>JAAXCT010001953.1:0-108818 GCA_012490785.1 Eragrostis nindensis
CTGGGCCTCCTTGACGCCGAATGCCGGATACATGCTGCGGCAGCCTCGATCATACGGAACATCTCTACCTCATTGAAGTTCTTCTCAAGCCTG
The DNA here is from genome assembly GCA_012490785.1 of Eragrostis nindensis. NCBI lineage: Eukaryota > Viridiplantae > Streptophyta > Magnoliopsida > Poales > Poaceae > Eragrostis > Eragrostis nindensis. Next base: position 94 of record JAAXCT010001953.1, read on the forward strand.
GGGTCAATCAACCCTTCCAAATAACCCGTGTCAAGAGCTCGAGAAAGCAACGGCCTCGCCTGCAAATAATTGCAAAGGGGATCATTTGAGAAACATCAGGGCTTGCAGGAGTTCAGTGGTTTGTACACCCTTCTGAACCCCAGGTAGAAACCTTTTTGTTTTTATGAACAAAAGAATCACTGTTATGAATGTTTTTCCTGAAGTAACAACATTAAGAGATGATTTTCGTCTCCCGTTACCCTAGAATTTTTCATGGTGAGATTTGCAGCTAGTTTACATTTCATGGGTTTAGGCAATAATCCTATTCCTATCACAGTTATTCATCTATCACAAAGATGTTAGTCCTAGTCAGTGTACATGGCTGACAGTAGGGTCTTCCTGTAAAAAGATCCAAGTAAGATTTCCCTATTCTCTTAGTCACAGCACTCATGAGGATTTTAAGTCTACTGCAGCCTATCAGCAGATACTTTAATGTTGCATTTAAATTGCCCGCGTGATATGCATTAGACCATCAAACGCAGGGGACAAGCTCGTAGTGTTTCAGTGTAGAAATTCCCAAAAATAATAGTGAACGAAGTGGCCCAGGAACATCAACAAGCGACTCACCCACTCGACAAGGCTCTCGTTACCCGAAGGTCTCGATGCATCAACAGGCCGAAGGCCTGTAATAATCTCTAAGAGAACAACACCAAAAGAGAATACATCAGATCTCTCAGTCAATTTGCCACTTGATGCATACTCTGGAGCCATGTACCTACAATAAAAGGAAAAAAGAATTTAGTCGCGAATTATATACCACTGTTTGTTTTCAACTTTGGCGGTACTTGACTCACCCAAATGTCCCCATAACACGGGTAGTTACATGAGTTACAGCATCCAAAGCAAATCTCGCGAGACCAAAATCAGCCACCTAGAATTCATGGATATAATACAATCAACAAATCCTTGCCTCCTATTAACCCTGACCCTTAAAGAAGAAACTAACGAGTGTCGCATTATCATATATATTTTCTACCACAGCACATATGTACCACGCTCAAAAAAGATAGAGGACCGTACAAAAGCAGTAGATACTTACCTAAATCTTTTTTTTTTCAAGAGACTGTTTCTTCCACATTTCTAAGGACAAACTGAGTATTGGTGCTTACTAAATCCATTTTTTGTTGTCTCCAACTACAAGATTGGCAAACCGCAGTTTTCGTTTCAGAAAAATGCTCATTGTACTTTAGAAAAAAGAGTTGGCTAAATAATAAGCCAGCATTGCTATGTGTCCAACCCGTTCGTCCGTCCCGACTGCACTGTGACGTGACTACAGACAGAGCAGGGCAGGCGGGCAGCCCCATTAGCACAGCACGCATGTTAGCACTAGTCGGACAGGAGTCGTATGGAAACAGTCGGACGCAAGGCATTTTCCCAAATAAATCTACGAAGCGCTGGGAACAATGATAGGAAAATGTGGCTCGCAACCAAAGCTTGTCATGGAAAGTCAAAGGAATCATACATGATTATGTGCAACGAAATGAGCAAAACAATCACCCACAGGAAACAGTGTGTTCCATGCTAGTTAACTATAGTTATTGTATTGTGAGAAAAAAAATCAGGCTCCTTTGCTTACCTTTGCCTCAAAGTTATTATCCAATAAAATGTTTGAGGACTTGATGTCTCGATGGATGATCCTTGGATGGCCTGCAAAAGGATAAAGAGGAAGTTGTTTTAAAACCAAAGAGACTGAAATAGATGGAAATCCTATGAAGGGACATTACAGTCTTCATGTAGGTATGCAATCCCACGAGCAGCACCAGCAGCAATTTTAATCCTGGCAAACCATTCTAAAACAGGCCTTCCATGCCCTGTGGTTGCAGATCAATTCAGTACCTTGTTCAACGGATATGCTTGTATGAAACCAGCAATAGGAAAACAGCGTACCGTGAAGATGATAATGTAGAGTGTTATTAGACACAAAATCGTAGACAAGCAATCTGTGATTACTGGAAATGCAATATCCAACAAGAGAAACAAGATGGCGGTGATGCACGCGACTAATTATCTCCACTTCAGCCTGAAACTCGCGTTCACCTTGTCCACCACCATCTTTGAGTTGCTTCACGGCGACCACTTTACCATCAGGCAGGCAGCCCTTGTATACCGAGCCAAAACCTCCTTCCCCTAGCAGTTTCTGAACCGAGAAACCATCAGTAATCTGATGGAGCTCCACATATGAGAAGAACCTGGTATTGCCCATGCTAATATCGGACAAGCATGCTTGCAGTCTGGGAGTCCCCGAGCCATAGCTGGTTTGGACAGAAGGGTCAACCGATGATCCTACATTTTCTGAGCCACCTGAAGACGAGTGGGTGGGTGCACATCACATCAGTGGCGGTGTTGCCCCTAAGCACACAAACACACCTTGGTTCTCAAGTAGAGGCAGAACATGTTACCTGATGGCTGCTGAGAGGAAAAGGGGGAGGTGGGGGACATGAATCCAGCACGGTAACCATTAGTTTCCCTCTTGCGCCGACGGCTGTTGGTGTACAAAACAGCAGCTGCTATCAAACTAAGCACAAGAACGGCGAGCACCGCCCCACCTATGGCTATGCTGACGCCGGAACTAAGCCCTCCTCCCGCGGAGGGGGCTGAGCGCAAAGACTTGTTTGGATGGGCCGGGTCAGCTGCCGTGGCAGGCGTGGGCAACGGCTTGTGATGTCTCGGTGGTGGTGATGGCACGACGGCTGGAGAAGAGGAAGCATCGCTGGTAGGAGGTGACGCCGGAGCAGGCGTCCTTGGCTTGGAAGGGGGTGTTGCTGGCTTGGAAGGGGCTGTCGATGGCGGGGGTGTGGGAGGCGGCGGAGGAGGAGCAAGGGTGCGGGGTGGGGGTGGGCGGCGAGTTAGCAACCAGTGGGGGTGGAGGACGGGGAGGAGCGGCGGGCGGCGGCGAGGAGAGGGAAGGGGGTAAGGCGGAGGTGGAAATGGGCTGCGGCGCCGGGGAGGAGGCAGTTGGGGCAGCGGCAGCCATTACCTGCTCCCGCTTGACCTTGGCGTGGTCGGGGCCATGGCCGGAATCGGATCCAATCGAATCGAACAACAAAAATGGTGGGAACTTTGCTTGCTTGCTTGCTGCGGCTAGGTGTGGAGTGGAAGAGGGAAAGGGCTTGTTTGGAAGAATTGGATCCAGCAGCAGCAGCAGCAGGGGGTGGAAAGGAAATGGAGTGGTGGCCACGCATGCAATTCCTTTTCGTCTTCCTTCACTTCACTTTACCCCTCCCTGCCTGCTCTCCTCTCCGCTGGGTGCCAAACAAATTGAAACATCTTAAATTGATCCCAGAAAAAGGATGGTCCAAAACCAACAAGATAAGATGGTCCTCTCAAACTTTGCTGGCCTCTCTCAAAGCACAATCATATGTATGGAGTAGTAGCCAACCACTGTGTCTCGCTTTAGACCGCCCCATTTCCAACAAAGCTTAAGCTGGTGCTCTTACCTGCTCACCTACCCACCACTACAAGGAAAGGAATGATGCAAGACATCACTGGAACTGGAATGGATCATCCAGTGTAGGATTCAAAACTTTCACCATGACTGACTACCTTGGCAGAAAAAAACTTCAGGCAAGGTTGCAACGGATGAATACAAACAACACCTCATTAAGCAGTCATTAGGCAAGGTTGCAACGCATAATGACACAGGACAGGCTGCCTGTTATAGAACAATCTTCCATGACCCCACAGCTCAACACCAACGCGATAGCCAAACCTCCGATACATAAAAGAAAGAATCCCTTATTGTTTGGCGAGGAAGAAAAAAAAAAGGATGAATATGTTCAGCCACATGCCATACCATCCTCCTACACAAAATAAAATAAAATAAAATAAGCTCACTCCACCACGGTCACCAGCTCAAACTCAATCAAGGACAGGTTGTTGTCCTCTTTAACTGTAAACTCAGCTGGGTTTTCAGCAGCTTTCACTATTCCCCACTTGTCCACTGCGAGCCGCATTGACCCCTTAAACATGTCAATCTTGGCATTCCTAAGCTCAACAGTCGCCCCTGGCTTCATTACCTCCACTGCAAAGCAACAAAAGGAAAGTGTAGATTTCAATACTCTGCCAGCCAGATGTATTATTAACCCAATATTCGTCATCGAATAGCCGTAATAAAAAGTGGTGTAGAGTACCAAATAATGCACCTTGTTGTCGAGGGAAAAAAAAGAAGTATATCATCCCAAGTGCCATGAAAAACTGCTTGGGTGAAATAATTAGCTGTAAAGAATATGATATGTATAAGCAGCTAGACTGCCAACAGAAGATGATTTCAACTCAAGTGCTGGTGTGAATTTTGCAAACAACAGCATCATAAACTGAGTGTCAAAAGGCCATAAAGCTTTGTGCTCCCTCCACCTTTTAATTGATGAGACAATGTTTTTAAGTTGGAAAATGAGTTATCTATCATCATGATGATGTCCAATTAAAAACCAGAAGAGGGAGCCCACAGAGAGGCAGCAAGCGAGTTTGTACCTTGGTCGTTCCTTGCTGTGAAGACAATGATTCCAGTTTCATCGCCGACCAAGCACTCAGCAATCCTCGCCTGCTGCCTGACCTGGGGACCTCCGCCCCTCTGGAGGATCAACTTGGAGTCGACAACCTTGACGACTAGGTTGTGGCCGTGGGTGCCCGGGCGCAGCTGGTCGACCTTGGTGAAGGTTGGCTGCCTGCGAGCGCTAGAATCCGCCGCCATCGGACCTGTTGTTTAGTTTGATTCGAGTGACCCTAAAAACACAACACACGTTATATTTGAACTGTGACAAGCACTAGTTAAATGTGACATGATGCATCTGGATGGGATCTAGTGATACATCCAAACAAATAGGCGAAGACGCCAGCGGAGAGATCTCAGCTACAGAAGGAAGGAAGGAAGGAAGGAAGGAGATCTCAGCTCTCACCTGGAAGAGGAGGAGGAGGAGGAGCGGCAGTCTTGTGCCCCGTTCTGGCCGCCGCACGAAACCGAACGCTCCGCTGCCTGGTCGTCTTCTCTTGGGGATCTGAGTTTCTTCTTTCTTGTGTGGCGGCGGCGGAGGAGGAAGACGAACGAAAGACATGACCTAGCACGCACGCCGTACGCAATAACGAGGCCCACGGCCCACGTTGTTCTCTTTCTTTTGTTTTTCTTTTCTCTCTAATAATCAGCAATTAACTTATTTATAAAAAAGAACTGGATTCAACAATTGATTGGAAATTTTTTTTGAAACACTAGTTCAATTTTTATAAAAAAATATTATCTCATCTCACTAGTATATTGTAGATACTGAGGGTTCATTAAAATCCATTTGAAAATAACTAGTTCAACAATTTTGGACATATAATGGCATCGGCTTTCGTAAATTGTTGAATTTTACAGACTCAAATATCTTAGAAAATATTCATGCGCGTTAATTCAGTAGACATCCGGCTGGCTTCAGCAGAGGCCCACAGAGGACTTGATGAAAATGGAGATAGACTTGTAGCACCCACATCAGCCATTGTCAAGTGGCCCAACACACAAACAAAACTATTTTTAGCTTCCTTTAACCTAGCTCAACAATTTGAAGGGGAAAAAAAGGACACTACATTTTATGTGAAAATTTTGAACTAGCACATTTCAACTCTTAATTTTTTAAAAAAAAATAGAGGTGGAAATTATGAGGAATAAAATATTTGTATTAAGATGTGGTTTGAGCACTCATTCTAGGCGACACCAAGGCTCAAGCTACTTCAATTGCAGATACGGCTTAATACAAAATATATATATATACTCGAGTTTCATATCCAAACTAATAATGACTCAACATCACGACCAACTGGGAACTATTGTTAATATCTATGAAATTGTACACTTTCCCTTTTTTTTTTAATTTCGTCGAATGCCTCTGGTCCTCCCCCAAAACAAAATCTTGTATTCTTTCCTCAAATCACAATCCAGCATTTAAACAAAACCAGACAGGTACACATGGACAACAGAATAAACTGCACTTACAAACATCTTAAACAAAAACTGCACTTACAGAAACTGCGACAGCTGTTCTCTCTCATCGCTTCTCTTTTTACAACAAAATTGGCTCATGTTAGTTATCAAGTCGATCCAATATTCATACAGTGCAATGCTGCAATCACTCGTTTCATTCTACATACAGGAAAAATAAGTAAATACAAACACACAATCTACAGTACCATCTAATCTATATAAATCTACTTGAAGAAGATGCCCTTTCTCCTTCCTTTACTCTTCTCAACAGCCTGCAATAATGGCACCCTTTTTCACTTTCACGATGCACCAAAAAGGTTGGTTGAAGCTGATTCTAATAAAAAACCTTTTTACTTCTTTTGAAAGAGCTTTTAAAATATACAGGTTCAAGAATGAGTCGAAGAGCTTCTCAATCTAGAGTCAAAATGCATCGCATATATTGTTTGGATACAGTCCCAATGGTAAAACAAAACCTCCACTAGGATGATCCTTGAAGAGAAGTCTGGTGTCCTAAGTAACCACTTCGGACTTTACTTTTTTGGAGGGGAATCAACCAACCTCCGCTAGTCAACTACTTGGTTGTGCTGAAAAGTGGGAAACCATTAAGGCACGCATATCTCATCTCACAAGAGAATGTGACATATTGAATCATACAAGCAAACCATGGATGTGGTAGCAATTTTAAATGATACCATTGACTATCAGGAAACGGGACTGCACTAAATTAGCACAGGCTGCACAGCACTCAATGGGAAATTTGGAACCGATGGCTACCATCCAGCTTCATGGTTTTCTATACCCACTGGAACAAACTTTGACACACCATAATTGAATCCTATGGTCCATGACTAACTTTGAGACAAAACTTGCATAGCAGACACAAATCAAAAGCTAGACAATGTCATTAGGGCCAAGTATTGCAGAATGCATCTAATACGAATCAACAAGTGAACATTTTACGATTGAAAGTCCAATGAGATAGTGAGCCAGTACCTTCATCCTGAACAGCCTTAATATTAGGACAATGGTATCCCGTGATCTGGAAAATTTTCAAATTGACATGACAGCAGTTAGAAACTGTGCTATATATGATTTTCAATAGCGGCTAGGCCATCAATATAAAACAACTAGCATAGCAGACAAAAACTTTCCATAAACCGAAGAGAGGTAAAAACAAAAATGTCATTGGATGCTGTCATGGAGAATGCTAGTTGGTTCTTTATTATTTTTTATTATTATTAAACAAAACTGTGGGGGTTCCTTGTAGTGCTTTTTATTTAGGAAAAGGGGAGAGGGAGAGGAGTTAGATATGTACTAAGGACACAAAAAGGAAGAGAAGACTCGTGACCAGGGAAAAATAATATATCAATTTAATATGTTTTCAACAGTATCTGATGCAGTGCAAATAAAGTTTTGATGATTAGATGTACGAACCACAAGAATTTAGCATGATGTACCACTAGGCAACAACTGAAGATTGCAGTATATCACTATTGAGTTAACAATGATTTATGACGAAACTCACGGGGCATTTTCTGCAGGCTTTAGATTGAACTCAGCACCATCAGCAGAGATAATTGAAAATTCAGTAGGACGCCCAAATGGGATATTGATCTGGAAAAGTTGTACACGATTAGTATTAAATCGTCATATATGTTTAAAAAGCAATCAACAAAAGAAATAAGTTTAGAGAACCCTCAACCTGATTTATTAAGCCATATGATGGAAAACTAACACATACTAATTCCAGTCATAAAAAGTGTAACTTCTATTGTTTGAGGTCCTCATGATGTATCTCAGACCACTTTCTCATTATAATATATTTTTGTCAACCTACTCAATTTACAATGAATAATATAATTTTGAACTTTTTACTAAGATTAATTTTATGCAGCTAACTCAAACATTTACAAAAGGATAAAGTCCAATTTTAGTCCCTCATCTCTTGCGCTGGTCTAAAATCAGTCCCACATCTTCAATACCAGACATGATTGATCCTTCATTCTGTGAAACCGTTTACACTTGGTCCCTCGTCCCGGATGAGAATGGTTTTGCATATGTGGATCCAACGTGTCAATGCTAGCATGGGCAACCTGCATCTCTGTCTCCTTCCCAAATCCCTTGCGCCCAATCCCCTTCTCCGCTCCCGGCCTGGCCAAATTATCTCGCCACCACCCCCATAGATAAATCTCGATGTTGGCCTCAAAGCTGCCGCTGCCCGTCTGCCCCTCAGGCTTGCTCTCCTGCGCACTGAGACATGAGTTATTGAAACACAGTCCCAATGCAAGGCTTTCGCTTCTCTCCAAGCTTGCTCTGAAAAGCGTACATTATTGGTCGTCATGCTCAGTATTCCTATCGGAGCAGCAACATCATTGTGATGCTTGGCATTCTGTTTGAGCTGTACATGGCATCGACAGTTAATGGCTTGCCCTTCTACCTTCTCAAGTCAGTCACAGCAGCGCGCAAGTCATCAGGCAAAATACAAAGCGGGGAGGCGGGATTCATGCATTAGTTGTGGGTGGCGGCCAGATTGAGGAGCAGCTGCAGAGGAACAGCAAATCTTGAGAGAGCACGGGGCCGAGAGGAAGAAGATGATGGGGAAGGGGACGAGAAAAAGATAGTCTGCCACCTTTGATCTTACTCCTCGCACAATGTCAGCGAAACCACTTTAGTCTGAGCCAAGGGACCGAGTTTAAATGGTTCCGAGAGATGAAAGACTAAACATGTTTGGTATTGGAGATGAGGGACCTATTTTAGACTCCAACAACAGATAAGGGACCAAAGTTGGACTATTTCCTTTACAAAAACATTGCTTGTCAAATTTAAACGATGTAGCCGCGAACAGAATAATTTCAAGGACAATAATTTTGGGGAAACATACAGCCGTGGCTTGCTGGAACTTCTCTGTAATGACGACACCGCGCTGTCCATTACACTTGACACTGTAACCTTCCCGCTTTATTGCCAGTACAGCTGGTTCCCACATATCTAAAAATCTTACCTGCAAATTTAATGTTTCAGTAACTACATGATACCATAGAAGGAATATTTTTGGCGCGCCATTGGAGAATAAGCGAGAACATACAGGTAATAGAACTTCATATGACACATGGCCAATTGATAGAATTTTCTTAATTAGCTCCTTTGTTTCAGCGTCTGCACAAACATAAATTGTTCAAGTTATATAAAGCAAAAAGGACACAATAAAAGACATCTCACCCTCTGCTCAACAAAGAATAATGGATCTCCGAAACTTTTTTAAACAAAATGCAGACGGGACAAGTAAGTTTTAGTCCCCTACCAAAGAACAAACCATCTCAGAAGACTCACCATGTAATTTTTCTTTGATCATTAGCATAAACCTTCACAATCTCCCCCTACCAAAAGAAAAGGTGATGGTTTTAGACAAAATCAAGTGTTTTCAGCATCCAACTGGAAAATAATGGCCCACGACAACTAAGGCAAGCCTGCTCAACTAGTCTCATGTAAAGGCCTGCTCGCGAAAATCCAAATAGAAAAGACTACTTTCAATCTCGCACCCTAGTAGTCTACTGGTGAGCGCCGAATATGAATGCTGACCAAAAGGACATCTGTGTGTAATTCCCGATAATGAGTTTTGCTTACTTTGTTCTTTGTTTCCTATAAACGAAGAAAGCTTACATGCAATTGCAAATTTCACTAGCGGCCTCAGGTTTCCATCAAATGGGCAAAGTGTTTCTCATTTACCTTTTAAAGTAGTATAGAACAGTAGAAGTTAATATGCGCAGGCAACTTCATTTAATATCCACGAGGTAAACAAAAAGCAAAACTATAGAAGCCCGAAGCCCAAATCCCAAGACATGCATACGCATACAATTCCATATAAGAATGGTTGGCGCCTGATGTGAGAACCTTCCGTTTTCTGTCATCCAGTGGCTGGACTTCGATTGCCAGTACAGAGTCCACGTCATCAGCAGTTACTAAATATGTGGGTTGCCTTGCGCCTACACCAGTGGGCAACAATGTTAATTCCAACTTTATGATATTATAGGTAAAACTAAACAGGAAAAAAAAGGCCTCAAGCATCGCAACACTTCACTGCAGCTCAAGTAAAAAGTAAGTACCTTCTATGAAATTTACCGATCCATCATCCAAATGGCGTACCCACTGTAGGCAAAAAAAGAAAACGTAAAACGGAGATTGGAATGCAATATTGGGAAAGGGTTTGTCAATACAAGGAAATTGACAGATATTCAGTATGTGGATAGTAATGGCGTTAAGACATACCTCGAAATTACAACTTGTGGTCCCATTGATGGAGTAACCACTTGCCTGAAGTTCTCTACCAGGAAAAGCTTCACCTGTGATTCGCAGTCCTTCGATGGCTGGCAAAGGATCATCCTCTGCAACACCTTCAGAAAAGGAAGAACTAGGCTCCTCGAGGACGGTAGGAAGGTAAGGGTATTGTGGATTTGCGTCATCGAGGCCAGACACCAAATTCGGCGAGCCTCCAGAAGCCCATTGTGTAGAAGATTCTTGTGGAATTTGAGCCTCAGCTCCATCCGGATTTTCTGAAGCATCACTCCTAACCAGGTCCTTGAATGATGGGTTTTGATCCTTGGATTCAAAGTTAAATCGAACAGCACGAGGATCGTGTTCAGTTCCTTGAGGCACAACATCCTTCATATTTTGGTTGCTGCAGAGCATTCAAAGCAAGTGAGAAACATCTAATGAAAATTCTACAGCAGGGCTTAAGCAAACTCTGAAGCCTACAGCAGATTGTTTTTTGTTCAAAGGATGACCATTAATATGGTTAAAACTACCAAGGTTAACTCTATCAAATTATGTTACCAATTTGCCTTTAGACATGTCATCTTCAGAACTGATATACTTCTATTTTTTTTCTATTGATAGATTTGTCTTTACAAATGTAACACGTTTACCCAGTTTATATTGATATGAAGTTATAGACAGTAATCCAATTGAATTCTTAAAATATCAATGGCAACCTAGTTGAAGGAGAGATCTTTCCAACGTTATCATGCTCTGAACTTGTTGCAGCAAGTTCACTTGGGATGACCTGACGATTTTCGGTCCCTAATAGATCCCAATCACGTCTGGCTCGAACAGGAGAAGAAACTGGTGACTGTATGTGAGAATATGCTTGCTGGGGAACAATGTCAAGGTTGGCTTTCATCTGGAAAATGTGATAAAGTTAGAATATGCAGTTGTGCATGCATTGAATAATAAATAACAAAAAGTAGAGCCATACAGAAGAAACCAACGCATTTCCAGGAGGATGTGAAGGCGACTGTTCAGCAGCACTTGTATTATTTGAAGATTCAGCACGCCATGGAGTAATCTGGTACTGTGATTCCTTCAATTTCTCCTGCAACATACGAGATACTCAGTGATACGTAGCTGGCATAACAACCTCACTACAGGCTAGGCTGCAGGTATGTAGTAGTTCTCTTTCCCAGCGCAAATACTATGAAGAGGGACCGATGTGACTCACCTCAGTAATAATAAGCTTCTCTTGTAAATGCTTAAACAAAACCTACAGAAACAAAATGGAATGTTCATAATGTGGTCCATTTCGACATAGCAAGGAATAGAAAGAATCATAGAACGTGTCGCTTTTGTTCTTGATTATTTCCAGAACGGAAAGAAATAACTTCAATGTTGATCATGTCTTACATCCGCAGCCATGGCAATCATATGAGACAATTGTACATACCTTCAGATTGCTAACAATGGATTGAGCATCAAGAACAGAAGGTTGCAGGTTATATTCTGATAGAAGGGGCAATAATGACGATACAAATGTTGATCTCTCTTGATGTGCCGCCTGCAGAGTAAATTAGGATTTAGCGCTCTTTATTTAACTGTATCAAATATACATAATGAAATATCAAAGAAGATAATAATTAGCTCATCTAAAAAATGAGAAAGAGCCTCAAAAATATCAAATGACTAAGGTCCACAAGTAACGCAAATTTTTTTTGCCAGAAATCAAATAATCGTGTAGAGAACTCTGAACAGATTTAGTATTTTTTTGTACATCAGAAAGGTCGTTTATGCAATACTGTAGATGACGCAGTTTACTACGGACTACAGATATATAGAGAGCAGATACGATGTGCGAATAGATTGCACATATACCCTAGGTAACAGCAAGTATGTCTGGACAGAGTAAGTTAATGGCTCTCCGGGCAACAAAAGATGGAGGGGGAAGTTACCTGTAATGCATACGTCAGACGGATGTTTTCTTCAATAATGTCTTGTCTATAGGACAAAGCTTTCGATGCAGCATCAACCAAATCTTGTTGCTGCTGATCAAATGCCTGGACCAAAAGAACCATTGAAACGTATACTTCCACACTCCAAAAAAGTAGTTATTGCTTCATAAGATGAATTACATACCATACGCATGTACGCAATGCGTTTTTCCAAGACATGTTTCTCGTTAAGTATTTGAGCTTCCTATGAAAATAGGTGGATCGAATTAAATAATGAAGAAGAAATAAAAACGACAAAAGATTCGTAGTGTGCGTAGTCACCTTGACTGAGTAGTCAGCGAGATGCCTTCTCAACTGTGCAATCTCCTCCTCATGTTCTTTAACCTTAGCAAGAATATCCTGTGAAAGGAAATAGCTTAATGAAGAATAGCAAATCACAAGCATGCCATGACAATACAAAGCAGGTACCAGAAACTACCTGCTTCAAGATGATGTTTGAGTTCAGTTCTGAAACAGGTAATAAGCCTCGTGAAGCTAGGTTGACCCTAGAATCATAGTCTCCCTCTTTGCGTTGTCTGCATGGCCAGGCTGTCATTTTTAAAACCGTAATTTTGTTCATGGTAAAGATTCCCTCTAGGGGGGAGGAAATATTAAGCTATTAGGAGAGTTTGGATTGTGGATGTACCTAGCTGGTGAAAGCGAACGAGATGACGGAGTAGATAGCTGGGAAGGGACAGCGCTCTGGTCCCCTGAAAATTTCCGGGGGATTCCATTAGCCTGACTGGTCTCGAGGTACTTGTGCTTCATGGCATCCTGGAAAATGGGCTCTCCAACTCCATTCTGATGACTAGAAAGAGTGCTCTGTGGAACTGGTGGTGATGAAGCGGTAGTGAACCATTTTGAGGCCTCATCCTTATTCCTAAGCGAGGCACTTGAGAAGGTGTTTGTGTGGGTCTCGAGATTGCGATCCTGATCGATGTCACGAAACGAAGTTGGGTTTGTAGCTTCTGACCTCTGGCAACACATAGACAATGATGACAGGTCAAGGCTATAGTCATATGACACGATAATGCAAAAGGAGCAGCCGTTGAATTGATTAATTATCCAGGATTCCTTTTCTTTCTTTCTTGTTGTTAGGCAGAGGGGAATCCTTTGTTAGAAAGAGGAATCACTGAGCATCCTAGGCTATGACCGGTATGATGCCAAGATTAATCATTGTTGAGTGCTGTGGCAGCCAAGTTGCGAGGCAGGGATGAGTGGGGATCTGGCGCACGGTCCTTTGTTGCAGTAGGAATGGGAGTGAGAGGAGAGCAGGAGGGCGGAAGAAAGTGGATCGGGCTAGGGGAGCTTACAATTCTGTGGAGCTCCTGCGTCTTGAGCATGAGCTCGTCCTTCAACCGGCTGTTCTCCTCCAGCTGAACACAAGAGAAGATAAGAGGCATGGCAATCAAGCAATGTCATCCGGATAATCCACCACATGCATACATACAGACAAGAAAAGAGAGAGGCCAGGGTACCTGCTGGCGGATGGTGGCTTCGGCGTCCTCCACTGCGCGCATCACCTGGAAGAGGTTGCTGTTGCTGGTCTCCAGGGCGGTGGGGGAGTCCGAGATGCCGACCGCATTGAGCCTCCGGCCGAGCTCCTCGGGATCGGCCATGGCGTATTGGATTGGATTCGGATGGTGGCACCGGGAAGGGAAGAACGCCAATCCCAACCCTTCCCAAGTGAAGGTGGTGGGGGATTCGCCGGCTCCGGAGAAGGGGAGAAGGGAAGGGGAGTGCTGCCACTGCCACCACCACACACTCTCCTCTCCTGTGTCTGTGTCTCGCTCGTCGCTGGGAGGACGACGAGGGGCAGGAGGAGAGGAGGAGCAGAGCACCCGAGCAATGTTAATCTGGCCCAAAACAACCAGCCAACCCAATGATACTGTGTTCTTTTTTCTTTTCTTTTTTTATTAGACGAAAACCATCATGTTCTGGGTAAAAAAGACTAAAAACTCGTCATATCATACATTTCACAGAAAAAAAAACTCTTCATATTTTGTACAAGTTATATGATGATGTAAGCCTAACATGCAAGTGACAAAACATGCTCAAATTTCTCTGTTTTAAGATGTTTTGTCTGGTTTTTTATTATGTGTTGAACAAATTGTCAAAAGTGTACTGAACAAATTTTTAGGCAATTTTAGTCAAGTTTTGCTAAAGTTTTGAGTTAGCTTGACAAGCAACAGTTATGGTAGGAAACTAAAAAAAAAAAATCACTTAACAATATGTGGCATGACAAAAGTTTGATGTGTCGTGGCAATATTCGGCAACCAACCAAACACACCCGTAGTTGGTTCACATTAAGTAAAAGATATTTTGGTTCATGTGGGGTTTTTTTTTTTTGACCTCTATGCGAGCTTTATGGCATTTGTAGAGTACTTGGCACCCTCCGGCTCATACAATCTTGTTACATCACGTTATCCCATTATTATACCGCTTCATTTTTCTTGTTTCTTCCTCATAGAGAGGAACAATACTACCAAATTTTTATCTGCTTTCTTATTCCTCCTTTTAGTTGTTTATGTCGCAACTTTACCACTTTATCTTCCTTGAGCCATCACGCCTCGGATGTCACCCCCATCGACCTCGATCCGTCATCTGATCTATGACGCTTTCCTGAGTAGCCTAGCGCACCTCTTTCGTTGAGCATGGTAGCTTACGAAGAGCCAAGTATGGTTCATGTCTTCGTTTCACACAACATACAAGTGAAAAAAAAGAAGAAGAAGAGATTAATTTCAGATTAACACACGCTCTGGTAGGGCCCGTATGTGGGGCCTTTAGTTAGTGACTGATGAGAGTGAGTTTGCTCACCAACCTGCCCCGTCCCCCGTGAGATCGGTTCCCGTGGGCTGGAACTGTGGAAGTGAGACGACAAGATGCTAGCGCAGCGGCGGACGGGGACGGCGGTGGCGGCGGATGACGCGAGAAGCATCGCCAGATCTAAGGCACCAAAGAAGGAAATTTAAGAAGAAGAAGACCATGACGATAGGGGCGTGGATTTCAAGTGATGCGTCCTAATTCTTCGTGCTCTATTTGGGGATCAAATCACTAGTATCCACTTTGGATTCAGGCTACTTGCTGTTGCCTTTGTATTGATTTGACATCGAGGCGTCAGTGATGACTTTGTCAATCTCGAGGATTTGCTGGTTTAGTCTTCGAAGATGCTCATACAGGTAGGGTATGTACGTTCATAGAGGTGAGTGTGCATACGTCGTGAGTGTCTGAGTTGTGCTATAATCGAAAAGAAATTAGCATTTTTTTTCTTTTGTTGCTAAAAAAAATCCCTTTTCACAAAAAAAAAATAATAAGAACAAGTATTCCTTGACCCCTGTCCTGCTTAGAATCGTGTCCATCAATTGGAAGATGGTATCGCCTCTGCGCCCACCCGCTCCACATTTGGATAATGGTTAGATTTTACTTCTCTTTTCCCCTTTGACCTCCTACTAAAAGGATCGGTAAGTTTGTGTCTTTTGATGACCCATCTGCTTCCACTGCCCATCGCAGGTGGACTACACTGGTCTTCTTCTTCCGTCTGCTCATGTTTCCTGATAACGGTCTCGCAGCAGGAATGGGATTGTGAGTACTTGGATCCCACTCTCACCCAGCTCCTTCAATTTGCTCAATTCATCTTAGTCAATCTCATTTAATTGTTTTTTACTAGCTAAACTATTAAGTGTGTCAGTTAATTCTTGTACAAATCTTTTCGTGCAAATGGTAGGGACCTCGGATGGCAACAGAGATACGCTCGCTTTTGTGGGAGAATAGTTGTCCTATCAGTTCTTGTACTACTTCTCTACCCATTTCTATACGTGAATATTGTATGTTATTTTGATGTTATGATATATCGTTTTAGATGTATATGACCTTTATATGGGGTTTTGTGCATATTTGCCCACACCCCTGCATGTATAAATGTTGGGCCTAGTGCCTTCATATTGAATACAAATGCTATTCATGACATATCTCTAATATGCTATTCATCTGTTCAGGTTTGGTTGATATGATTCGTGTTCCTGACTGGGCATTTGAGGCTGTTGGCCTGGAAATGAGAGGGATGGGCCAAGATACTGCATATCATCCAGGCCTTTATTTAACTGCCACTCGGTGAGTTTGCTGGGAAAAAAATCTTGCACGAGCTTTAAATGCGTGGCCAAAAATATTTATGTAAATATTTAGCTGTAGGTTCAACAGTGGTGCACTTGTTGGTTTGCTGTTTGCCCATCAAATTGGTCTAGCTAAGGAACTTAGCAATAAACATTCTTTATTTTTTGTGTGGAGAAAAAAGAGCAATGTGTCATTGGGCTGAGAGATCACAAGAGTGCAGTAGTAATAAAACTGTATATTGAGAACTTTACCATTGTCCAGTAGTAATAAAACTGTTTGGGAAGCAGAGGGAGGGATTGAATACGAATTTCATTTCTGCATATTTCCAAGTAGCATTGTGGCACAAACAGTTTTGCCTCAAATAGATTATATGTACACTGTTCAGTTTTGAGTGGTCCTTTTTTGTGCAGAGAGAAGCAGTTGAGGCACTGATTCAAGAACTTGCAAAATTCAGGCTGAAAAGCTGTTCCGACTGACTGCAGCGAATGCCCTATCTGCCTTGAAGAATTTCATGTTACCGTGTCAACATTCTCCTTGTGGATCGTTGATTATAGACTCAAATTAAGTGAACACGAATCGATTTTGATAGTTTCTGTCCATGCAGGTCCGTGGGCTGCACAATGTCCATGCATCGACCAATGGCTCCGGCTGAATGTCAAGTTACCGTGTCAAAAAGAGAAGTACATATTTCGGCATCTCATCAAGCGAGAAAAAAAAAGAGCAGAAAGATTGGTGGAGCTGAACCCTTTTTTTTTTTTTTTTTGAGAGAGAGAGAGAGGAGTTGGAGCTGAAACTTTGGTTGCGTGTACGTACGACGATAATATTTGCGGTAAGGCCCAGACACCAACTCGTTTGGACGGGCTTGCTCCCGAGTCCACACGACGACTACCATCTCCCGTCGTCCCGCTGCGGCCGGCAAGCAGAGAGGAGAGGATAGAGACGAGAGACTCCGGTGAGAGTCGAGGCCCGCCGTGCGCCATGTCCGACCAGCAATCCCCTAACTCAGGTATTCGATTCGATTTGTCCTTCCAAAAACTGCTTTCAATTTCTTTCTTTCTAGTACTTTGGAATTGAATTGAAGAATAGATTGAAAAATCCCATCTTGCTTCCCTCGGACCATGAGCAGCACCAGCACCGGACGGTGAAGGATCCGGGGGCGAGAAGCTGGTGTTCGAGGCCCCGCCGCAGCCGATGAGGGAGGACTACGTCCAGAACGCCGTCAAGTTCCTCTCCCATCCCAAGGTCAGGGGCTCCGCCGTCGTCTACCGGCGATCCTTCCTCGAGAAGAAGGGCCTCACTGCCCAAGAGATCGATGAAGCATTCCGGAGAGTCCCTGTAAGATCCATCGCCTTCTTCTTCTTCCCCTCCCTCCCACGACTGAACAGAACTGATATGCCCTGTCCTTTCTTGCTTTGCTGCTGCAGGATCCGCAACCGAGTGCCACCTCACAGCAGCAGGGTAACATAAGTTCTTCTGGCTTATTGTCCGATTATCTGTTGATTTCATTAAACAAGCTCAGGGGAATCTTTGTTTACTTGCACATACAGCCACCAACCAGAATCAATCTACTGGACTGCAAACTTACGCACCAGTGCAATCTGTGCAGCCAGCAGCTGGCCCTGTCGTTCTTCGGACGCAGCCCAGGTTCAGCTGGTACCAAGCATTCCTTGCTGCAGGGCTGTTGCTCGGATTTGGGGTTAGCGCTGCTGTCATTGTCAAGGTTCCTCTACTGACCTCTTTACATGTTTCAATTCAAAACTTCCGGCCCAGAAACTAAGGCGTAAAACCATATTGTCACTGCATGTGTGGCGCAGAAGCTGTTCATTCCTAAGCTCAAGTCCTGGATCCGTAAGGTCGTAGCAGAAAGCGACGAAGCTGAGGGAAAGCAACTTAAGGCCAAGCTTGATGAAGAGACTGCACAGGCTGTAAAAGCTTCTGCCTCTGCGGTTTCTGCTATTGCTAAAACGAACCAGGAACTTCTTGCTTCAAAGGATGAAGGTTCCATATGCTTGTTCATGACTTGTCTCCTCTGTGTCGCCAGTAATCCTAATTCAGTTCAACTTAATTTTATATCTAGTTGCCTTATATGTACTCTATGGTGTCGCTTTCTTGTTGACAGAAAGGAAGATACTTGTGACTTTAACACAAGCTTTAGATTCCCAAGCAAAAGAGCTAAAATCCTTGAGCGAGTCATTAAGTCATGGAAGGGAATCCATAAATATTACCAGAGAGGATAGGTTTTCTCAGTACCGTCCGTTGGAAGACCATGTCCCTCCTGCTGTGAAGAATGGTCAGTATCAGAAATTATATAGCATCTTTTAGATCTGTCTTTGCCCATCGTAAATCCGATATTATTTATTTATCTTGCCTATGTATCAGAAGAAATCCGCATTATGACATGGTGATGCTATGTAAAATCATTTACATGTGAGCATGGATTAGAAAGTTCACTTTCTTTCTTTTTTTGATATGTAATTATGGACCCAGATAGGTAAGAGAATCTGACAAACACTATCATTTGTTTGATCACAATATTCAGGGTCAGGTAACAGTTCATGGAGAGCTTCTCAGGTGTGCAGTTATAATGCCTGTCATATTTATGCTCGCTAATGTGCTCATGATTTGCTTCATTGTCTAATTTCTAATCACTTTCCATTTCTAGCAAAGCAATATGTATGGTGTGCCAAACAGTGACTTTGGCTCAGGTCTGTATCAGTGTATCTCTCTTTTTCTGCCCTTTTGAGCCTGGCGTTTCCTTGTTCTTTGCTTACTATTGACTTGTTTGTTTGAGCAGGAAGGCCTTCATTTTCACCAGCACCTACTGAACCTACACCTGGCTCATTTTCAAGATCCTATGCAGAAGTAAGCAGCTGATCAGTTTATTGTTGGCATAAATTGAATTTTTTTTTATTATCTTAGCTGGTCATTGGGGTGCCCGATGACACCTGAATTTCATACTCCAGGCTAGCTGGAAAAAACAATCTAGTCAAGTATAAGGAATTGCTGTCAAAATAGCTGGATTGACTCTTTGATGAACAAACTTATGTTGTACAGTTACTTTAACCAACTTTGTTAGACAGCTCCTACTCTTCCAGCATAAAAAGTATGTGGATGTTTCACATCTGAGTTGATCAACTCCTGAAAATACAATATTTTGCAAATCAGCTAGACATGTCATGTAGCCTGAAGGCAGTTGTTTGCAAATGAGTTATCTTTTAATGCTTGCTTCTGTATTTTCTTTTACACATAATATCTGATTGTACATAACATTGTAGTAAGATTGCATAGCTTAATCTTAAATAGGTATGTAATTAATTCATTTCTAACTATGCATATAGCAACTCCTTCCCTCTAGTCCTTTTAGGATAACATTGACTACTTAATTTACTTCTCATTGTTCTCTAAATATGTTTGTTTGCCAGATGTGCATATGGTTTACAAATGTAAACTGACCATTCTCTATAATTGCATGAGCTTGGGTTATTGAAGACACATTCACAGATTTATAGTCTTGACCATTCTCACATATTTTACTATAATTCATAACAGCTTTTATATTGCTGCCGTTCATTTATTTAACTTATCAGTTTATTCAAAACATGCACCCTATATAACTTGAACCACAACCCTGATTGTATATCTGTGCTTTGAGCAGACAGTATCCTCTGCGCAACGAGGAGATAGGTCTTCTTCTGGGAGTAAGGTGAGACGGCACCCTTGTCTGTAGCTTTTTACTGCCATAATCGATGTCTTTCGGTAGAAACTGACTTTCATTCGTTTTTTTTTTTTCGAAACAAAAAAGCCATGGGAGATGCAGCAATATTCACAGCAGAGGCCTGGTTATGGATCCAACTCCCAGTTAGGTAATGATGGATCATACTTTGAAGCCCAGGACAACCATGCTCCTTTGTATCATCAGAATGGGAAGGCCTCTGATTTCCATACGGATGAGCCTAGGCCTTTGGCATACGGCACTGGGGTTGAGGAAAGACCGCCTCCGCAGCGCCGCTGGGTGCCCCCTCAGCCTCCAGGTGTTGTCATGCCAGAAGCAGCAACTGCCATACGTCAACCAAAGGCCCTTCCAAAGCAACCCTCTAGTGACAGTACTGAGTCAGCTGGTGAGGTACAGGTGAATGGTGCACCAAGTGCATCTGGTGTTGCCACTGATGTGCCAGTTAATGGTGTGGTTGAAAGTGATGCTGGACGTAGCGAGATCGAAGAACACTCGGAGGCCATTTAAGTAAAATCAAGGCAGTTCAAGAGCCGAGAAGCATCTATATATAGACGGGGATTCTGGTACATCTTGGAGTTATCACAGTAGCGGTAGAGCAGCAAACGATGAATAACGTTGCACAATAAGTTACAAGTAACAATATGTGTTCTGTATTTAAATAGATTGATCAATGCTACTGTGTACTTTGGAAAACATACGAAGAACATTTGGATGGCTTATAAAATCTGCTTGGGATTGTATTGAACTTGTGACGTGCATGATAACGAGCAAAATGGATATGCCCGTTTGTTAATTGTTTCGCTTTGATTTATGCTTCCATTTGGGTGTTTGTTTTCTGGGTCTGCCAAGGATGGGGAATGAGGGAATGAGTGACATGTACATGTGTGGACATCGTCATCGTCAGTTTATGCTTTTCCTATACCACCATGCATGCATCATTCAAGTATGGCATTTCTGTGTGTGCATGTCATGAGTAGCTAGCTGTTGAAAACGTGTACTGTCGTCTGAAGCTGGAGTCTACAGGAAGGGCGGCATTTCATGCTCAGGGATGATTTGATTGCCCTGCTAAAAGGTTGGCAGAACACATTTTAACTTGATTAGTTTTTGTTTTTTTAATGCTTTTTAACTTGATTTGTTTTGTTATTATAACATGTAAAAATTTGGACAGGATTTGCTATTTTTACCCCATGGATGATCAACTAACTACACAAGGACATTCAGAACATGGAGACAAGGGAAACTGCATATACAGATGTTACTAGCATTACACAACAGCAACACATGTCCTGCAGCAGGACATGAGATGAGAAACTAGGAGTCTACGACTGCAACGACAGATTGGGAATAAGCTGATCAACAAGAGGCAACATCACCTACCTAATAGTAGTTGCTAGAACATTCACATAGTACATACTGCTGACTTGTTGTGACTTGTTGAGCCTCAGAGGTTAATCGTGGTGAACGGTAGAAGAAGCACCCTGCAGCATCTTGTCAACCTTGGCCAGAAGACCCTGCATTTGTCCCACAAGAAGAAGGTTACCCATGGCCGGTTTTGCCCCATGAGGCTGAAACGATGATGAGCGGCTGGTCAAGGATGAGATCATCTTCTCAAGGTTGTTCCTAACATCTTTGAGCGGGAGCTTTGGAGGCGCATTGAGAGTGATGGGAGGGAGATCCTGGAGGCGTGGTGTGGCAACAAAAGAAGCACCGAGAGTTTGGAGGGCACAGCTGTAGGCAGCCTCTGCTTCAGCTCTGGTGGCAAACACAAGACGGGCGCTGCGGTCGTCTTTGAGGATAGCAGTCTCGGAGTGGATCAGGAAGCCAAACTTGCGGAATGTGGAGAGAAGGTCATCTGTGGAAGGCAGAGGAGTGCCCTCTGCGAAGTCCAGCACAAGTGCCACGGGATTCCCGGAATGCTCAGTGTTGTTCATCATCATCTTCTTCTTGTGCTTCCTCTTCCTCTTTTGCTCAGCTTCAGCATTGTCTGTCCTACTCCTGACAGCAGCAGCAGGTTGTTGGGGATTCTTCATCTTCTTCGTTGCCCTGGTGCTGGGGTGGAGAGGCCCCGGTTGAGGAGAGGCTTGTGGGCAACACCACCAGCACAGGCAGCATCCTCATCCTGATCCTCGAGCAGCAGAGGCGGATTGGTGGACAAGGCGCTCCTGCTGTTCCTGTAGAGAGCGAGGAAACCAAGGGCCTGGGCCGTATGGGGGGGCCTTTGTCGGGAGTCCAGGCTCAGGAGCGCGGCGGCCCGGAGAGCCGACAGCACGTCGGCGGCGCAGACCTCGCCGTCGGCGTCGGTGTAGGGAGGGGAAAGGTACCTGCTCCTCTTGCGCGGGCGCTTGGACTCCCCTGCGACGGCGGCAATGGCGGGGAGCTGGATGTTGGTTTCCATCTCCGACGGCGAGGAGGGATCGAGTCGAGGCTCCTTCCCTTTCCTTCCTGAGCTAGCTCCTAGACAGTGGGTGGGTGGAGTGAGAAGAGTGAGCTCTGGACTCTGGTTTGACCAGCACTACTACTAGTAGGCCTTCCATCCTTCCACGTGTGCATCCTTCTCCTCATCTCTCACCACCTCAGCAAGCAACAACTGTAGCCACTTCCACTTGTTTGTTTGGAAGACCGATACTTCCTATTGTTGACTTTCAGACATCACCTTTGACCATTCGTCTTATTCAAAAAATTTATGAAATAATATTTATTTTCTTATGATTTGTTTCATCAGTAGATATATTTTAAAATATAATTTTTATATTATTTTTGAATCGAATGGTCAAACGTGATGTCTGAAAGTCAACAATCCTTATATTGGGACGGAGGGAGTACTTATTTTGAGGAATTCTGAATTCCTTTTGCACTTTTTTTTTCTGATAACCTTCCTTTGCAATGTTCGCCGTTTTCTTTCCTCACTATGCTAGCCAACCACTCCATTTAAGCTCTCTTTCTCGTTTGAAAAGGGAAAAACAAGAACGAAAATTCCTGATTCATACATTCCATTTAAGTCCAATTCTAATTGCCTGGTCGAACACACTTGGTATAATGAAACCGATAACAAGTCGAGAGGATTGGGGGAAAAAGATACATTATATCGAGGCAACCCAAAAAAAAGAAAAAGAGAGAGAGAGATACATTATCTGAAACGCAGGAGGAGAGGAAATGAAATGCGAGCATCAAGGAAGAAGTCTATTGTTCTTGTTCATTTCTTGTTGAGGTCGATGCCGGCCTTGCGCGCGACGGCGTCGAGGCCGTGCTTCTCGATGGTCTTGAGGGCCTTGGTGGAGAGGCGCAGCTTGACGAAGCGCTTGCCGGCCTCCCACCACAGCTTCTTGTACTGCAGGTTCACGAACTGCTGCTTCTTGGTCTTGTGGTTGGAGAAGGACACCTTATTGGCGCGGTTCGTCTTCTTGTCGGTGAAGGGGCAATCCGGCCTGCAGTCATTCATTCAGCAGCCGCAACATACAAGATGATTCGTGCCTTGTGCGCCAGGATGCATACATATGCAATTAGTACTATTTATCAACATTCAGACCATATAATTCAGGCGAATCAATTAACTTTCAGAGTTACCACTAATAATGTGCACGATTTGAGCACTGTATATGGCATATAAGCTGGCCGGCCAGCCCTCCCCTCCCATGAACAAATGAGTGTTTCTATTGTTCCAAGGCTCACTTGCAATTGAACTAATGAGCTGTGTTTGGGATTTGCGAGAATTACTGCACTGATCAGGAGTATACTAGTACAACTAGCGAGGTGAGTAATGAGTTGAACGGGTACTAGTCAATCAGAGTGAAGGCAAGGAAGAAATACGTACGCGCGACGATGGGCTGGAGCTGGTGCTGGTGCTTGGGGAGGAGGGGCCCGGCGGCGGAGGCGGAGACGGAGAGGCCGAGGCTGAGGCCGGCGAGCTGCGAGGTGGCGAACCCGAGGGAGGAGGCGCTGCTTCTGCGGGCGGCGGGCATGGAGAAGGAGGAGCTCAGCAGCGTTGTGGTGGTCGCCATGGCTATGCGGATGGATAGAATAGATTTGTGGATGATGATGTCGTCGTAACGGCAACCCAACAACAACATATAGTCCTCCCCAGGCCTCTTTTTTTTTTTTGGCCCATACAGACCGCCGGCCCAGCTCGGCCCTTCTGCTTGTTGGTTGGCTGCTTGATTTATTTTGAATTTTTTTAATTCAAAGATATGATGGTACCACTTCAAAAACACACAAAAAGCTCATAAATTAAGGTACAAGACTACATTGTGCATTTACACGTAAGTCTACACGATACAATCATATTTATAAAGTCTGGCCTCCCTTCTCCTCAAAGTCCTCAGTGAATCATAGATTTGAGTGCTTGAATCTCCTCAAAGTCCTCATCACATCTCAAATCCTTGCAGATCATGAAATTCAATTGAACTGAATGGACCCCATACGAACACAGGGATTGATTATATTGGCGTTAATCCGTAAGGTGAAGTGGGGCACCCGTACGTTCTTCAACCTTGGAAACATGGCCCACTTCTCCAGGCTTGTGTCGTCGTCGACCATCTCCCATCTGAAAGTCGTCACCAGCCGGTGCAGGAAAATGAGCACCATCATCTTGGCGAGGTTTCATCCCCACGCACGTTCTTCCCCCTGCTCCAAACGCCAAGAAGCTGTTGGCCTTTAATTTGTTTCCTCCTGTGCTATCTAACACGTTTAGTTAGTTTTTTTTTTTCCCCGAATCAACATTACGTGTAGTTAGTTGGATCAAATTAAAAAAAGGATACACACAGCTCTAATCAAATCATTTAAAAAGGAAAAGGTCTTTTTTTTTGCTTGATATATATGACTCTACTCTGAACGAAAAGGATGTGTATCTAGAAGTAAAAGCGATTAAGTTTTTGTGACAGACTTACATCGAATCTTGAAGGATCAAACATAGTTGGATTAATTATCATTAATGGTTGGATCGTAGGGTAGGGACCTGGCATCAACATTTACAATCCAGCACTTCTTGATATGAACCCCTGTAGAAAATCGAATTGTCGCTTGTCACCTTAGAAACTGAATTGTGTCTGTTGTTTATTTACTTAATTTTAAGCAATTTACATTTCTAGAAATTGAATTGTCGCTTTTCACCTTAGGATTGCAAACCTCTACATAGCATTGACATAGAGTTCGCTCTTTCATACAGCTTATTGATCGATTGTCTTAAAATTCCGCATTTACATTTGATCATCTTGCAATTAAGTTCAAAACCACCTATTCACCCCGCTCTAGTCGGTATCCTAGATCCTACACCACCTGCATGTGGCAACCGGCTACCCAATGGTCAACTCCACGCACTGCTCAGCGCACTCTGTAATTTTAATCTCTCTTTAGTTGTCGTGCCCAGATTTAAAACGACACTTAAAAGAGAAATAGAGGGAGTAAAAGAGATGTTTGTCAAGGCTAGAGGATGCTTTTGCTTTGAATGGTCTTTAGCATAGTCAGGGTCGCCTTAATTAATTCGTTCCATGAACACCGGAGATTGTTCACGTGCACGTGCAACAATTGGCATCGGCAACTCTCAAGGAAGAAAGAATTGAAGCAAATTAGACTGACGGCATCGATCAGTGGCGTCGTTCCTTTGGTCTTGGCCCAATTAGCTAGACGTGTTTTTTATATAGCAGCAAAAGTTGAAGCAGGTTAAAGGAGAATTCAGCGCCAAAAAGAAGAAAAAAGAAGTTTAAAGGAGACTTTGAACCAGGCCCCAGAAGAGCACTAATTGCACACGTAGAAGATGGAGATAGCGTCAGAGTTTAGGAAGCGTACGTACATGATTAACCTTCAACTCAATCGCAAGCAGCAGAATCTGGCGGGCAGAATATTCTTTTTCCTTGTTGATGAATGGCGGCCCATGCACGGAAGCCGATTAATTTGCATGGACAGCTGAGCTGAAAGAGAATACCCGATCAGAAAGCAATGAGTAATTTGATTGCATGGTTCCGAAACTTGGAATCTTTTGACATGGTGAGTTGTGCAGAAAGTAAGCCATTAGCTGCTGCATGCTAGCTATCGGACAGTAACATGACCCCTAGCTTGCCCATACAACAACGCTCTTCCGATCCCTTTTGCGTTGCTTGCACTGTTGGAAGACTCCTCTTCCGGGCGATCGAGAGCTAGACAAATCAACCAAAAAGCTAGCTAGCTAGGTTCCCCTGAACGTGAAGCCAAGGTCTATCTAATCTATCAGAGGAGTTAACCCGCCTCCGTTGCTAACAAGAAATATTCCTCCCTGCTCATCAGAACGTACGTGCTTCAGTTTCACAAGACAGGTCTATCGATCCATCTATATATGCAGCTGCACGCAGACATTGCAAGCATAATTAAGAGTTGTCATCGATCGAGGTGGTTGTTGTTGTTTGTTGGCAGTCACCTATCTAGCTAGCTAGTAGCACGCCAATTAAGAGAGAAGCTAGAAACCAAGATCAACAAGACGAAATGAAGATGCGAGAGATCGTCTTCTTCGACGTGGAGACGACGGCGCCGTCGTCGGAGGGGCGGTGGTGGCTGCTCGAGTTCGGCGCCATCCTGGTGTGCCCCCGGAAGCTCGTGGAGGTGGGCAGCTACGAGACCCTGATCCGGCCCGGCGACCTCTCCGCCGTGTCCCGGCGGTTCACGGCCGACATGAGCTCGGCGCCGCCCTTCGAGGAGGTCGCCGGCAAGATATTCGAGATCCTCGACGGCCGCGTGTGGGCCGGGCACAACATCCAGCGCTTCGACTGCCCCCGCATCCGGGAGGCGTTCGCGGAGATCGGGCGGGCGGCGCCGGCGCCCGCCGGCGTGATCGACTCCCTCAACGTGCTCGCCGGCGAGTTCGGGCGGCGCGCCGGCGACCTCAAGATGGCCACCCTGGCGTCCTACTTCGGCATCGGCAAGCAGAAGCACAGGAGCCTGGACGACGCACGCATGAACCTCGAGGTGCTCAAGCACTGCGCCACCGTCCTGCTCCTCGAGTCAAGCCTTCCACACGTCCTCCGTCACCAGCAAGGAGGCGGCGGCGGAGCAGTCACCAGGAGCATGAAGACCACGACGACAATGACAAGGCCTCCTCCTCCGCCAAGCCGGATGCTGCAGACCAAGCTGCCATTTACACCGTCGACTGATCAAGCCACGGCCACCCAACTTGGCCCCTGCAAGAGGGATAGCTTGGGCAAGGTATATATATATATAAACTCTCCTTTTCTCCATCTAATTATTTGTTCTTGTCGATCCGATCGTCTCACTCATAAACTGAAAATATATTAGGTGGTGGGGGCAGCAACATCTAATAAGGAAGCATTGAGCACCAGGCGGGCGACGACGCCGTTCCACATGATCCTCAGGCACTCCAGGGCCATCCTCAGATAGTCAGATGAGGGAAAAAGAGATGCCAAACAATCTTCTTTTCCGCACCAAGCAGCACTAGATATGTTGGATCCTACCAACTGACTCATCATTCCTTGATTCATGCACGTGTACAGATCGTTGCTTTGATCTGATCCACCTGTGTTCATAGTTTGCTTCAAAACTAGATGTTGCTGTTGTAAGTCAATGACACACCATTCAATTTGTAAATTACATTTGGAGCACCATATATTGTAAATTATTACTGCATTATTGTTGCCACAATGCCCTGTTGCCTATCATGTGTCTACACCAGGCACAGCTTTGTTTCTGTATCAGGGTATGTCCAAATTTACTACATGTTGCTACATCCACAGGTTGACAACATTGTATCTGCGCATGGCTTGAATTCACAAACATGATTCAGGTTGGGCACATTTGCTGGTGTTTTCAACACCACAGACACATATTCGACAACAGTTTTACAATGAACACACAAAAGGTAAACGCCACACAACAGAACCACCACCATCAGCAAAAACTCATAATCCTCGAATGAAAAAGAACAGCACACAACCCGATTAAACATCAATTGAATATTTGAACTTACATTCAAATGCAGGGGTGCAGGACAGTATTTACAGACCGACTCATAAACAGCCTCTTACTACTACACTTACTAAACACATACAGCATGTAGATATAGCGGAGATCTCATATATGTACATTCAAAAGCTCCTCACGATTGTGCAGTATCAAAAGCCACAATCGCAAGGGCATCAAACCCTCGACTCCAGTAAGCAGGTAGAACTTAAAGTAAACTAGTTATATCCTCAGGTAGGGGGCGGGAAATTTACAAGTTGGGGGTAGGTAGCAAAATAACGTTAGGGTCAATAGTGATGATTCAATGCTCAGGCAACTGCACAATGGGACTCTTTGTTCCCGCAAGCAAAACCTTCGATCCTTGCCTTTGGGCTGCTCGCTCCACAAGATGGAGAACCCACTTCAGTTCTTCCAGTTAGCTTTTTGCCGAAAGAACTCCCTAAAGGAGAAAAAGACGGTGTGTATTTACCAAACATGGGATCACGGACAACAGGATTGTTAGTGCGCACAGGAGGCGAGCCACAGAAAAAGGGCGCCTGGCTGCTCGAGTAGGTATCAACATCAGGGTCATTCTGAAAGGTAAGGGCAACTTGGGTATCAGATATTCAGCTGCAATGACATGCACAGTTCTTCCATTTAAATTATCGAGAGACTATGGTAGCATACCTTGCTGAGGATGAGGTCAAGTATATCAGAAGCGGAGTCTGCTCTGTACACTGGTAACGCCCTGCGATTGTGGAACACAAAACAGTCAGCAAGGAGCTAGACGTATGCTTGGAAACTTTAATTGCGAGGGGATTTGAAGCATGGCACGCAAAATATCAAAGCCTATACAAAGATTATTCATACTATGTCAGCACACGTAACTGAATTCTTGTCTGTTGCCTAATTTGTCGCTCGACGCATGCACTTGCTAACGCAAGGTTGCCATGTTTCATCACAGAATTCCTCAAAATATGTCATCACACGCTTGTAGCTACCGTTTCCAACTGAATTTTAGGTCAAAGGCTAAATAAGTGGAACAAAACCTACATGTATTTTGTGATCAGACACGCACACACACACAAAAAAAAATGCATTGTATGTTGGCGTTTCAAAATCTAGCACTAGCATGCACACCTGAACATGTAGCAAGCGCATCTGAAATAGTAACGGCACAGCGAACAACAGAGGATAGTGCTAACCCGTTGTGCTTAGGGCTGGCTCTACTGAGCGATTCAAACTGGATCGGAGGGCGGGAAGGTCGGCGCGGCTGAGGGCAGAGAACATCAACGCGAGCCACGGGGTGGGCATCCACCTGCCAAAACCTTGACCTTCGGTCAGGCATTGGTTCAGTCCTGGGGAGCTGCTGGCCCCCTCCAGGGCTGAGCCGCGTCACAAAGTGCTCCATGTCCTTGGATGAGTCCTGCAGAGAGACAGGAAACCGTGGTTGAGCACGAATAGTGTTTGCAAGGCACCCTGCCTGAATTCACAGAGACAATGGGTGGTGGTGGTGGGTTTTTTCCCCCCTTTTTTCTTTCGTTCGGGTCTCATCATCATATAAAAACAAGGGTACACAATTTAGTATTGATTTCGCTTAATCACACATAAGCCGGCAGGCAAGCAGATCTGCTGGTAACTAGGACGAGGAAACGCGAACAATTTACAGATCTACAGAGTTTCGCAGCGCAAAGACGAGAGAAGCAACATATATTTTGGGGAAATAAAAGGCGGACCGAGCAATACTTAACGCCAGCAGAGCAGAGAGCCTGGATTTTCTCCGAGAGATGAAAATTTCCCTCCCAATCCCTACTTCATCCCCGATTGGGATGCAGGGATCGACCCATCACGCGCAGGGTTAGGAGAAGGGGGAAGATTTTCTACAGGACGGGGAAGGAGATCACCTGGGGACGGAGGGGGCTCTCGCGCGCCGCTGCCGCCGCCGCCGCCGCCGCCGCCGCCGAAGCCGCTGGCCGAGCAAGAGGAACGCCACCTGCTGCTAGGGAAGAGGAACGGGAGCGAGACCCTTTTTTTCTTTCTTTCTTTTTTTTAGGGAACTGGAGCAGAGGAACGGGGAGGAAAGGAGGAGATTGGGGTGGGGCCGTGGGGGGCATCTCATCCGCGCAAGAAAAACGCAGCTCGTTCCTTCGGAAACAAATGAAACCGAAACAAGAAAAAAAAATAAACACACCACACTGAAAAAACCGATTTCATGTCGATTTGAAAAACTTCCAAGTAGATAAAATGTTTCATGTCAATTTGAAAAAGTTTCAAGTCAAGTTCAAATGGTTTAAAGTTAATTTTAAAAAGTTTCAACTCGAATTTCAAAAGTTTCAACTCGATTCCAAGTAGTTTCAAATCAATTCGAATAAATTTTCAAGTCGATTGAGGATTGTTGGCTAGTTGGTTGTTCGGTCCTTCAGAATTGTTGGAGTGGGAGAAAATCTGAGGAGAAGTAATTTGTGAAGGATTTGGAGTGATCCTAGTGCTTCACGAGAGTAGTAATTGCATCTATTGACTTCTAGCCTAGTGTAAGCTTAAGAGTGTCATTTCAGTTTGTTACTCTTGATCTATGGCAAAGCTTAGATCGGTTAGGAGTTGGTGTTGAGCTATTCACTGTTTGGTCATGAAAGCCAATATAAGTTCGTATACGGTCTTGAAAGCTTCCCGTTCGAAAAATCATCACCAGTGGAGCGTCTTTTGATCTACATTACATGTGGAATCTTCAATTCGAAGAACTATCCGAGAGTCGGTCCGGCGGGTCGTGCTCGTAACTTCACACCGGGAATGAAGTGTGCTCTAGAAGGGATCGCCTTGCTCGGAGGGATAGGGTTAAGACTCCGGTGGGGGTCACCCAATGTGGAGTAGGAGAATGCGTTATCCTTCCGAGACCACAGGAAAAATCACAAGCATTCATATTCCTGTTTTCTTTATTTGCTTGTATTTACTATTCCATATTTACCTTTGAGTTTGCAAGTAGAATTGATTGATAGAGTGCTCTTTCCTAGATTTGATAGTGTGCGTACTTTCCTAACTTCTTGTTATCACTTTGTCTTGCTTGTCTAGTTTTCTTCTCAGTTGAAATCCACTTTGGTCGGAAAATTAAGTAGAGATCGATTCACCCTGTCCCCTCCCTCTTTCGGTAACTTGATCTTTTCAAAATGGTTTTCATCCCCGCCCCGCCTCGCCCCGTTGCCATACTAACTTAGTATGGCATTTTTTTAGTCGAGTTAGTATGACGTTTTCAACGCATGTGCGAATGCACCGCCCTCTAGGGCATGATGTATATATATGGTAGCAAACTACAACGGTATAG
This sequence comes from Eragrostis nindensis, assembly GCA_012490785.1. NCBI lineage: Eukaryota > Viridiplantae > Streptophyta > Magnoliopsida > Poales > Poaceae > Eragrostis > Eragrostis nindensis. Next base: position 31,419 of record JAAXCT010001953.1, read on the forward strand.
AAGGCTGATGATGTAAAAATTTCCTCTATTCGGTACCTTCAAAACCATTTTCCCCCTTTAGTTCAAACTAGCACATTTTTTACAAAGACCATCCGGATGGTCATGAGCATGAATATCTCAATGGCTCCATAAAGAGAACTTTTCCTTACTGATTGTATATCTTTTTTTTCTCTTGATGATACATGTTTCTTTAGCTTAAGTCAATTGGTTTTGTTACTTTCTCTTGATGATACATGTTTCTTTAGCTTAGGTCAATTGGTTTCGTTACTTTCTCTTGATGATACATGTTTCTTTAGCTTAGGTCAATTGGTTTTGTTACTATTTAATTATTTGTAGATAAATTTAGAAAATAGTTATACTACACTACAGGACGTAAAAATAACGAAATATAGATAGATATTAAAATGCCCATTGGTGCTCTCTGAAAGTTGACTAGAGGGGGGGGGGGGGGTGAATAGGCAACTTGGTTAATTTTTCCTGAAATACACTTAGCAGCGGAAATTAAAACTTGACGGAACTTCCGTCGTGTGTCGGAACTTCCGAGAATGTCGGATGTTCCGACACCTGGCGGAACTTCCGTGACAGGGATATTTCAAACGAATTAATCAACACCCTATGCAGTAGATCTAGTGAATATGATCCAAAGAAAAGCAGTACAGCAGGATATAGCAGCAGATCACCAAAGGAAATAAGCTACAACAGTCGTAACATGTAGATCAAGCAAGATATATATATGAACAAGTATGAACTACTAAGAACAAGCAAGAACACAAGACACAAGGATTTGTTCACCGAAGTTCGGACCCCTCACAAGTGAGGTTCCTACGTCTCCGTTGAGGAGCCCACGAAGAGCCGGGTCTCTTTCAACCCTAGTCCTCACCAAGCAACCACAAAGGTCAAGCTCGGTTTTCTTCTTCCTTTGATTCTTTCCTTGCGGAGGCGAATCCAACCTTCACAAACTTCCCAAGGCTTTCCACAAGCTTGGAAGCTCTAGGGCGACGCCTAGCCGATCTAGGGGACAAGTCCCCAAGAGTAAAAAGTGTTGGAGATGCTAAGCAATGCTTTGATGTACTCAAGGTTGGGGATGATGCCCACTAGCTTGGATTGATGTTTCTCACTCTCTCTTGGACTTGGATCTCAAAGGGAAGTGGGGAGGGAGAGCTGTGTTGCTAGAGGAAGTATGAGTGTGTTTGAATGGCACCAGCAACCTCTCTCACGGGATGGAGAGGGGTATATATAGAGGAGGGCCAAAAAGAGCCGTTGGGTGTCTGGACAGTGTAATGACGGAACTTCCGTCAGACGTCGGAACTTCCGACACCACGACCAGAGAGTTTCTGGCGGAACTTCCGACATGTGTCGGAACTTCCGACACAATCGAATGACCTAGGGTTTGGAGAGTGGCGGAACTTCCGTCAGGTGTCGGAACTTCCGCCACAGCCTAAGTATGACATACAGAAACTTCCTGACGGAACTTCCGTGGAACATCGGAAGTTCCGTGACTGTTAGGTCTTTTTGGCTTTGGTGAATTTGGTTCTTTTACTCCTCTAGCAAAGATATGTTTATGGCTAGGTTAAGAGATACTTGAGCATTTTAGCATTGCATGTAAGAATCATTCCACCCCTCTTGATAGTTCGGCATACCTAGACTCAATTCATGAATTTTAAACAAAGCGCACTTGAGCCTAGCAAAGCTCTATTCTAGCCTTCTTTCTTTCCTTTCTCTTTTGAGGGGTAAACTATCTTACAAAGGTACTTCTTCTTCATCGAATTTCCTGCTTGAATACTCAATAAGCACATTAGTCCTTTAATCTTTTGTCATTAATCACCAAAACCCACAAGGGAGGCCTAGATGCACTTTCAATCTCCCCCTTTTTGGTGATTGATGACAACACGATTAAAGCTCACAAATAAGTAATAAGTGAAAGCAAATGCAACAAGATGTAGATTGAGCTCCCCCTAAAGATATGCATACATTTTCAAACAAAACATGTGGAAGAGCTCCCCCTATATCTTTAGAACCGTGGGGTGCCTAAACAAGTGAGCAAGTGACATATAGATAGTGAGTGATAAAAAGACAACAACACGATCACATCAACACATCAACTGTCACATCAACACATCAACTAGATAACCACAAGCACTAGAATTTAAACAAGCACTATACGACATAAAACATAGTCTTACACATATTACAACAAAGGTTTTGCAATTGTTCTTCAAACATAACACAAATCCTACAAGTCCAACATAGGCGATAAAAAGATAGATAGTTGATCCACTCCCCCTAAATTCTGATAAAAAGATAGATAGTTGATCCACTCCCCCTAAATTCTCTCCCCCTTTGGCATCAAGGCACCAAAAAGGAAAGAAGGAAGGAGAATAAGGTAGAATGAATCACTCGGAGCCTTGACCACGTTCCTCATCATCCTCGGTCTCCTCATCATCATCGGCTTCCTCATCATCATCACGGTGCATATGGGAGGAGGAAGCAGCAGCACGCTCATAGTAGGCTCGGTGGGTGGCCTCATATTGCTCGATAGGGTCATCAAACTGAGGTTCCTCATCTTCCTCCATCTCAGAGCCATCTGGAGACCAAGGCAAATTTTGAGCACGAAGAGATGACTTGAAGCGACGAGTTTGAGCCTTGATCCTCCTTTTATTCTCATGAATCTCAACAGCATTGGAGCGGCAAATGTTGAATATGCCCTTGAAGAAGGAGAGAATAGTGTCGGACACCGTCTCGGGCTTGGAAGGCTTAGAGCGTCTAGGATGGCTGGAGGAACCACTAGGAGCAGCAGGAGCATAGGCAGCAGGTTCCTCATCATCATCAACTGTGAGCCAAGATGGTTTCTTGTAAGGCTTGACTTGAAGCGGATGATGCTTGCACTCCTTGTCAAACACCATGTTGGTCTCTTGCTCAATCATGTACATGATGTATGGAGCATATGGGAAACTCCGGCGAGAGTCCATTGACGCCTTGAAGATCTCATCAAGAATCATACCGAAGACACAAAATTCAGGTTGATCATCATTCATTTGATAGAGAATGGTCCGAGAAAGTCCAACAACTGAAGATGCATCACCTTCCTTAGGAACAAGAGTCTTCCGAAACATACGGTTCAGAACAAAGTAGAAGGGACAGAGTCCTTTTACGGTGCCCGGCACAGCCTGTCTGCCATAGTACATAGACCTCAACTCATCTCCCTCCACAGATGGTGCAGTAGTGATATCTTCTCTCCTCGCATTATCCCTTCCAAAGTGGAAGTACTCAGCAAATTTCCTGGGAGTGATGGAGAAGTGTTCACCTTGAGTCATCCAATGGACTTTACCATTTCTAGCTGGAGAGATCCAGAGGGTAGCATAGAATTGGCAGATTACCTCAGCATTCCAATCATAACGAAAGCCCATCAAGTCATACACGTTCTTTGCCTTGCATGCTGCAATAATCTCATTGAACACTGGATTCCCCTTGTCTGCCATGTAGGTCCAGTCAATGTACTGCATTTCTGACATGATGTACTTGTTTGGGTGCTTGATCACAAAAGAGTAGTAGAAATCTTGCTGAAACCAAGTGTGAAAGCGGGGATCCTCAGCCTCTCTCTCTTCCTTCTCCCATGGGTTAACTTGACGATGTTCTCTGAGACGATTGACATACTTCTTGTAGTCCAGATAATCATGATAAGGATTCTCAGCAGGAGCGTGAATTCGGGCATATGTCATATGAACTTTCTCCCCACTTGCACCACCACTTTCTTGATCAACGGAAGAGGCGGCCGCTTTTCCTTTGTCCCGGCCCATGCTCCGCCTAGATGGCATGGTGGTACCACGTTCCACATTCATTGTCCTGGCATGCCCCTCAATGCGAATACCACCACGACCAGCAGCCCTTTTCCTAGGGGCTTGGACACGCTCATCCGCGGAAGGATCGGACTCATAGTAGCTTTGACTATTGCGGTTGGCTGCCCTCTTCTGCCTACCCTGCCTGGAATCCATCCTCAATCCTTCACACATCAATTAGGAACAGAATAAGTACAGGAGATCAATCATGGTAGACGTGGAGGAATTGGAACTTGTTGCAAAGTACTGCACAGCGGCGGAAGTTCCGACATGTGTCGGATGTTCCGCCAATTGACAGAACTTCCGAGACTTGGCGGAACTTCCGTCGTTGTACAATTCCGAGCAAGAAATTGGCCAATGTGCACACATCCACCACGGGAAACAAGAGATCTTCTAGGATATCAAACACTAGTTGCTAGGGAACTAATCTATCCAAAAAGATTGAATGGAAACCTCTTGTTCTAAGGAGATAAAAAAAAATGCTCTATAATACCTTTTTCAAGGGATTGGAGAGCGGGAGATGGATTCAAAGGAGACCCACGGAAGTTCCGAGAGTTGGAGAAGCCTTTGCACGGATCCTCTTCCAAAATCTGTGGTTGAACGCCGAAATCGCCCTTGGAGCCTGTTGGCGGTCGTTATTGATCAATCTTTACCGCCAACATACTATGAAATGAGGCTCACATAAGGACATAAATAGGATATTATCTATAACTAATGCCTCTCCACGAGTTTTGGTGATATTTTGACTGCAGGACGAAATTCACCACAAATGGGGGCAAAAGCCTACCGGCCGGCCCCATCATAGGCCGGCCGGCCTATGTTGGATCCAAACACGGTCCAGCAACCCCAGGCATCCCCCAATGGGCTCAAACATCAAGGATCAAATGGCCAACAAGTATTTCCCAGCTTGGAGTATCCACCACTGCGCAAGGCCCAACAAACAAGCCCATCAACCACTCAAAAAAGCGTCAAATCACAGAGCAAGACCGTGCATCTTAATGGGCACACCAAGAGGGGCCAGCCCACAAAAATTTGAGGCATTTGGAGAAAAAAGCCCGCCGGCCGGCCTAGGCCCTAGGCCGGCCGGCCAACTATTTTCTCCGAATCGGCCCATCTTTTTCCAGTCGGTTCCAGAGTCGGTGGCAAGCAAACTTGACGCACCGGCTAAGTAAGGAGACGTCGGCAAGTAAGGAATATCCACAAGATTCCCCTAGCATGAAGAGACCTTCTCCACTCTCCCAAGGAAGCTCCACACGATAAATAGAGGACCTCCTCCTCACTCTCAACTTGCACCTTGACACATGAGTTTTGAGAGAGAAGTGAGAAGCGAAGCGCTGCCCACATAGTAGTGTAGGGAGTGAGTGAGAGGCTAGGAGAGTGAGTAGTCCCGGAATGCCGGGACTATACTTCTTCGTCGCCTCGGGTATGCTCCTCGCCTGGGAGTAGTCGTCCGAGTCTCCCGGGCCGGGTAACATGTAAGGAGATTATTGGTCGGGCAATAAAGTGAGATATTCTGCTTTATTTATTTGTGGGTTTCAGGTATGCTTTAAATATTTATTTATTTATTGCATAGACTAGCTTACCGCATGCTCGCTAGTTGTGACGATACATGTAAACGTGGTGTTTAGATCTAGAGTTATCCCTGATTTGCTCTTGACCCCACAGAGGATGGTAGCCGCGAGTACGTGTGACAGGCGTACCGGTCTCTGTAATCCACCACGTCCGGGTTATTGTTTTTAGTAGGGTTTTCAATAGCACGTAGTTCCCCTTAGTAGTTGAACCTAATTCTCGGGTTGCTACTCTGGCATGCGTGTGCCCCGAAACGAATAATAGAGTAAGGATCTTACCAAGTTGCCCAGCTCTATAACTCCTTATCATTAGATTGCCTGGCCCTAGGACTCTTTCGCTTATTGCTTTATTTATCTCTTAGCTCAACTGCCCGGACTTGATTAGATTTGAGATAGTACACTTCACGTTCCCTGTGGATAAATACGATACCTTGGAATACTCCCGGGTGAAAGCTACATCGGTATCCGTACGCTTGCGGATTTTATCTGTTAGGCTACGGACTGCCAACAAGCTTTCTGGCGCCGTTGCCGGGGAACGGTAGCTGTACTTTCTCGAGTCCCGTCTCGCCCGAATCTTTAGTTTAGGATTTCTTTTTCTTTTCTTTTCTTTTTATCCTTTAACCATGAATCCCTCTTCCATCTTCTACGCCAATGCTCCAAAAGGGGAAACTCTGGAGCCCCCACCTGCATCCACACCAATCACAGCTCCGAGTTATGAGATTCGTCCTGAACTCATACTCTTGGTTCAGAAATCCAAATTCTCTGGGAAGGAGGATGAAAATCCGTACACTCATTTGCGATGCTTCGAGAGACTCTGCTCCACTGTGGTGACATCAGGCGTCCCGCAGGACAGTTTTAGATGGATGTTGTTTCCATTCTCTATCACTGGCCAAGCAGAGCTCTGGTATGAAGGGCATGTGGGTGGAGCAAAAGGAGACTGGATCACTCTAAGAAAGCTCTTCTGCCTCAAATATTTCCCTCTGTACAAGGTTATTGCTCTTCGCAAGAAGGTCATGACCTTCGAGCAGGGTAGTAATGAGTCGTTAGGAGCTGCCTGGGACCGATTCTTGTCATACACCTTCGAAGGGCCACATCTGGGTATCCCTGAGCCACTTTGCCTGCAGCATTTCTTCTATGGACTCACTCCAACGAGCCGTAACTTTCTAGATGCTGCATCAAAGGGTTCCTTCTTGGATAAAACACCAGCTGAAGGAGCAAAGCTCCTTGGTAATATCCTTGTGTATGCCTATGAGCCTCCCACTCCAGAACCACCACCCGAAGTAGCACATACCGTACAACCCATCCCAGAGCCAACCTTCCTCCAAACTCCAATCACCAAGGAAGTTTCTGAACCATCTTTTGCTTGTGCTTCGGATGCACGATTGTCCCAGAGAAGCAATCACCTCACTGAAGACCTTCCCCCTGCGAAAAATGAACCCGTTTTTCCTCTTAGTTCTCACAACGATGGGGTCAATCTATCTAGTTTCGGGGTTACAAGGCCTTACCCAGTGGAGGTGAATCATCATCTGGACATCGAACCAAAAGAGCCATATTCATACCCTGAGAGGAAACAAACCCACACACTCAAGCCGTGTCAACCATGCCTATCAAATCCTTTCCCCATCCTTGATACTCCTCGCCCAATCGTTAAGAATCCTCCCGAAGCCAATGTTGTACCTAACAATAGTGATGCGAGGTTTCTTCCTAACGAGAGGAGAGATGTGCTTGGGCAACTGGATTGTGATGCACACAGGGACATGAAGATAGATGCTCCATTCCAACACAATGGACATCAATCGAGTGTGGAACAAGATGCGAACATTTCAAGGGATGAGTATGAGTTGCTTCTAGAGTATCACAGACAAGGATTGGAGACTGAATTCATTTATTCCGTGAAGACTCGCGAGGCAGAAAGTTTAGAACCCGAGAAGAATTTTCTCAATGAGGATGGTAGTTTCACATTGGAAAATTCACATGCTCCATGCTCATTTGAGAAATTTCCTTCCTCGGCCAATAATTATGATAATATTTATGAGAGCTGCAACCATCCTATACTGCTTGATCTATTTGAACGGCTGGTTGTAGATGCATTTGTTTATCATAAATATTGCAAATCCCGTTGTGTTTTCTTGCATAAATTTTGCAGCCAGGTATAAAAAGATTCATCCATCTGCCAAGGAAGGCTGCAACATGAACGGGACGCGACCAAGGTCAGGCTAGGACTTTAAACAAGCACTCACGGGAGGTAACCCGAATTTTCTAATAATGTTTTCCTTAAAAATAAATAAATAAATTATTTTCCCTTTTCAAATAAAATGACCCGGCAAACCAGACAATTTTGGGCATGTCTTTCCTTCGGGTATCTTTCGCTAACCATTTCAGGAGAAGGATTGAACCAATGTCCAAGGACTACCCCACAACAAGAGGCACAAGGATGAGAGGAGCAACACTATGCTTATGGCGACATTATAATATCGGTTTGCTTCCTCTTCATCCCCACCTTGATTTTTTTTTTGTGTGCCCACCCTTTCTATTGATGATTGAGAGTAAAATGAACAAATCTAAAAAAAAAAATTATGAATGCTCTCAAACACAATCATCCATCTCTCATGCTTGTTATATAAAGTTTATTCTTTGACTGCTCTGATGTCCCATGGGAAAACATTCTTTTATAGGAAAACATTGTCTAAATTGTTGGGTCGTGTGATATAGCACTTGAGAGTTTATCTTGTCTTGAAATCAAATCTGGAGATTTTATTTGCAAAAAAAAAAGAATTAAAAATGATTTCAGATTTCACAGTCTTCTCGATGGTTTAAATTCCTACCAGAACCATATGTCGATTTATTGCAAAACCTCTACATATGTTGCTTGTTATCACATTGAGCTTTTTCAAAATTGTTGTGACCCTTGTGAGATACTTTTCATGCTTTCATGACCAAGATCACGTACACTCCACCATATACATATGCTTAACTTCTACACTGGAAGTTAGCATCACCCATTGCCATCATCATTCCACAAAATAAATACTCCATAGTTTTTACCGATCTCTACAGGTATCATTGCAGAAAGAGGTATGGCTATCTAAAAACATGAAAAAAAAAATCTTGCTCACAAGAAGAGCGTGATTGAAAAAAAAGAGAAAAGAATGAAAAAAAATGAGATAGCCATGCCTTCAAAAACAAAACAAAAAAAAAACAAAAAGAGGGAAGGTACACACACAGGAGTAATCATATCCCTCCATCCACTTATCCACACACATGCACATCTTGATCAGATTGTATGACTTGTTTTCTCTTTGGATCCGGTCTTTTGATTTAGCAATATATGTGATGCAAGGTTGCCTCCTTTTATCCCTACCAAGCCCCACAAAGAAGCCTATTAGTTGTAGGAGAAAAAAAAAAGAGGCAACATAATGCCCTGGTGAGGAAAGCATACACATTGAGCGACTAAGAGCATCATTTAAGAAGACTTGTGTTCTGAAATTTTCCTGAGAAAACCAAAAACTCCAGAATTTTTTTTAGACAGTTGATCTTTCTGTGTGTTGTTCCATCTCTCAACTTTTGAAGACAAGGTATTTAGCCACCATAAATCTATGGGCATGGAAAATCATTGAATGAGCTTTATTTTAGCAATGCATGATAGAGAAGATGTTGTGTACTCACCTTAACCTTTGCTCAGCGTTGTTCTTAATTTATTTACTTTACTCGGGACGAGCAAAGATCTAAGTGTGGGGGGGTGTTGGCGGTCGTTATTGATCAATCTTTACCGCCAACATACTATGAAATGAGGCTCACATAAGGACATAAATAGGATATTATCTATAACTAATGCCTCTCCACGAGTTTTGGTGATATTTTGACTGCAGGACGAAATTCACCACAAATGGGGGCAAAAGCCAACCGGCCGGCCCCATCATAGGCCGGCCGGCCTATGTTGGATCCCAACACGGTCCAGCAACCCCAGGCATCCCCCAATGGGCTCAAACATCAAGGATCAAATGGCCAACAAGTATTTCCCAGCTTGGAGTATCGACCACTGCGCAAGGCCCAACAAACAAGCCCATCAACCACTCAAAAAAGCGTCAAATCACAGAGCAAGACCATGGATCTTAATGGGCACACCAAGAGGGGCCAGCCCACAAAAATTTGAGACATTTGGAGAAAAAAGCCCGCCGGCCGGCCTAGGCCCTAGGCCGGCCGGCCAACTATTTTCTCCGAATCGGCCCATCTTTTTCCAGTCGGTTCCAGAGTCGGTAGCAAGCAAACTTGACGCACCGGCTAAGTAAGGAGACGTCGGCAAGTAAGAAATATCCACAAGATTCCCCTAGCATGAAGGGACCTTCTCCACTCTCCCAAGGAAGCTCCACACTATAAATAGAGGACCTCCCCCTCACTCTCAACTTGCACCTTGACACATGAGTTTTGAGAGAGAAGTGAGAAGCGAAGCGCTGCCCACATAGTAGTGTAGGGAGTGAGTGAGAGGCTAGGAGAGTGAGTAGTCCCGGAATGCCGGGACTATACTTCTTCGTCGCCTCGGGTATGCTCCTCGCCTGGGAGTAGTCGTCCGAGTCTCCCGGGCCGGGTAACATGTAAGGAGATTATTGGTCGGGCAATAAAGTGAGATATTCTGCTTTATTTATTTGTGGGTTTCAGGTATGCTTTAAATATTTATTTATTTATTGCATAGACTAGCTTACCGCATGCTCGCTAGTTGTGACGATAGATATAAACGTGGTGTTTAGATCTAGAGTTATCCCTGATTTGCTCTTGACCCCACGGAGGATGGCCGCGAGTACGTGTGACAGGCGTACCGTTCTCTGTAATCCACCACGTCCGGGTTATTGTTTTTAGTAGGGTTTTCAATAGCACGTAGTTCCCCTTAGTAGTTGAACCTAATTCTCGGGTTGCTACTCTGGCATGCGTGTGCCCCGAAACGAATAATAGAGTAAGGATCTTACCAAGTTGCCCAGCTCTATAACTCCTTATCATTAGATTGCCTGGCCCTAGGACTCTTTCGCTTATTGCTTTATTTATCTCTTAGCTCAACTGCCCGGACTTGATTAGATTTGAGATAGTACACTTCACGTTCCCTGTGGATAAATACGATACCTTGGAATACTCCCGGGTGAAAGCTACATCGGTATCCGTACGCTTACGGATTTTATCTGTTAGGCTAAGGACTGCCAACAGAGCCTTAGGGTTTGGTGGGGTGAAGGAGAGAGAGAGAATGGATAGAATGAAGGGGTAACTTCTCTCCCCGGAGGGTTAAAACCCGAAGGCTGGCGGAAGTTCCGACAGCTGTCGGAAGTTCCGTTAATTGTCGGAAGTTCTGGCGTCTGGCGGAAGTTCCGACGAGAAGTTTCTGGAAGATCCTGGGCGAGGACGATGGAAGTTCCGACGGGTGTCGGAAGTTCCGTCACTGAGCAGAGATGTTGGACAGATAGGGTTGTTTTCACTTGTGAATAGCCATCAATCAAACATGGGGAACAATATTCACAAGGTCAACAACGTGATCTCAGATCAAGATGCAAATCTTTTGAAATCAAAGCACACGCACACATTTTCAGTATTTTCTTGTTTAAAACAACTAACTTAACTCACAAGAGATGTAAGGATCGTGTGACCGAGAGGGGGGGGTGAATCGGTGCACTCTAGAATCTATTTCCAAACACTTACACCCAAACGACTCCTAGCAAGTAGTTCTAGTAACAAGGTAAAGCACACTAAGGAGTATCCTTAACCTATATAGCTAGTGCATATGGATAACACAATCACGCCACACTAGCAACCTAGCACAAGATAGATAGAAAACGGAAGACGTAAGCTAGGCAAGGCAAGGTAACAAGATAACTAGAGACAAGACAACCAAGATACTAGGCACACTAAGTAGAGTCCTTAGAGCTACTAGAAAGTCTATAACAAGTAACACACGAGCAAGGCAATCAAGCAAACCTAGTGAAGCTAGTAGGTACCAAGGTAAACACACAAGCAAGATAAGAGCACAACTCAAGTACTACAAGCAATCATATGAAGTGCGATAAGTAAATGCGAGTAGTAAAGGAGAAGGGATAGAGAATGCTCATGATGTTTTCCCGTGGTCTCGGAAGGATGGCGCCTTCCCCTACTCCACGTTGGGTCACTCCCGCCGGAGTCTCGACCCGTCCCTCCGCTCGAAGGCGATCCCTCCTAGAGCACACTTCACACCCTCCGAGTGAAGTCGCGGGCACGTCCCGCCGGACTCGATCCCGGGTACTCTTCCGGAGGTAAGGCTCCGCACTTGATGCGTGCCAAAGGGCGCTCCACTAGTGGTGCTTCTTTCGCACGGGAAGCTCCAAGACCGTGTACAACTTGTGTCGACTTCCACAATCTCCTTGGACAGCTCAACACCGACGCCTAACCGGTCTAGGCCTTGCCATAGACCAAGAGTAACAGCCCTAGATGACTCTCTCAAGCCCACACTAGCTAGAGATCAAAGGATGCAACTTGCTACTCTCTCAAGCACTAGGATCACTCCAAATCCCTCTCAAGTGCTTCACACTTCTTCCTCTTGGCTTCTTGGCAGCACCTCCCCTCTTTCCTGGGTCCAAGAGCACCTCAAAGAGGTAAACAACCGACTATATATAGGCCTCCAACCTCAAACTAGCCGTTGTCCAAAAGTACCCAGTCTGCGTAAGGACCGTACAATGGACCGTATTGTCCGGTCTCCATTCTGACCGTATTGTCCGGTCTCTACCAGACTGGCGTCCGGGGAGTGCTGTTCATCATCTCAAACCAGACCGTATTGTACGGTCCCTAGGACCGTATTGTCTGGTCTCCACTTCTTCTTCAGCCAACAGAAACTTCTCCTTCTCTGTTGCTCTTCTCCTGTAAGACCGTATTGTACGGTCTCCATGACCGTACCATCCTGTCAATTGTCCGGTCTCCATTCTTCAACTTCCAGAAACTTCAGCTTCTCTGTCTGGAACACCCCAATAGAGACCGTACTGTCCGGTCCCTAGGACCGTACTGTCCGGTCAACTGTCCGGTCTCTATTTCTCCAACTTCCAGAAACTTAAGCTCTTCTGTCTGGAACTCCTCTGTAGATCGTATTGTACGGTCTCCTTGACCGTACTGTCCGGTCTCTTCTGCCTTCACAGCTTCGATCTTCTTCTTGATCTTCTTCTTCAACACTTGATCTTTTTGGTTCCTTCAACTCTCTTCTACCACCCTAGCCCCTGAGAGACTCACCATGCATCCAATGATCTCTATAACTAGTGTGTACTAAGAGAACCCCCTCGAACCCTCTTGATAGTCCGGTTTTTCCTATGGACTCAAGCTAACATCTAACCAAGCAACACCCGCTTGGATCTAGCATGTCCTTAGCCTTGATCCATGTCTTCTCCGCGACTCCATCAAGTCCGTTCTTGTGTAGATGAAGGCAACCAATCATCCTTGTCAATAAGTTCATGATGTGTTGGCGTTCACCACCAACGGACGGAGCTTTCTTCATATGTGACCTATAAGATCTCACAAAGAGTGTTAGTCACATTCATGGTTCTCATCCTATCACCAAAACATTCATACCTTGGGGTTTCCCTAGCTCCAATGGTCATGAAGCTTACAATCTCCCCCTTTTGGTGATGGATGACAACCATGATAAAAATGATCGAGAAGATAAAGAATGTAATGACAAAAGCCAAGATAAAAACGCAACTCGATCAAGACACTAAATAACAAGTATATGATATAGAGATAGTTACCTTGTTGATTAGGTCGAGGCAAGTCATAGCTCAAAAGAAGTCACAAGTTAGAGCAAAAACTCATATCACAAGTGAAAGAAAGCACATGGAGCTATGACAAGCAAAGGTTGCAAGGGGTTTACCTTCATACTTACTTTGTAGAATTCCGCTCCCCCTTGATAAGTGTACCAATCTCAAGATTGTGTGAAGATCGATCATCTTGATCACTTGATCTTCATTCGTACAAACTCCCCCTTGAGACGGCATTGCTTCTTCTTTATCACCTCAAGATTGTGCGAAGATCGATCATCTTGATCACTTGATCTTCATTCGTACAAACTCCCCCTTGAGACGGCATTGCTTCTTCTTTATCACCTCAAGATTGTGCGAAGATCGATCATCTTGATCCTTTGATCTTCTCTTGTACACACTCCCCCTTGAGGTGACATCTTCCACGACCCTTCATAGGCCCGAACTCTTCTTCCCAACTCTTCTCCGCTCGAACTCTTCTCCCCCATATACTTGCTCGATCATTAAACCCAACTCTTCTCCCCCTTTGGCATCTATCACCCAAAAGAAATCTTCCAAGGGAGAAAAGGTTAGTGTAAAAATATATGGGACAAGTGGGAAAATGAGTTACTTGATTTGGCGTGAAGCTCCCCCTTGATCCGTGATTCTCCATCTCCCAACAATTATCCCTACACTCATTCTCAAAAGAATATTGTCTTGAAGTACATAGGGGTTAGTTGATGATGATGGAAATGTATGAACCCTTAGACTTTGAGCCGCGCAAGTGGATTTAACCTTGGAGCTCAAAAATCTTGGTTCAATGGGCATGAAGCTCATATAGCATTGCTATAAATTCATCATAGTAGGTCATATACTCATATTGTGAATAAGCAACTCCCCCTAGATGGGTGCTCGGCGCCGAGACACTTATGCAAGATGCATGATGCGAATGCAAGGAATGATAAGTGTACAATGCATGATGCTATAAGGGTAAAACAAGAGAAGGCTAAGAGCGAAGTTACCAACAACAAGTTTGAACCCTCTATGAGCTTGATCACAACGAGCCATTCTTCAAAGCTTCGGGAGCCAAGTGCCACCAATCCCAAGCTTAACCCATGCTCATTGCTATCTCAAGTAGGTTAGTCGTTGGTCCTACAAAAACAAGAAGAACACACAAAAACAAACAACACAACAAAAACAAGCAAAGTATATATACATATATACAAAAGTAAGCTCAAGGATATCAAGTGAAGTCGGAGAGGTCGAGAACATTAAGTTCTCCCCAGAGCTTACAAAAGGTCTTCTTGTCAAGTGGCTTGGTGAAGATGTCCGCCAATTGTTCATGAGTCCGCACACCAATCAATTCAATATCCTTCTTGGCCACATGATCTCGAATGAAGTGATGCTTGACTTCAATGTGCTTGGCATGGCCGTGATCACCCTTGTTGAGAGCCATATTGATAGCACTTTCGCTATCACAATAGAGAGGTACTTGCCCATAAGATAATCCATAGTCCAATAGGGTTTGCTTCATGTATAAGAGTTGAGCACAACAAGCACCGGCCGCCAATATTCCGCCTCCGCCGTAGAGATAGCCACACAATTTTGTTTCTTGGAACTCCATGAGATGAGTGATTGTCCAAGAAATTGGCATCCACCGGAGGTACTCTTTCTACTCACTTTGCATCCGGCGAATCCGAGTCCGCATAGCCAACAAGTCCAAAGTCCGAGCCTTTTGGATACGATAGGCCCATTGTAGGAGTACTCTTGATGTACCTAAGAATTCTTTTCACGGCACTCATATGGGACTCCTTGGGGTTAGCTTGATAACGAGCACAAAGACACACACTAAACATGATATCCGGTCTAGATGCGGTAAGGTAAAGAAGTGAGCCAATCATAGAACGATAGAGTTTAGGATCCACCTGTATACCTTTTACATCCACATCAAGAGGGACACTTGTAGCCATAGGTGTGTCGTAGGACTTGGAGTCTTCCATGCCGAATCTCTTAAGAAGATCCCGAGTGTACTTCTCTTGGTAGATGAACGTGCCCTCCTTCATTTGCTTGACTTAAAAACCGAGGAAGACATGAAGTTCACCTATCATGGACATCTCAAACTCTTTCTTCATAAGAGCACGGAACTCATCATTATAGATTTCGTTAGTGGAGCCATAGATGATATCATCAACATAGATTTGACAAACAAAGAGATCATCACCAATATGCTTAGTAAAGAGAGTGTTGTCGATACTACCGATCTTGTAGCCTTTGGTGATGAGATGATCTCGAAGTCGTTCATACCATGCTCTTGGTGCTTGTTTGAGTCCGTAGAGAGCCTTCTTGAGCTTGTACACATGGTCCGGATGCTCGGGGTCCTCGAAGCCGGGAGGTTGCTCTACATAAACTTCTTCATTGATTAGTCCATTGAGAAATGCACTTTTCACATCCATTTGGTGAAGTTTAAAATCAAAATGAGAAGCATAAGCAAGAAGTGTTCTTATAGCCTCAAGACGAGCGACGGGGGCGAAAGTCTCGTCAAAATCGACGCCTTCAACTTGAGAGTAGCCTTCGCCACAAGTCTTGCCTTGTTCCTCACGATTGCTCCCTTCTCATCTTGCTTGTTCTTGAAGACCCACTTAGCGCCAATGACATTGGATCGCTTGGGCCGCTTCACCAACTTCCAAACATCATTCCTCTTGAAGTTGTTGAGCTCCTCTTGCATGGATAGCACCCACTTGTGGTCTTTCAAGGCTTCCTCGATCGTCTTCGGCTCTAGGGTAGAGACAAAAGAGAAATTCTCAACAATGTTAGCTTCATCAACATAATTAGGTTTATATTGACTTCTCCTAGTCTTTAACCCTTGAGAAGGACTCCCAATGATGAGATCAAGGTTCTTGTCGAGGAGGAGGAGGAGCAGGCGAAGTATCTTGCGCATCTCTTGCGGCTTGCTCCCTAGAGATGTGAGTGTCTTGTTGTCGAAGAGGTGAACCCGAGCCATCATCTTGAGTTGAAGTAGATTGTGCTTGTTCTTGATTGCTCGGTGAAGCTTGGCTCGTAGTTGCATGAGGTAGACTTGATGGCGCTTGTTGCGGTTCATTTGGAGTAGCTTGACTCGAAGATGCTTGTTGCGGATCACTTGAAGGTGCTTGATGTTGTTCACTTGAGGGAGAGCTTGGATTCTCTTGAGATGTGCTCGTAGAAGGTCCACTTGATGAAGTTGTTGGAGGAGGTGTCGGAGGTTCATCTTCACGAGGAATAACTTCACCAATAGGCATGTTCTCCAAAGCTTCCTCCACGGGTTCATCACCTACAATATGAGAAGAAGGAGGGTCTTCTTGAGACCCGTGAGACTCATCAAATTGCACATCATAGGTTTCTTCAACAAAGCCGGTAGAGGTGTTGTAAACCCGATAAGCTTTGGCCGAGCCCGAGTAACCGACAAGAATGCCCACGTCGGTCCTCTTCTCGAACTTGCCAAGTCTTTCCCTCTTCTTGTAGATATAGCACTTGCAACCAAACACTCGGAAGTAGGCAACATTCGGTCTTCTCCCAACAATCACTTCATATGGAGTCTTGTTTAGCAACTTGTGAGGATAGATCCGGTTGGAGGTGTAGCATGCCGTGTTGATAGCTTCCGCCCAAAACTTCTCCGGAGTGTTGTACTCATCAAGCATAGCACGAGCAAGAGTGATAAGTGTCTTGTTCTTCCTCTCAACAACACCATTTTGTTGAGGAGTGTATGTAGCCGAGAACTCATGCTTGATGCCAACCTCATCACAATAGTCTTCAATGATAGAGTTTTTGAACTCCGTCCCATTGTCACTCCGAATCTTCTTGATGTGATGCCCATACTCATTTTGCACTCTTCTAGCAAACTTCTTGAATATCCCAATTGCTTGTGCCTTGTTCTCAAGAAAGAATACCCAAGTATATCTTGAGTAGTCGTCCACTACCACCAAGCAATAGAGATTCCCACCAATGCTCACATAAGTTGTAGGCCCGAAGAGATCAATGTGTAGGAGCTCAAGAGGTCTTGAAGTTGACAAGAAATTCTTGGACGGGTGAGGTGAAGCCACTTGCTTTCCGGCTTGGCATGCACTACATAGCTTGTCCTTCTCAAAGGTGACATCCTTGACTCCTCTCACTAGCTTGTTCTTCATCACATGCTTGAGTTGACCCATACCAATGTGAGCAAGCCTTCGATGCCATAGCCAACCTAGAGCGGACTTAGTGAAGAGACAAGTGCTAGGGGCAACAATGTTAGTCTCAAAATCAACAACATATAGATTATTATGACGAAAGCCCTTGATAGTGAGACCCATAGCATCATTATGAAGAACCACCCCATTAGCATCAAAGTTACAAGAAAAGCCAAGATCACATATTTGAGCAACGGATAGAAGATTGAAGTTTAGGGACTCAACAAGCAATACATTAGAGATAGAGAGGTCATTTGAGATAGCCACCTTACCAAGACCTCTCACCTTGTGCTTGGAGTTGTCCCCAAATGTGACCTTGTCATGATCTTCATTTTCTTCCAAGTTGGTGAAGATGGATGAAGTACCGGTCATGTGTTGAGTGCACCCACTATCCAACACCCAATGTTTGCCACCAATCTTGTAGTTCACCTTGGAAGTAGCCATCAAGCAAAGAGGAGTGTTAGTATCATGAGAATCAATTGACATATCATTTACCTCTTGCTTGCTCTTGATGTAGGCCATAGGAACTCCATTGAGAAAGTCCAAGTCCAATGCATCCAAGGCGTCAATCATTGCCTTGGTGACTCCATTGTGTCTCCACATGGTCCGATCAACACCCATGTGTACGACATGAGTTCCAAGTTGAAGACCTTGAAACCTCCCCACTTCTCCACTAGCATTGAAGTACTCAAGAATGTTGTAGATTTGATTCTCATAGGATAGTGCCATCAAGATCATGTCCTTGAGAGTCATACCACTAATATCATCATTGAGATCATTTAGAATGTGGACCTTCCTATTGTATGGTAGCATAGAGATCACCGTGTGAATAGCATGCTCATCACTAATCTTGTCTTCACCTTCAAAAGAGTTCACTCTAGCCACCAACACAAGAAGTCTCTTCCAACAATCAAGCCAAGACTCCCCATCTTTCCTATAGAACACATCATACATGTCGAAGAGGTGATAGTGAGGCCGATCGGCAAGATCCGGCTCATACAAGTTGTAGTATTCTTCAAAGAGGGATGGCAAGATTTCTTTCTTCATGTGATATTCCTTGATAGGCTCCGGCTCATCATCACTAGCACTTGAATAGTCATCATCACAATAGAAGACGGGAACTCTATCATCTTCTTCTTCTTCCTCATCATCACTTGGGGTCTTGAATGTGTTTGAGAGCAAAGACGAGCCCTTCTTCTTGTGACAATTTCGATGACTTGCTCAATTGAATATGACTCGAGCTCAAAGCTCTCAAACTCAATGTGATCACCATACTTGTCCTTTGGAAGAGCATCAAGAAACCTTCTAAGACCTTGACCCTTAGTGACTATCCAAAACTTGTTCTCATTTATCCTCTTGATGAGTGAATCCATCCGAAGAGCAAACTCAACAAGATCTTCATTCGGCTTCATTGAGATGTGGTCCAACTCATCACATAGCTTCATATATCCATCCTCTTGATCCCGAGAAGAAGAGCCTTCACCAACACGAGATGATGATTGAGCTTGAGGTAGAGGTTGAGCTTCAATGTGTTGATCTTCACTTGCATGAGAGATATCCTTGCCCTTCTTGATATCCTCCTCAAGAGAGGAGAGAATAGCAACCACCTCATCGTAGGGCATGTTCACAAACTCATCCACTCGAGCAAAAGCAAGAATGCCAAACCGCGAGAGTGGTAGAGATCGGATAAGCTTCTTCACAACATGCTTGTGCATAATAGATGGATAGCCTCGTGACATGAGTTTCCTAGCAAGAACATACAAGCGAGATGCGAAGTTAGTGATATCCTCATTATCATTCAAAACAACCTCATCATACTCATCACGCACACCATAGTAGGAAATGTCATTAAGCACACAATCATAAGGCTCAATCAAGGTAGAGGCGATGGAAGTGTTAGAAACGTCATCATGAGTGGACTCCATTTCCCCCACGCAATCCCGGTCACGACTCAAGGCTGTAAAGCCCTAATAATGAGCACTTGGCTCTGATACCACTTGTAAGGATCGTGTGACCGAGAGGGGGGGTGAATCGGTGCACTCTAGAATCTATTTTCAAACACTTACACCCAAACGACTCCTAGCAAGTAGTTCTAGTAACAAGGTAAAGCACACTAAGGAGTATCCTTAACCTATATAGCTAGTGCATATGATAACACAATCACGCCACACTAGCAACCTAGCACAAGATAGATAGAAAACGGAAGACTTAAGCTAGGCAAGGCAAGGTAACAAGATAACTAGAGACAAGACAATCAAGATACTAGGCACACTAAGTAGAGTCCTTAGAGCTACTAGAAAGTCTATAACAAGTAAACACACGAGCAAGGCAATCAAGCAAACCTAGTGAAGCTAGTAGGTACCAAGGTAAACACACAAGCAAGATAAGAGCACAACTCAAGTACTACAAGCAATCATATGAAGTGCGATAAGTAAATGCGAGTAGTAAAGGAGAAGGGATAGAGAATGCTCATGATGTTTTCCCGTGGTCTCGGAAGGATGGCGCCTTCCCCTACTCCACGTTGGCCACTCCCGCCGGAGTCTCGACCCCGTCCCTCCGCTCGATGGCGATCCCTCCTAGAGCACACTTCACCCTCCGAGTGAAGTCGCGGGCACGTCCCGCCGGGCTCGATCCCGGGTACTCTTCCGGAGGTAAGGCTCCGCACTTGATGCGTGCCAAAGGGCGCTCCACTAGTGATGCTTCTTTCGCACGGGAAGCTCCAAGACCGTGTACAAACTTGTGTCGACTTCCACAATCTCCTTGGACAGCTCAACACCGACGCCTAACCGGTCTAGGCCTTGCCATAGACCAAGAGTAACAGCCCTAGATGACTCTCTCAAGCCCGCACTAGCCTAGAGATCAAAGGATGCAACTTGCTACTCTCTCAAGCACTAGGATCACTCCAAATCCCTCTCAAGTGCTTCACACTTCTTCCTCTTGGCTTCTTGGCAGCACCTCCCCTCTTTCCTGGGTCCAAGAGCACCTCAAGAGGTAAACAACCGACTATATATAGGCCTCCAACCTCAAACTAGCCGTTGTCCAAAAGTACCCAGTCTGCGTAAGGACCGTACAATGGACCGTATTGTCCGGTCTCCATTCTGACTGTATTGTCCGGTCTCTACCAGACTGGCGTCCGGGGAGTGCTGTTCATCATCTCAAACCAGACCGTATTGTACGGTCCCTAGGACCGTATTGTCTGGTCTCCACTTCTTCTTCAGCCAACAGAAACTTCTCCTTCTCTGTTGCTCTTCTCCTGTAAGACCGTATTGTACGGTCTCCATGACCGTACCATCCTGTCAATTGTCCGGTCTCCATTCTTCAACTTCCAGAAACTTCAGCTTCTCTGTCTGGAACACCCCAATAGAGACCGTACTGTCCGGTCAACTGTCCGGTCTCTATTTCTCCAACTTCCAGAAACTTAAGCTCTTCTGTCTGGAACTCCTCTGTAGATCGTATTGTACGGTCTCCTTGACCGTACTGTCCGGTCTC
This sequence comes from Eragrostis nindensis, assembly GCA_012490785.1. Taxonomy (NCBI): domain Eukaryota; kingdom Viridiplantae; phylum Streptophyta; class Magnoliopsida; order Poales; family Poaceae; genus Eragrostis; species Eragrostis nindensis. Next base: position 52,244 of record JAAXCT010001953.1, read on the forward strand.
TTCTGCCTTCACAGCTTCGATCTTCTTCTTGATCTTCTTCTTCAACACTTGATCTTTTTGGTTCCTTCAACTCTCTTCTGCCACCCTAGCCCCTGAGAGACTCACCATGCATCCAATGATCTCTATAACTAGTGTGTACTAAGAGAACCACCTCGAACCCTCTTGATAGTCCGGTTTTTCCTATGGACTCAAGCTAACATCTAACCAAGCAACACCCGCTTGGATCTAGCATGTCCTTAGCCTTGATCCATGTCTTCTCCGCGACTCCATCAAGTCCGTTCTTGTGTAGATGAAGGCAACCAATCATCCTTGTCAATAAGTTCATGATGTGTTGGCGTTCACCACCAACGGACGGAGCTTTCTTCATATGTGACCTATAAGATCTCACAAAGAGTGTTAGTCACATTCATGGTTCTCATCCTATCACCAAAACATTCATACTTTGGGGTTTCCCTAGCTCCAATGGTCATGAAGCTTACAAGAGATGTGCAACAAGTCAATCCACATTGCAAGAGTCTATGATATTCAGCTCACTCCTAAGCTCACAAAAGCGTTTCTCATCTAGAGGCTTGGTGAAAATATCGGCCAGCTGTTTGTCGGTTCTCACATACCCAATCTCAATATCCCCTTTGATTGTATGGTCTCTCAAGAAGTGGTACCGGATATCTAGGTGTTTTGTTCTATTGTGATCAACGGGGTTGTTGGCAATGGCAATGGCACTCTCGTTGTCACATAGGAGAGGAACTTTGGTCATAGAGTATCCAAAGTCCTTTAGAGTTTGTCGCATCCAAAGTAATTGTGCACAACAACTACCGGCTGCAACATACTCCGCTTCGGCGGTGGAAAGGGCAACGGAATTTTGTTTCTTGGATGACCATGACACTAGGGATCTACCCAAGAATTGGCATGTCCCGGATGTGCTTTTCCTATCCACCTTACATCCGGCGTAGTCGGCATCGGAATAGCCAACTAACTTAAACTTGGGGCCTTTGGATACCATAGCCCTAGGTTGGATGTGTGAACCAAATATCGTAAGATTCTTTTGACGGCTACCATGTGACACTCCTTTGGAGCGGATTGAAATCTTGCACACACGCACACACTTAGCATTATATCGGGCCTAGATGCACAAAGGTAGAGCAAAGAGCCTATCATGGAGCGATATACCTTTTGATCCACGGGTGTGCCCTTTGGATCAAGATCAAGATGTCCATTGGTCTTCATTGGAGTCTTGTTTGGCTTGGCTTTGTCCATATCAAACTTCTTGAGTATATCTTGTATGTACTTGGTTTGACTTATAAAAGTCCCTTCCTTGAGTTGCTTGACTTGAAAACCTAGGAAGAACTTCAACTCTCCCATCATGGACATCTCAAACTTGCTAGTCATGAGATCACTAAACTCATCACAAAAAGATTGGTTAGTAGAACCAAATATAATGTCATCGACATATATTTGGCACACAAAAATATCACTTCCAATTTTCTTTGTGAAGAGAGTAGGATCGGCCTTGCCAATTGTGAAGCCTTGTTCTTCCAAGAAGTCCCGAAGATGTTCATACCACGCTCTCGGGGCTTGTTTGAGCCCATAGAGTGCTTTATGGAGCTTGTACACATGGTTTGGAAACTTAGGGTCTTCAAAGCCCGGTGCTTGCTCCACATACACTTCTTCCTTGATTGGCCCATTGAGGAAGGCACTTTTTACATCCATTTGATGAAGCTTAAAACCATGGTGAGTAGCAAAAGCAAGCAATATACGAATAGCTTCAAGTCTAGCTACGGGTGCAAAAGTTTCACCAAAGTCCAAACCTTCGACTTGAGAGTACCCTTTTGCTACAAGCCTTGCCTTGTTTCCTATCACCACACCATGCTCATCTTGCTTGTTGCGAAACACCCATTTGGTGCCCACAATATTTTGCTTTGGTCTCTCCACCAATGACCACACTTGATTTCTTGTAAAGTTGTTTAGTTCTTCTTGCATGGCCACCACCCAATCCGATCCTTGAGTGCTTCTTCAACCTTAAAAGGTTCCAAGGGGGACACAAACGAGTAATGTTTACAAAAGGTAAGTACTCGTGTTCTAGTGGTTACCCCCTTTTCAATGTCACCAAGGATGTTGTCGACGGGATGATCTCTTTGTATATTTTGTCGTACTCTTGGATATAATGGCCTTCTTGTACCAACCACTTCCTCTTCCCTGTCTTGTTCTTGATCACCACCATCACCATTTTGAACTTGATCTTGAGCTTGATCTTGCTCTTGGTCGTCACCTCGAGCTTGATCACTCCCTTGATCTCTACCACTTGGTCCTTGAGATGGTGTATGATCTTGATCTTTGTCAATGGTTGGCTCTTGTGGTCTTACGTCACCTATGGCCATTCTCATTATCGCATCACTTGGAGCTTCTTCATTACCTATTACACTTGAGGAAACTTGCTCCACTTGAGAGCCATTAGATTCATCAAATGTCACATCACGCGTGATTTCAACACAACCGGAAGTCTTGTTCAAAACACGGTATGCGTAGACATTTGATCCATATCCAAGCAAGAAGCCCTCATCGGTCTTTGGTGCAAACTTTGAGGACTTGGACTTCTTGTTAAGAATAAAGCACTTGCTCCCAAAGACACGAAAGTAAGACACATTTGGTAAGTTACCGGTTAGAAGCTCATATGGTGTCTTCTTCAAGAGTCGGTGGAGATACAACCGGTTGGTTGCATGACATGCGGTGTTAATAGCTTCGGCCCAAAAGACATCGGGCGTCTTGTACTCATCAAGCATCGTTCTTGCCATCTCAATGAGTGTACGATTTTTCCTCTCCGCCACCCCATTTTGTTGTGGGGTATAACGAGTTGAAAATTCATGCTTGATGCCTTCCTCATCAAGATACTCTTCAACTTGAGTGTTCTTGAATTCACTTCTATTATCACTCCTTATCTTCTTGATCTTCACTTCATACTCATTTTGTGCTCTCCTCAAGAATTTCTTGAGCACACCTTGTGTTTCACTCTTATCATGCAAAAAGAATACCCAAGTGAAACGAGAATAATCATCAACAATTACAAGACCATACTTGTTACCACCGATGCTTATGTAGGTGACCGGTCCAAATAAGTCCATGTGAAGCATCTCCAAGGGTCTTGTTGTAGTCATCACGTTCTTGATAGGATGTGGCACACCAACTTGCTTTCCGGCTTGGCATGCACTACAAATCTTATCTTTCTCAAAGATAACATCCGTTAGTCCAACGACATGGCCACTCTTTAGAAGTTTGCGAAGATTCCTCATCCCAACATGAGCTAGTCGTCGGTGCCATAGCCAACCCATGGTGGTTTTAGCAACCAAGCAAGTACTAAGATTAGCCCTCTCCGAAGAGAAATCAATGATATAGAGCTTATCTTCCAAGTACCCCTTGAAAGCTATTGTGGAATCATCTCTTCTAAAGACGGTCACATCAACATTAGTGAACAAGCAATTGTAGCCCAAATCACAAAGTTGTGAAACGGACATTAAGTTATAGCTCAAAGAATTGACAAGGAAGACATTTGATAGAGAATGGTCATTGGTAATTGCAATCTTCCCAAGACCGACTACCTTAGTCTTATTGTCGTCACCAAACACAATTGCTTCGGTTGGGACATCATCGGTTGTAAGACTTGAGAACATTTTCTTCTCCCCGGTCATGTGATTTGTGCATCCACTATCAAGTATCCAATTTGGCCCACCGGATGCATAACTCTACAAGAAAAGTCAAGTCTTGATTTTAGGTACCCAAATTTGTTTGGGTCCCTTCACATTAGTAACAAGGACTTTAGGCACCCACACACAAGGTTTCCACCTTGCATTGCGTGGCCCAACAAATTTAGCAACAACTCTACATGTGCATTTCTCATTAGAACATATGATGCATCAAAATCATGAAATGACATAGTAGATCCATTATGATGCATATCATGCATAGAGATAGTTTTCTCCTTTGTAGGAGTATGAGCCTTTTGTTGCTCATCTTGAGGTCTCACGAACTTTGGAGCTTTCTTCTTCATAACCTTAGGACCTCATTGTCCTTCTTCTTGAACTTCTTCTTTGTCTCGTCCTTACCATGATCGAGACCACTTGAACCATTGAATTTGTTGTCCTCCAAATTCAATCTTTTAGCTAGCTCAACCTTGTACTTCCCTTCAATCTCCTTCACTTGCTTGGTTAGCTCATCAATCAACTTTTGGTTAGTAGCAAAAGCATTCATATCAATGTTATGACATTTTGCACAACCTTCACTAGTAGATGCATTAGATGAGCTAATTTCAACATTGGAGGAAGAAGTGCTTTTCCAAAGATTCTCAAACTTCACTTCAAGTGACTTATGCTCTTTTTTCAAGGAAGCATATTTCTCTTGAAGTAAAGTATTTGAGCTATCAAGGCTAGCACTTGATTTATTGACTTCAACATAAGTTTTGGTCAACTCATCATTTTTCTTCCTCTCTTGTTCAAGGAGACTCGTGAGTTCAAGGTTTCTCTTCTTTTCAAGAATGAGCAAGTCTTCTTGTCTCTCTAGAGTGTCCTCTTGTTCATTGATAGTTTCTTGTTGAAGTTTGAGAATTTTCATCATTTCAAGCAAAGAGGGGATGTCCTCTTCCTCATCATCACATACATCATTATTGAGAGAGGAGTTAGTATTTACCACGGAGCCTTTTGCCATAAGGCACTTGTGAGTAGACTCCTCCTTGTGGGTGTTGGAGTTCTTGTCGAAGAGAGGTACATTGGTAGGTGTCATTCCATATGCAAGAGCGACAATCCCGCCTTTCTTCTCTTCTTCATCATCGGAGTCCGAATCTTCGGATGTGTACTCCTTCCCCACATGAGCTTGTCCTCTTGTGGCTTTCTTCTTGTATTTGTCGTTCTTGAAAAGCTTCTCTTTTTCTTTCTTTTCATCATTGCCTTTGCGCTTCGGGCAATCGGCAATAAGATGACCTTCCTCATGACACTCATAGCATGTCCTCTTGGTTCTTCTAGCTTTGGCTTTTTCAAATGACTTGTTGTTGAACCCATTCTTCTTCATGAACTTGCCAAATTTTCTCACAAATAGAGCAAACTCATCATTCTCATCATCATCATCATTATCTTCATGTGATTGATCTTCAACTACTTTCTTGGCTTTGAATGCCACTTCTTGGTTTCTTGAAGGACCATCTCCAAGAAGGTTTTGAACTCTTTTTCCTTCATCATCACGACTCTTGTGAGCCAAGAGTCTTCCAAGCACTTCATCGGTAGACATTTCCTCAAATCCTTCCTTTTCTTCTATGATGGTGCATAGAACCGGATTCCAATTTCTAAGGACCATGAGTAGTTGATAGTTGACTTCACTATCTTCAATGTTGTCTCCATAAGACCTTCTTTCATTTACAATGTCCATGAGTCTATCATGTGTTTCTTTAGGACCTTCTCCATGCTTCATCACAAAGTGGTTGAATTGATTCTTGAGAACTTGAAGCTTTGACTTCTTCACCACTTGTACACCTTCATGAGCATCTCTTAGCTTGTTCCACATTTCATGAGCATTTTCAATCAATGCCACTCGCTTGTACTCTTCTTTGCTCAAGGATGATAATATTGCCGATGTTGCTTGTGCATTCCTTTGTATTAACCATTGATCACCAACGGTGCGATTTCCTATTGGGCCTTCAAGCTTGTATCCATTCTCCACTATTTCCCACACATATGGAGAAATAGACATAATGTACATCTTCATTCTATGCTTGTACCAGCTGTAATCTTTTCCATCAAAGTGAGGTAAGCTTCCCGCTCCACTCCCATGAACATTTACCGAATCTCGATACCAAGCATCGCCACCGGGAAGTGGTCCGACTCTATTGTAGCTTGGGCCGGATGCATTGTTACCATCAGCTTGTAACCCATCATTGTTGGTCCTCGGAACACCACTTCCAGCAGCATTTGGATCAACGGTGCTACCAACACCACTCGTGTCATGTCCACTTTGATCAGCGTCCCCCGGCATCTTTTCTTCTCAAGCGATTAAGCTCTGTCAACGAGAAGCCCTCGCTCTGATACCAATTGAATGTTGACTAGAGGGGGGTGAATAGGCAACTTGATTAATTTTTCCTGAAATACACTTAGCAGCGGAAATTAAAACTTGACGGAACTTCCGTCGTGTGTCGGAACTTCCGAGAATGTCGGATGTTCCGACACCTGGCGGAACTTCCGTGACAGGGATATTTCAAACGAATTAATCAACACCCTATGCAGTAGATCTAGTGAATATGATCCAAAGAAAAGCAGTACAGCAGGATATAGCAGCAGATCACCAAAGGAAATAAGCTACAACAGTCGTAACATGTAGATCAAGCAAGATATATATATGAACAAGTATGAACTACTAAGAACAAGCAAGAACACAAGACACAAGGATTTGTTCACCGAAGTTCGGACCCCTCACAAGTGAGGTTCCTACGTCTCCGTTGAGGAGCCCACGAAGAGCCGGGTCTCTTTCAACCCTAGTCCTCACCAAGCAACCACAAAGGTCAAGCTCGGTTTTCTTCTTCCTTTGATTCTTTCCTTGCGGAGGCGAATCCAACCTTCACAAACTTCCCAAGGCTTTCCACAAGCTTGGAAGCTCTAGGGCGACGCCTAGCCGATCTAGGGGACAAGTCCCCAAGAGTAAAAAGTGTTGGAGATGCTAAGCAATGCTTTGATGTGCTCAAGGTTGGGGATGATGCCCACTAGCTTGGATTGATGTTTCTCACTCTCTCTTGGACTTGGATCTCAAAGGGAAGTGGAGAGGGAGAGCTTTGTTGCTAGAGGAAGTATGAGTGTGTTTGAATGGCACCAGCAACCTCTCTCACGGGATGGAGAGGGGTATATATAGAGGAGGGCCAAAAAGAGCCGTTGGGTGTCTGGACAGTGTAATGACGGAACTTCCATCAGACGTCGGAACTTCCGACACCACGACCAGAGAGTTTCTGCCGGAACTTCCGACACGATCGAATGACCTAGGGTTTGGAGAAGTGGCGGAACTTCCGTCAGGTGTCGGAACTTCCGCCACAGCCTAAGTATGACATACAGAAACTTCCTGGCGGAACTTCCGTGGAACATCGGAAGTTCCGTGACTGTTAGGTCTTTTTGGCTTTGGTGAATTTGGTTCCTTTACTCCTCTAGCAAAGATATGTTTATGGCTAGGTTAAGAGATACTTGAGCATTTTAGCATTGCATGTAAGAATCATTCCACCCCTCTTGATAGTTCGGCATACCTAGACTCAATTCATGAATTTTAAACAAAGCGCACTTGAGCCTAGCAAAGCTCTATTCTAGCCTTCTTTCTTTCCTTTCTCTTTTGAGGGGTAAACTATCTTACAAAGGTACTTCTTCTTCATCGAATTTCCTGCTTGAATACTCAATAAGCACATTAGTCCTTTAATCTTTTGTCATTAATCACCAAAACCCACAAGGGAGGCCTAGATGCACTTTCACTCTCCCTCATATCAGAGACTAGGTGAATGCCCGTGCATTTCAACGGAACCAAATATTACATAGCGATAGCATATATCGTAATGATGCTAAGTTTCGAAGTGATATGAAGAATAACAACTACAATGTCGAAGTGTTAGGAGGAATAACAACAATGATTGTTCACTTATTTTTGCATCTGAAACATCAAACACGATGACAAATTTTAGTCAACAAAAGTTTCAAGACAATAATTGAGTTTTTAGACATTGTATTTCAATAGTTCAATGCCATGCATTGCTGTGGGCATATAAGATTTCACAACACAAGATACAATGATGCAACTCATCTCAAGTGGAGGCAACAAATTTTGATAAAACAACCTATGACTAATGTCTAGAAGGGGCGACGTACACTTGCGTAAAGTTATCATTGGTGCCTAGAAAAGTGATATAAACTGAGTAAGAATATATAGTTATGTTCCAAAATAATAAGGTTGAGGGAGACTAAGAGCCCCGCATAGTGTTCTGATTAGACGAAAGGTTCAAATATAGTGGATCCAAAGGATAGAAAATACAGATCCAAATAGTATGTATCCAAATGATATAAAAATACTACTTCCATTCAGAAACAGATGTCATTCTAGCTCTGAACATATGAATTAAGGAGATGTGAAAAAAAACGAGGTGCACAGAAAACGAGGATGAGAGAGATAGAAAAAGAGAAAAATGTGTATCGGGAAGAGAGAGAAGTGAGAATGACATGTAAGTAATTTAAGAAAACTGAGGAAGTCTAAATGACATGTAATTTTGAACGGAGAGAGTAGTAAGGATCCAAAGATACCAAAACAGCCAGGAAAAAAAAATCAGCGAACCACAGCAGGCCTCATTTGGCCTTGCCCATATGCTCCCCGCGCATGGCCCATCTTCACCCAAAGGCCCACTCAATCTCATGTGTCCGTTTCGACCCGACGGCGACAAAAACATTTAGCACGTATTAAAAAGCGAAATCACCGGAAGCCCTAGCCCTAAACTATTCTCATGTTTCCCCGTCGTTTCCTTATTCGCAGAGCGGCGGTGAGCGGCCGAGGTTAGGCGTCGCGACGCTTAACAGTCACCAAAGCTGAACGGCACGAAGCCTGGCCTCTCGCGGAGCACGGGTGCGTCGAGGCCTGTGCGTGACGCCATCGAAATGATTCATGGCGGTCTCCGTACACGCGCACGGCGACATGATGACGGTTGGGCTCGAGGACGACAAGGAGCACGGGGATGGATGAATAGCGTCACGCTGTGGGATGAAGCCGTTCCCGGAGGGATCAAGGACGGTGACCGGATAATAGATCCGACATCAGGTAAATATCCACCCTGCCATCTTTAGGTTAACCCTCAGGTTTCTCAGATTTCGGGGAAAAAAGGCAATCACACTGTGGGATGAAGCCGTTCCCGAAGGAGAGAGAGGACGGTGCCGGATACCAGATCCGACATCTGGTAAATATCCACCCTGCCATCTTTAGGTTAAGCCTCGGGTTTCTCAATTTCAGGGGAAAAATGGCAATCACGCTATGGGATGAAGCCGTTCTCGGAGGGGATCGAGGACGGTGACCGGATAACAGATCCGACATCAGATAAATATCCATCCTACCATCTTTAGGTTGGTTTCTCGGATTTCGGGAGAAAAAATAACAATCACGCTGTGGGATGAAGCCGTTCTCGGAGGGGATCGAGGACGGTGACCGGATACCAGATCCGACATCAGGTAAATATCCACCCTGCCATCTTTAGGTTAAGTCTCGGGTTTTTCAGATTTCAGGGGAAAAAATGGCAATCACGTTGTGAGATGAAACCGTTCCTGGAGGGGATCGAGGATGGTGACCGGATACCAGATCCTACATCAGATAAATATTCATCCTACCATCTTTAGGTTAAGCCTCGAGTTTCTTGGATTTTGGGGGAAAAAATGGCAATCACGCTGTGGGATGAAGCCCTTCCCGGAGGGGATCGAGGACGGTGACCGGATACCAGATCCGACATCAGGTAAATATCCATCCTACCGTCTTTAGGTTAAGCCTCGAGTTTCTCGGATTTTGGGGGAAAACAAGGGGAAATTTAGCCTAGGGTTTCTTGAATTTTTTTTTGGGGGGGGGGGGGGGGGGGGGGTGCTCTAGAAGATGTTTTCATTACTTCTTAAGTAGTAGAGATTGCTCTAGACAATGTTTTCGTTACTTATTAAATAGTCAATTACTTCATCTCTATTTAGGTGTTATGAAAAAAGTTGGTTGTGGGCGCAAATTTGTCTAGGATGCAATCACATGAAGAGTCCTACTAGTTTGTCATTCCTAATAAATACATTTTTAATGTAAAAAAATACTTATGGAACAAAGTAGTGGTGGGGTTTGATATCAGTGTCAAAAGATCCTTAAAGACTTTTTTTTGTCCTTAATGTGACATTATTTAATTCTGATATGTCAAAGACTTTTTTAATTTTTATTGCCAGAGCGAGCAATCATCAGTGAAACGACGCAAAAACGTTGCAAATGTTTGTTTATTCTCTTTTAGTACATTGGAAAGGAATTACTGACAAACTTTAACACAACGAGGATGTGAATATGAGAACGCGAAAGCTACTCCAGATTTGTGAGTCTCATGAGTCATGATGTGCATATCTAATACTCCTTCTGTCTCAAAATAGTTGTCATTATGGCTCTGTACCAGATTCATTGAATAATTCTCTGATGCTAGATAACATGTTTATCTAGGTTATTGAACATTCTATGAATATGGACATCAGAAAACACTCCTAAAATGACAAATAAATTGGGACGAAGAGAGTAGATTACACAGAGAGGATATCATGTGGTGCATATCTGACTAGATTAGGGAGAGATAGAGAGAGTCATGATGTGCATATCTAACTAGATTACAAGAGATAGAAAAAAAAGAGCAAAATGCTTTAAATGATTTGAGACATTGATGAAGATTTTGTGTAGGGCATTATCCAAGGAGATTTGGATGATCTTTCCATTTACAAGTTAAATATTGCATGATAATTAATTATAATATCTATTTGATATAAAGTTTCTGTATGTTTTCTTAATTAATTTATAGAGAGACATTTTGAGCGTTTTTTAACCGGAGAGGAGGGAGGGAGGGATGGGTAAAAGGTCATTTGACATGCGCCGCCCACGACGGCCCTGCCCACGGTCACTCGTGGCCTTGTTTCCGGAACGCTCCACCCACTAACTACGAGTGTGACTGACATGCGGGTCATGTTAGAAAGGGACCCAGTGTCAGTGTGGTTGAGTAGGAGAAGGAAAGTCCCCTCGACGCTGTCGGAGGGATGATTTGGGAGGAATTAATTGACCTCACCTGGGGCAGGAGGAGAGGAGGAGAGGGAGGGAAGACGAAAGAAAGAAAGAAAGAAAGAAGCGGCGGCGGGCGGGCGGGCGCCCACCTCCCAAAATTTGAACCAAACCAAACCCTTTGGCGGTGGTGGTGGCTTCTTCGGCCTTTAAATTTGGAAGGAGGAATCCTTAGCTCGTCTTCCCTCCCATTCGCCGCACCATTTCGTTTCCCCCCAATCCAATCCAATCCACTCCCCCTCCCAAACCCTAGCCCGCCGCCGCCGCCATGCCGGACCTCCCCTGCGATGGCGACGGCGTCTGCATGGTCTGCCACGCCGCCGCCCCGCCCGAGGTCGACCTGCTCCGGTGCTCCACCTGCGCCACCCCCTGGCATTCCCCGTGCCTGTCCAAGCCGCCCGCCCTCTCCGACGCCGCCACCTGGAGCTGCCCCGACTGCTCCGGCGACGCCGCCCCCGCTCCCGCTCCCGCAGCGCCCGGGGCCGGCGGCGAGCTCGTCGCCGCCATCCGCGCGATCGAGGCCGACCAAACCCTCTCCGACCAGGAGAAGGCGCGCCGCCGCCAGGCCCTCCTTGCGCCCCCTTCCTCTGCTGACGACGCCGCCGCCGACGACGCGGGGGACGACGTCCTCGAGATCGTCGGGAAGAACTTCAGCTGCGTCTTCTGCATGAAGCTGCCCGACAGACCCGTCACGGTGATTCCTTTCCCACTTCAGAAATTCCTGTTGCGCCGCGGATCCACTAGATCGGTTCCTTTTTTTTATTTTTTTTTGCCTGCAACCTGTTAGTTTTTCAGTTTAAATTTCTGGAATATCTGACATATCTTTATGTTTTAGGATTAATTTTCGCATTTTTATTTTGTAAACATAGCAGTACCTCACTTTTGTATTATATATTTTATATATCTTCCTTCTGTCATGCTATGCCCAAGATTGGATCCCTCTTCCTCTTCTCGACCTCCAAACAAGATCGATTCATGTTTCTGACTGAATGTAGTAGCATATTCTTTCCTTTTTTTTTGGTGACCCTGCAACTTTTAAGTTCAGTTACTATTCTTTCCTCTCATCTCACTAATTTCTGAAATCGTTGCCATGCTTTCGGGCTTACCTGATTCATCTATGTGTTCTCTCGCATATTTTACTAGTATTTGGTAAACATAGCATCTCACTTTTCTGTTATCACCTCAACAACACTTCTAATCTGTGTACATCTTATTATGCAGACGCCCTGCGGCCACAATTTCTGCCTCAAGTGCTTCCAAAAATGGATCCAGAATGGAAAGAGGACATGTGGAAAATGTCGGGGACCCATCCCACCCAAAATGGCTTCCCAGCCCAGGATTAACTCCGCATTAGTTGAAGTTATCCGCATGGCCAAGATCTCAAAGAATGCCAGCTCATCTGCCTCAGCCGCTACACATCACTACATACGCAACGATGATAGGCCGGAAAAGGCGTTTACAACCGAAAGGGCTAAGAAGACCGGAAAAGCTAATGCTTCAAGTGGACAGATATTTGTCACTATCGCTCCGGATCATTTCGGCCCCATTCTCGCCGAAAATGACCCCAGGATGAATCGTGGTGTTCGAGTTGGGGATACATGGGAAGACCGACTCGAGTGCAGGCAGTGGGGTGCTCATTTGCCTCATGTGGCTGGTATTGCTGGCCAGTCCACATATGGTGCGCAGTCTGTAGCACTCTCTGGAGGATATCAGGACGATGAAGACCATGGGGAGTGGTTCCTTTATACTGGAAGGTGAGCTAGTTTTATCGCTTGCTATATTCTTGTATGTTTACTGTTACTCATGTTCGCCCTACTGAAATACCTATCTGCTGATGCAGTGGTGGAAGAGATTTAAGTGGGAACAAGCGGACAAACAAGGAGCAATCCTTCGATCAGAAGTTTGAGAAGCTGAATGCTGCCTTGCGTATTAGTTGCTTGAGGGGTTACCCTGTCCGTGTTGTGCGGTATGCTCTTTTTTGACATGCTAATACTTCTTGATGCCTAGTGGATGATGTTGTGATTTAATGCTTCTGTAGTTGTGATTATATAGGTACCACTACATTGCCAGTGATGATGTTCATTCTGCTTTGTCTTGTTCATATATTCAGATTACTTGTTCATATATTAGCAGTTCATTTCCTATTAACTCCGACCTAGTAACCCACTGCATTCACTTATTAGGTCCCACAAAGAGAAGCGCTCTTCTTACGCTCCTGAATCTGGCGTGAGGTATGATGGAGTTTACAGAATTGAGAAATGCTGGAGGAAAGTCGGCATTCAGGTAATTTCGTTCTCCTATGACTACGTAGCTACTTTTCAGCTGTCATATTGTGTTATTTATGGAATGGTATTAAACCCTCTTCTGCCTTCTTTCTATAGGGTACGTACAAAGTCTGCAGGTATCTTTTTGTACGATGTGACAATGAGCCGGCTCCTTGGACCAGGTTTGACAACATTCTTGCCTTTTTCTTCTGACTATTAGACCATGCTCGATTAGAGAAAGGGCATTGCTTACGCTGACACTATCTGATTTGGCTTTAAGTGATACTCGTGGTGACCGTCCAAGAGACTTGCCCAAGATCAAGGAGCTGAAGGGTGCAACAGATGTAACAGAGAGGAAAGGCCTTGCTGCCTGGGACTATGATGTATGCCCATCTGTTTCTTCTTGCAACAATATCATCTATGTTATCCTCTTGTAAAAATTACTGAACTGTGTTAGGATTGGTTCATATTCTTTGTAATAGGAGAAAGAAGGTGTTTGGAAATGGATGGTGACTCCGCCTCTGAGCAAAAAGCCTATTCCCTCTGGGGATCCTGAGACTGACAAGCAACTTCGGAAAATGGCAAAACGAGCCCACATGTCTGTAGCTGAAAGGCTTCTCAAAGGTCCGTTGCTCTTCTGTGTGGTTTATTCTTAGGTGCCTTTTGCAATGCTGTTTTTTTATAGCCTGAAAGAAATGAAGCTTTATTGTTAGCAGTCTCTCACAATTTGTTTATATTGCATTGTCCTGCAGAGTTTGGCTGTGCCATCTGCCGTAAAGTGATTAATGAGCCGCTTACCACTCCCTGCGCTCATAACTTTTGTAAGGGTTGTTTGCTTGGGGCATATGAAAGCCAGTCCTCTATGAGAGATAGAAGCCGTGGTGGTCGGACTCTAAGGGCTCAGAAGATTGTGAAGAAGTGCCCGTCCTGCCCAACTGACATTTGTGACTTCTTGTCAAATCCACAGGTTCGATTAAATATCAGTTTGTTGACATGCTAGAACTTGGAAAGTTGCTCATATTGATACGGTTGGTGATTTGTTTTCAGATAAACCGAGAAATGATGGAACTAATTGAGTCATTGCAACGGAAGGCTATTGAAGAAGCTGACGTGAAGGTGGCTTCAGATGCTGAGGAATGTGATGATGATGCTGAGGAATGTGCCGATGACGCTGAGGAATGTGGTGGTGGTGACTCGGAAAATGATGATGCTGTGGGGAAGGAGGGAGATGACGCCAGCTTGAATGAGGAAGAGCAAGACGGTGCTGTGGATAAGAAGACAGAATGCCCCATTGATGATTCAGATGTGAATGCTGATGGTTCTGTCAAGATAGTTGTTGACATCAAGGAGGAAAGGCAACCTCCTAAGAAACACAAAGGGGGTGATGCTGAGAAAGGAGAAGACGATAAGAAGACCAAGATCAGCGCGCCTGAAGTAGTGGCTGTGCTAGTTGAAGATGATGTCAAACAGACCAAGGGTTCCAAGGGGGTTGAAAACAAAAAAAGCCAGTCTTGCAAGCGCCAGGGCGATACTGCGATGGCCACAAATGCTGCTAAAAGGATCAAGAGCAGTGCTGCTGTCGAAGAGCTTGCTGTGTGTGGCACTCCTGTCAAACAGACCAGGAAGGGTGGTGATGCTGATGGTAGTCCTGCGGTGAGCAGCGGTCGCAGGGTGACCCGAAGCAGCGCAAATCCTGGTGAAGCTGATGATAGCCCTGCTAGAAGGACGAGAAGCCGTGCACGGGCTGATGATCTCTGAAGGTGGGCATGAAGAAGAATTTGTGGAGGAGCGTGGATGCTGACGCCGTGGAAGCATTGAAGAGGCTCCATGTTTTTGGGGGAAGTTGTACTTAATTCTGGGAAGTTTGCTTTTGTTTCGAGTGATTGCGTACTCCTGAGGGGCACAGGGTAGGGTTGCGTGAAGCTCATTTGGGGAAAACTGAACCCAAAATTATTAAATAGGAATATCTGGATGGTGGTCTATCGTCGGAGTTTAAACTATTCTAGTTAAACAGTGCTGTTGGACGAATGAACGTGTCTGCCTATGCTGCGTTATCCTTTTAGTTTATCTTGCTGCTTGCTCAAGTGAGTAAGTGACCTGCGATCTCTTTCTAGACGGAAAGTTTCAATTCATGCATCTCATGTGCTTGGCAGGCATGCATTTCAATGATAATTCAATGATAATCCTGTGAGGTTGCGTAATCGTTCTTGGCTTTTAAGATGGAGCTGTACAATTCTGCAGATTATGAAGGCTCCATTTGAATTGAGGCCGAAAAGTTGACATATACTATGATACATCAGTCAAGACTGCACAAACACATACACGGTGGGCAACCCACAAGATCAGGCGAGTGATGCCACCTAAAACATTGCTACAATATCATTCCATGGGACCATCGGGGTCAGCATTGTTCACACACCGACGGTGCTGGGGTGTTAGCATAGCAAAATGAACACAAACAATTCAGAGTTTTTAGCAATCCTTGTCGATTCTACTGTACAAGTTCAATTTCACCCGCTTACGACACAACACCCCTTTTCATATGCTCTTCACCGACTGCCTCTTACTTCTATCCGCCGACATATATATAGCTCATAAAGGCAAAACCGAGGAATCTCACGTGCAATTTAGGGTGGATCTTCAGCAGGCTTCCAAAGAAAAAGTAAAATGCAAAACTGGGAATAATTTATTGGCTACAAGTTTTTCACCCTCCAGTTAGTGAGCAAACGCTGGCTTGTCCTCAGTTGGGAGACAATTTGAATGGCTCTGCCGCTAGAGTTTTCTCAGTTAGGTGACGCTGATGGGCTACCGTCTCTAGTGTCCGAACCAGTGAGCGGTCTGTTTCTCCCTGATCGAGACCGGACGTTGTTCCCCACAGGGAAAGGCTCCTGAGAAGAATGTGTGAAATTCCCTGTGTTAGTCGTTTCACAGCATCAAGGATTGTGGAAAGTTTGGCAGAGGCTGACTCATGAATCCAGTGTAGCATGCATTACTAGTAATCTACAGGTTCACAGTAACGATAACAATGGTGTAATAAATCATACCTGATCCCCTGCATTTGGACCATCTTTATGGAAAAGGATAGGACGACACCATTTCTCTTCATTCATCAGGCTAGAATTCTGAAAATGTGTAATAAGAGCATTCCTGCCCTGGATTCTGGCATATGCAAGTGACGCCACTTTCTCGCTATTGAACTTTTCCCATTTCTTGCCATTGAATGTCTGCAGAAAAATATCAGCGCCAATTACTTCTCAACAGACAATCAACTGAAAGGTTGAGGTAAACTGGATATATTTCCTGCTACTATGAGTTATCTAGCAAGGCACAGAGTATAGCCACATACCTTGTAAAATGGAATTATGTGCTGTGGATCAGTCATATTGATGAAAGCATAGCCCACGTTACACTTATTCTGAATAAAGTAAAAAAAATAGTGTTAGAGGCAATGGATTTCAATGCTAGTTCCAATCTTGAAAATAGGAGCATAATCGACCTTAAAATCAATCGGAAGGTAGATGAAGTCATAGGTTCCTTGGTGATTTTCATCAATGACTGCCAAAAGTAGCTTACAGTTGTACCTGTAGATAACATTGTGAGTCCACAAAAGGGGGCAAGAAATGCCAACAGGATAAACTAACCTGAGCAATGTACACTAAAATAGCGGCACTACGTGCAAACATACTTGTTAGGAATGTTCTTAATCATTAATGTGGTGCGCAAGTCTTCTCCCTTGGCTATGCGGTCAATGTCGAGCTCAAATTGCTTCTTGTTTTCAGATTGGACAGCATTTCCATCATGCCTGCGGCTCCTGATCCGATCATTAGTGGCATCAAACGAAGTAGAAACACGGACCATAGGATTCCTTCCGTTGGTTGCGTGAAAAAACTGCTGGACTGATGGAAATCCGACACTCATGGGGGAGAACATAGTCTCCCTGTAAGGACTACCAGGAATCCTTACATTCTCAAGAGATCCTGGATGAAAGGTGTGTATGTTTGTGAAGCCACCTACGTTGTTTGGAGCTGAACCTATGTGATGGTCCATAGGATGAGCACAATTGTTTAGCATGTGAGGTGGCACAGCAGAGTAGCCATGCATATGCATCGGATGCTGAAAATTTGACCACAATACTGGCGCGGGAGGGCTTTGAAGAAAACCATTTGAGTTACTCCAGGTGTAGTTATGTCCATGAAGTGGGCAACTTCCAACTCCAGTAAACCCAAATGCTGAAAAAAAGAAAGTACTGATGGATTAATATATAATAAAAGAAAATCCTCAAGAAGTAATAAAAGTTTTGAAAAAATAAAATTACTAGCGGTTCAAGCGGAGAAGTTTTACCTTCATTTTGATCACAGGAATGACCATGAAGGTCACTGGAGCTGATACTATGATTATTATGATGTCCACCTTCCACCAATCTAAAGCTAGCATTCCTGGCAGTTAATGCCATGGATTTAGAGATATTGCAAATACCATCATGACACTCTGGCAGCGAGTGTGGGTGAAAGGCTTGCAGTCCACGTCCAATGTTTGCATGACCAAGTGACCCACTAGGTTCACCAAGGGTGGCTTGATTATTTCGCTGACGTGTAGATTCAATTGTGATAGGTGATGATATCACTCATAGAGAAGCCATGGAGTGGTTTATTGAATTGTTGTTTAACTGGAGAATATAAATCATGAACAGTGCTGTTATCCCGACTTTTAGGGCCCAACTTTCCTGTTTGACATGTCAAAAATGAAGTTCCTACTCAAAAATTATAAATAATAGGTATGAATAGGTACTAATAAAAATGGCTGCAACTCTTATATTATACCGATGGTCCCAGGTGAAGAGTTCTTAAGTTGGTGAGTTATAGCATCCTGGTTCCATTCTCCAGAATATTCCTCTCTGAGGCTGTTAAGTATAGTAAAAACATGAGAATGGCAATTTAGAATTATTTATCAAGAAATTGTATGTCACTCATTCATTTAGTATGATAACATCCTAGTAGCCTGAAAATATATTTCCTGCTTATGCAAATTTTAAAAAGGAATGTGGTCAAGAACCAATCTCTTATTTGAAAAGTTAGAACAATTTATGCTAGTTGACTTTCAATTACCATGGATGCAAGGAAGAATAGACAGATAACTATGCCAGTGCTACAAAGGCTGCACAAAAAAACCGATAAAACTGAAAAACGTCTAGTAGCATGGTTTTCCTTGCATCAATCAGCATTTGTAGTACGTACCTTTTTGTCCAACCACCCAAAGATTACTATTTGCAGCGTAATCTAAAAACTCCTAGCATAGTTCCATGTATGAATAAAAATAAAACAATATATAGTACAGGTATGACAAGACAATTAGTCCTTGCAATGAGAAACAATAATAATGTACAGTTCCAGTACGACATGGTTATACAGAAATGGTGAAAGCCAGCTGAGCAAATTACCAGGATCTTACTCCTCCATAAGAGCTATGCTCAACCTTGATTTTTAAGCATGGCACATCACCCTTATTGAGGCCATTGAGCGCTGCTTCTGCAGCTCTGACATCAAAGAATTCCACAAGTTTCTTATTGCAGTGTGTAGGAGCCTTCCAGATCTATAGCCCACAAAAGAAAAAAAAACTAGTTTGGAGTCAAATATCATAAGGCAGTATTTTGAAATAATATTACCTCCTTGACATCACCATAAACACCAAGTACTTGAAGAAGATCGTCGTCGGAGATGGAAGAGTCACTGATGGATACCGCCAATATTCCATTGTTAGTATCTTTGCTTGTAACCTGTATCACACAGTGACAGCATCAATGCATTCATATAGATGAGCAGCAAGCCACTCAAGTCATAAGTGAAGTGAAAAAATAGAACTTCAGGAAACAAAAAATTTAGCATGATGCTAAATCAGGCATTCTAGCAAGCCTATGCTTTAAACAACCCATAGTTTAAGCACGCATGAAGTATAAGGTACGCTCTTACTTATCTAAAAAATAGGCCAGGGCGATTCAAGTTCCTAGATGTAACCAAGTTCTTGAAGAAGGAAATTGAGAATGTGAAGATATTTTGTCAATAATAACTACAACATAAGCTACGATACAAAAGAAATGCAGCCATGCATGGACACGTCCTATGTTCCACCATTATAAGGAAAAATAATCTAACACAACTGAAGTAGGTAGTCTTAGTATAATAATTGAAGAGATACTGAGCTGTATTTTCATTCCTTCTTTCAGCCTTAGACACATTGAATTTTGCAAAATAGAGGTGAAAGAGGCCTGTCATGTATATTGTCACGAAGGGATAGTAAAAGAGGTTTGCGTTCTGTGGTCCAAACCTAAGAATATATAGTCTGCAGTAGTACTCAGAACTTTTTACTGAGTTACAGGTCTGCCAATTGGCATGCTATCTTTCCCTTTCAGCACGTACTATAGAAAAAACTATTTTATTTATTTTCCTTATTAAAACAGAAAACACTTGCATAGTCAAAAATTACTTTCATAGACTGAATAAAAGACGGGTTATCAAAACATTCCCACTTCAAAAAAAGTCTAATAACGTGTATACCTCTGTAATGGAAAAGTGCACATCAAGGTTCATCTTCCACAGAGGTTTGTTATGGAGCGCTCTCATTGCATTCTGGGCTGCTCGAATGTCATAGTAAGACACTGTAACAAAACCATGGTTCTTGCAGGAGGCATGCAGTGTCTGTACGTCACCATATTGCTGGAGGTCCAAGAAAGATATATTACATATGAGAGTCTGAAAGGATACAGCTATTAAAGTAAAATGAAAATATCCAGGGAGAATCGAAAGGGGATTAAAACCTGAAACAGAAGTCGTAGCTCAGAATCCTCAATACTAGTATTAATATTTTTTACAATAAGATATCTGGACGGTTGGTTGTTGATAGAGCGCTCCCCAGAAAGTTTACTTTTGAAGGATACTTCCTGATAGTTGTCACCATTTTTGGAATCATCCTCTAGCTCCATACCTCCTCCAGTACAGAATATATCTTCATCAGCATCATCATGGTTAGGCAAGCCTGTGTTTCCAAAGCCATCCATGATTCCTGATATCAAATCATCATCATCAGGAAGGAGGTCTCCAATAGTTTGAGCTTCAATTTCCTTCATGGACCCTAGAGGTTCATCTCCATTGCAGCCAGAATTTTCTGCTTCAACAGACTGACCAGGAACACCACTTGCTACCAATTTCACTGCACATCCAAGGAAAGGACAACAAAGCATCATCAAGATAAATCAAGGAACTGATTAAAATGAATGGTAGGTGTCTTAGTTACTTGAAAAGGGGGAGAGGTAACTCACATTTGCTACTGAACACTTCGGACAAGGAGCTCCGTGAAGGGTCATTTCCATAATCATGCACACGTTGATTGGCACCATTTGGTTCCACAAACGCTGTAGACATGCCAAGCCTGGATCTGGAGCTACTGAGGACATCACCCCAAGATATCGACGGTAAGTTTGAAGTGTTATCTTCTTGCCCCACCAAATTTCTGAAGTTCAGGATGTCCAATTGGCCCTTAGAGGCTTGACCTCCTGGATGCTCCAGACCTCCTACAGGATTCACTCCCATGGGATGGATCTTTTCAAGTGGAGAAGCGAAAGCTGACTTGCTTCCTGACATATGGACATCAATGAGTGCACTCAGTTCCTCAAGGACAGTTCAATCTATCATCATGTTTCAAACCAACACATGAGTAGGATGACATGTTGATTCGTGGCATTTAATTGCTAACTGTGCTCACTTAACCTTCCAACTAATTCCTACCTAACTGTCTTCAGCAGAAAATCTATAAACATGCCAGCGTATGCAAAGTTCCTGCCTATTTCCTGCCCAGTTGCGCCCATGATAACCCTGTGCACCAAATGTCCAAAATGTTTACCAAAATTCGAATACCATTCAATTAGGGAACCTAGGTGGCATTTGAGTGAAGACAGGAACTTCCTGGCAAGAAACAGTCCAAACTAAATTGATGCGGCAGCACAACTTTCTGGTTTTAGTGAGTTGATTAAAATTGGCAGCAAAGTACAGGAGGGAATGGACCAGGATAACAAGCAATCAGAACATGCCCCTCATAAACATGAAGAACAATGTTATGAGTTGCTCTCTGAAGCATGAGTAGGCCAAGGCAAGTTAGGTATGTTATCCTTTCAGGAAATTTTATTGAAGCTGAGCTGCAACAATTCCACTAACTACCACCAGGGAACATAAAATAAAAACCCATGCATTTTGTAAGGCTGTATGAGGAATTTGAAATAGAAGGTATAACTGGCAATAACCATCATGCAAGAAGCAAGAACCATGAAATAGTAATATCAAATTTTCAAATGAAGCATGATCCACACCTTTGTGGTCGACGTTTGACTCTGATTTCCAAAACCCAACTTGCCTCTGCGTAAAACAAGGAAAGGAAATCATGCACCGCTACCAATTTTGGCACAATCGAAGAAAAGAAAATGAAGAGTCATTGCTCACCTCGGTAGGGATGAGATCCTCAGTGAAGAAGGAAGATGATGATTCTGACAGTGGACCAAACGGCCGCCTGTCTATGACTTTGGAAGCTATCACCATATGTGCAGAAACCTTTCACTTTTCTCTTGCCTGTGTAGGTTCTTCACCTCAAACCCTGGAGGTCATTAATTGCCTTGGTAAGGAACGAGAAGAAAAGGATGGATGGATGGATCAGTTGACCAATTTAGAGTGTTTGCGCAAAATGTTTAGCTTCCAACATTAGAGTATTATTAGGGGAACGGCATGCCACATGAATAGCTTTGATTTGATAAGAAAAAACATAAATGGCTTGTGTAAAAGAAAGATAGCAGTAGCATGTTATTTGTGCTAAAGACTGACTGACTGGGCGCGGGGCAAATGGGGTCCTCTTCCTTTTGTGAAAAATGTGGAAATGCAGAAAAAGGGTGAAGAGCAGATGATTCCAAAAAGTTGGTCCCTTTCTATATATAACGGGCACATGTAATATTCGTGTTTCCTGCCTGAGATGAAGGAGAAAAAGGCGTTGCGGGTCCGTAAACAGAAACTGAAACACAAGCAGAAGTTATCCGTCTGTGGACCAAGCAGAAGCTGGGGAGAGAAAGAAGAGCAACTGACCAAGAAGAAGGTGGCGTCGATGGATGTGTGTGTTGCCCCTGATTAATGCGTAATGAGCAGCTAGCTGCCTGCTTATATTTCTACTAAGGGTCTAGTAGTACAGACATGGGGGAGAATCGCATGGCAGGACTAGAGGTGGGATAAACCGAAAGAAAGAAAAAGGGTTGGGTTGGGTTGCTTCACCGGGTGGCGTAAGGCAGGCGGCAACATTCTCCACTCCTCCTCCTCCTATTACTTCATGGGGAGAAGAAGAAGAAGAAGAACAGGAAGAAGAAGAAGAATGGGGGAGAGGAAGGTTGGGTGACAGAGCAGCACGCCTACGCGATTCCATCCACGACAAAACCCTCTCCGCTCCGCAACCAAAACAAAGCAAATCACTTCTTCTTCTCCCGCACCGCAAGCCACGCCAAGGCAAGGCACCTTCTCGCTACGCTAATGGGTGGCTGCCCTGCCGCCGCACGCGACGCAACCAAATGAAATCAGTTGCTTGCTTCCACACGCATTGCGAACCCCACTCTCTTTCCTCCCCTCCCCTCCCCTGCCGCCTTGCCTTGCCTAGCCTTGCCGGCCGGCGAGATGGAGATGCCAGCCAGGTGTCCTTCTCCTCCTTGCTCCAGTCCACACTAGAATACTACTAGTACTAGTAGAACAGATAGAGCCACTAGCTAGCAGCTAGTATCTAGTACTTACCCCTTTCTCTCTCCTCCCCTGTCGCCGGCGGCGAGGGCCGGCCGGACTCCAAGTTTCTTTTCTTGTTTCTGTTCTCGTGTGAATGAGATTGGAGGGGAGAGAATGGGAGTTGGGTGGGGAACAATAATGATGGAGGAGGAGAGAGAGAGGACTCAGCTCAAAGAAATCAAACAAGACAAGAGCATGGAAGGAAGGAAGGAAGCGGGGATGAATAGTGCTCTGCTCTGCTCCGTCTGTTCTCGTCCCCAACCGCTTTCGATATAAATAAAATATTGGGTGCTCTGTTCTCGTCTTTCCTACTCTACGCGCGAGGAACACGAGGAACCTGAAACGGCGCTCTCTCTCAAGTCTCAACACAAGAGAAGGAAACGGCAGATGATGATGCTTGTCCGTTATATTTGTTCGAAAGAAGAGAAAAAATATGTCGTGCACCGTGCAATTACGAGCACTCGTGCACATACTAGTAAGATGTTTATCCACCAGTTGTGCTTCTAGTAAATAAATGCTTCTTTTGTTCCATGGGAGTAAATAAATGCTTGAGACCTAGGGGCTGTTCGGCGCACCCCCTCTAATTTTTAGCACCCATCACATCAAAGAGAATGTTACTATTTAAAACTATTTTTATTAATTTAATGACAAACCTATGTCACAACCCGCCTCTAAATCGCGAGACGAACCTAATGGGCCTAATTAATCTATATTTTGCTACAGTGATGCTACAGTAATCATCGTCTAGTTACGTCTTAATTACCCTCATTAGATTCGTCTCGCAAATTCTAGCGGAGTCCTGAAGTTAGTTTTGTAATTAAACTTTATTTGTAATTAGAATATTCGTTGCAAAAACCCTATAAAATTTAGACTCCATGCGCCGAACGCACCCCTAGTCTCATAGGATTTCATTACGAAAAATCGTTTATACTTCTACTGCTAAGTTAATTAAATCCATCTTGTTTAGTTGCCTCCATTTTGCTTTTTCTGATGTTTTCTCGGATCATTTCTTGTTGTTGTCGACTCAACAATATTGTTCCTGTCACTATCCAAGAGGATGTCAAGTAACATAAAAGTACGATTCAGTCCAACAAGGTGTCCATGATATCTTTTACTCGACGAAATGAAATTTCCAGTGGAACGCTTTGTTAAACATATCCTCTTGTTAATTGATTGTCACACACGGAAGAATCTATCGATCGCGAGACCTCCACATCCTTTAGTTTCCTTTAGTTTGCACGCTCGCAAACTACTAGTAGACACTAGTTTGGTAGCTGCCCTCATCAACATGCCTGAGCTTTTTTTTTTGAGGGAAACATGCCTGAGCATTTTCCTTGCCTGAGAGGTGACTGAAGATCGCTACTCTTTTTGCCTGATCAGGCACGGTGCTGCCCTCTGTGTTTGGTTGCTGCAGGTTGCCTGAGAGAGAGGTGTAGCAGCAAAATTGCGCTTTCTAAATATCGAATGCCTTAAAAGAGAAATACGTTTCCATCTTCAGAGCAGGACAACTGAATGCCGAGCCATGGACCCATGGTGTAGCTCACCGGCGGCAACGACAACCCGAGGGGCCATCATGACCAGCAAAATGGATGCGTTAAGAGGCCCCGAGGCTGATTGTGTGATCAATTTGGCAACAAATATATATACTTTATGCTGCAAATTTCATGAATTTAATGTATAGGGTTTGGGAGTTGGGGAAAAAAGAAGCAGCCAAATTTGGAGCTTGCCGGCGGTGATGGTACTGAACGACATGGATTTCAGCACTTGTGCATTAGCGCCGCCCAGTGCCACACACGAATCGACGCTCCCTTGCCAAGGTCAAGCTCTTGCTTGCGTTCCCGTCGAGGTCGGGCTCCTCCGGCGCCCTCGACGCCGCCGCGCAGACCTTGTCGCGCGCCTCCTTGCCAAGGACCCCGCGGCCCGTCTCGGGTCCCGCCGCTCCATTCCAAGCACCCCTCCTTCGAGCTCCTCCGGTTCGTCCGCCCGCCCGTTGTCTCCGGGTTCGCGCCGCTGTCACCGTTCGCTCGCTCCCTCAAGTCCTCAGGCACGCGCGAGCCTGAGCCTGAGCCCGCGTGCCTGAGCAGGCACGGCGCCCAGGGCTTCAACCAAACACGAAACTCAGTGGCTCAGGCAAAGTCTCCGGCGTGCTTCCGGCCAGGCAAATGTTGACGAGGGCACCAACCAAACTAGCCCAAGGTCACAGGTCACCAGTACTCAGGCCCTGTTTGGAATGCAGGAATTTCACAGGAAACAGTTTAATTTCTGCAGGAATAGAGAATGATTCCTCCGTTCCAAACGGGGCCTCAGAGTTTCAGAGGGTGTTTGTTTCAGGGTCACATCAAAGAGAATCTTATCATTTTAGAGTATTAAATAAAGTCTAATTACAAAACTTTTTTGATCGATGATGCTAATTTACGAGACGAATCTAATGATCCTAATCAATCTATGTTTTACTACAGTGATGCTACAGTAACCATCTTCTAATCACGACTTAATTACCTTCATTAGATTCATCTTGTTAATTAGTCTAGGGTTCTGTAATTAATTTTATAATTAGATTTTATTTATTATTTTTAAATGATAAAATTCCCTTTGATGTGATAGGGCTAAAAATTTTGTCAAAGAAACGAACACCCCTCATTTGGGGCTGTTCTATCCTAGAAACCTGAATAATCTGGTTGGAAATGAATGAAAAGGCGTAGTAGCATGTAATTTTTTTTTTCGGTTTTTCTGAAATGAACAAGGTTGGTATCTTCGTCCAAAATACGCGACTAGGAAAATTACTCGAGCAGCAATCCATAGCATTTGTCGTCCGCTCCACCGAGTCACCTACCCAAACGGAGGGGCAAAAAACAAAAGGGGCGACAAAGTTGGGCCGAAAACTGCAACTGGACAGAATAATTGGCCCATAGGGTACAAACAGAGCCCAGTGAGAGGGAAGGCTGGACCGAGTCAGAAGAAGCCGAAGCCCAACACAACGCGGATTGTTTTTTTAGATGAACGCGGATTGGTTTGGTTCGCAGTAAAGAGGAGAGATAGGATGAAGCGAGCGAAGAAGCTTCTTCGGCTGCCGCGAGCGTCCTTTCCCGGAAATCCATCGATTTCTTCTTCTTCTCCGTCTCCGCGTCGACCGAACCAATAAAAATCCCAATTTTTTAACCAAGCCTTCTTCTCCGCTGCACCGATCCTCTTGCTCCTTCTCAATTCGATTCCACTCACAGAGTCGCCGGATCCGATGAAGAAGATCTTCGGCGCCAAGAAGAACCAGGATCCGCCGCCAAGCATCCAGGACGCAACCGACCGAGTAAACATTCCTTCTTTCTTTTCTTACAAGGGTTACTATTAGGGGTTCTTCCTAACAAATCGATTCCTTCCATTGGTACAGATCAGCAAGCGGGGCGACACCGTCGATGAGAAGATCAAGAAGCTCGACGCAGAGCTCGCCCGCTACAAGGACCAGATCAAGAAGACGCGTCCCGGCCCCGCGCAGGAGGCCGTCAAGGCCAGGGCCATGAGGGTCCTCAAGCAGCGGAGGATGTAAGGAAGCCTCTATTTATTGCTCTTTGCCGTCAACCATGCTACAGCCTCCTTTGTTCTCCTCGACGACACTAGTTCAGCTTGTTAGACCTAGGACAATATGCAATCTTTTTGCCACCAAAGATCAGGATCCCATCTCGCTGCGTTTAATTACACCGCACTGCCTTCTATAACAACTATCTCTGCATTATGTTAGCCACTGCATTCAATACACACACAAGCCAGTGTTTGCACAACTTTAGTGCCCTATTTACAGATATACATGTATGAACTTCTATCGGATCAACTAGGTGTAGATCAAGACGGGTGTTCATCCTTTCTACACGAGTGTGATTTGGATCTAGAGAAGAGTGTACCTTCGTGCGAAGTAGGAGGAGGTACGGTGGCCATCGCTACGACCGGCGGCGTCGGTGTTGGTGCCGGAGGCGGGCGGCGAAGATCACGATGGCCTTCGGGCCGGGGGACGGCGGTGGCGAAAGGCGACGACGTGGCGAATGGCGGTGGTACTTCCCACCGCTGGCTGCGCAACCCTATAGATCGGGCTAGGGTTTGTAGGTGGGGAGTGTGACTAACCTCGTGTTGCGTGCCCCGGCCCCCACCTCTCTCTTTATATGCGCAGTGCGACGGGAGCCCACCAGCCATGGAACGGGCTGGGCGCCCCCGATCAGGGTGCGATCAAGCCCAAGGGCCGTTGGCCCTTGGGGGGCAGGGAGATCAAACTAACAATACAATCTTATCAAGGAAATCACTCATAAAAGAAACTTTAGTTCTACCACCAACCTATTGATTAATACAGCTTCTTGCCATTAACATTACCGTAATTAATCCTTGCAAAATGTATACAATTTTTATGAAACTGTTTTATTGTTTACATAGCAACAACCCCCCCCCCCCCCCCCCCCCCCCCCCCCCCCTCCGCCCCCGCGCCGCCGGGTGTTCTATTACTCCAAGTTACTACCTCATTTTTTTTTTTGTCTTTGGCGTTAGGCGTTACGACAATTCAGTTAGTGCAAATTTGCACTAAACTGCCCTAATTATCAACAAAATGAAAATGGAAGGAACACTTCATGAAAAGGTAGTGTTTTGATCCTCCAAATGTTTCCCTTACAGGTACGAAGGACAGCGTGACATGCTGTACAACCAAACCTATAACCTTGACCAAGTTTCTTTCGCAGCCGAGGGACTCAAAGACGCTCAGCAAACTGTATAGTCCCACAATTCCCTAACAAGATTTGATTCCTGCTCCCCTCCTGCTCCCTAAATTTACCTTAGATTGCTTTTTCGTTGAACAGATGACTGCAATGAAGGCTGCCAACAAAGAGCTAAAAGGAATGATGAAAACTGTCAAGCTTGAAGATATTGATGTATGTGGCATTCTTGTTTTACCCAGATTCCTCATGTTTCCAGTATCCCCATCTTGCATTTCTTTTTTTGGGGGTTTCATTGCTTATTTTACCTCACAGTACTTTTGTTTCCTCCATTGCATCTGAATATGCAAACCTGCTTGTGTAATCTGTAGAGCATGCAAGACGAGATGATGGATCTTATGGATGTGAGCAATGAAATACAAGAAACTCTTGGAAGAAGCTACAATGTCCCTGATGACATTGATGAGGAAGAACTTATGGGGGGTACGACGCATATTTTCAGTCTGATTGTTGCTAGATAATTTGTGATGTCACATGTTTTCACAAACTGCATGCTCTACTGGAAGCATACTTCTCTGTTTGCTGTCCTCATTCTGCCTTTTGATGAATGCAGAACTTGATGCTTTGGAAGCTGACATGGACTTTGAATCAGAATCAGTACCATCTTACCTTCAGCCAGACAAGGAGCCAGAGCAAGATTCTGAACTTAACTTGCCTGCCGCACCAACTGGCCATGCAGCTCCACCAAACCGGCAGCAGGTAATTCCGAGAATGTTCTTTGCTTTTGTGTCGCCCTTCCATGTTCCTCGATAGTACTTAACTCAGTTTTTTTTTTTTTGAGAAGTTGTTTGCGCCAACTGATTAAGCTAGAAACTCGAGATTGTTATCAGCGTATGTCTCGAGCAGTGAAGAAAAACTTGCATTTTGTGAATACATGTAATTTACATTATGCATGCCTTTATTCCTAATGAACAATTGAGGAGAACAATGCAATGAGCATATAGAGGGAGAACATAAAAAGATAGGATAACCAAAGAGGAACTTGGTAACTCTGTGTAGATATGTGTGGTCAGGGTGTGACTAAGCTCAGCTTATTAGTAGGGAAACAAAAAACCTTAACTGGATCCGGTCCAGTGCCTTGGGAACACTTAATCCTCTTGAGCACCCCTGAAATAATGATCGGTATGCAAGCACTAATGATTTCATTATTGTTCATTGCAGGTGGATGAACTAGGACTGCCCACAGTGCCACAAGCGTCGATTCGCAGTTAAATATGATGTCAGATCTTGTAAAAAGAAGAATATATTTTGTGCATGAAATGTAATTTTTCCGTTATACCACTACAATTTGTTGTTGCCTGTGGACGGTGTAAATTGAATTGATTGGGACAGAACATCCTGTTTTCGTGATGGTCCTGACCATTGTGGAATAATGAAGTCTCTGTTACAGCCTGGTGTACATCTTCAATTCATTTGTTGGCAAAGCTTACGAGTGGATTTTAGTAACTTTCATTGTATCCAAATAAAGTTGTGTTGCGCTCTCCCAATCAGTAATATTCTGGTCACGAAATTAAGCTGATCGCTATAGGATCTATGTTAAATAGATAATAAACTATTCAATACAGAGAACCTGCAGCAAATGAGAAGTCCTCCCTTCGACTTTGATTGATGAACACTTTGCTCTCTGGATCACCACCATTGCCATCGGTCAGCTGGTATCCTGTATGCAGCTGCTGTTCCTATCAGCGTACACCATGTCGACCTCAAGGTCAAGGCCACTCCTACCTAACAGGGGAGCCTGGAGCTGAGGAGGTGAAAGGAAAGGCTCAATGCAATTGATGGTACCCTAAAAGAGAGAATATTCGACACTACCAACATGTGTAAAAGTTCGTTGCTGAAAGGAAACTCGAAATCACAAACTCAGATCAGTCTGAAACTCAAAGCTTCAAATTATTATGATCTACTATTTCTCTTGTTATTGTTAAAGACAGCGCTCAGGTTTCACCTGAGGTGCTCAAATACAAAGTACCAAAATTAGTGACAACTAAAGTCCTGGTTACCTCATGACAGTACAATGGAGCAACTCAAAGCTTTAAAGAGAGTAGCTCGTGTGAAAACCAGCTAGTAGAAAACAGGTGGTAGACCAACAGATTTATTCAACACTTCTTCTTGCTTCCTTTTGCACCAGTGGATTTCGATGGGCTGGCCACCAGGTACCCAAACAGACCAACAAAGGAGACAGCAGACGCCAACGGGCCATACTTCCCAACAAGTCTCTGCAAACAAACAAATTTTGAGTTAATGATGCAACACAAATATTATTTCTGATTTCCTACTTCGCTGCAATTGTAAGTTGATACAAACAAGGAACAATAATGAGATCACATGATATTATTACCTGAGCCTGAGAGGTAGAAATGCAAACTACCAGCCCAGAAATTTGAGTGCCAGCACAAAAGACAAAAACATTCAAAAATAAGAATCAGGAAAGGTTTTCACGTAAAATAAACTGAATGCGATGCATATAACTAACCAATTGAAACTTCCGCTGTGGGGGTCTCTCAGCAAGGATGTCAAGTGGAAGGATGGGTGTCGAATAGGCCTCCTTCAGAAAACAAAAACTAGCTAGTATAGTAAAACAGGAATAAAAAAAGTACCAAAACACAATACAAATCACCCCAATAATGCTTACTCCCAATCATCACTCATGTATATTGTTTCTAATGGCATGTTTACATAAGTTCAGCAAGCAAATTCAAACTAATAGCTGGTCTACATCAAATCAACAGATATATTACAGCTACATAACTAGGTGAAGAAAAACAACCTGAAGTGCAGCTTTTGTTGGAACACGGTATTTAATAACCGCAGGAGAACCCTGAAACCAGCCCTGTATTTTTGTCTCCAAAACAAAGTTGTGCGACGCAGTAGCACCACTGGAAGAGCAAAAGATAAGTTGTCTGTCAATAAAAAGAAGGATCATTGCTAATTGGCAATACACTGCATTAGAATTACTCACGGGTCAAGCTTTTCGAATATCTTTGATGTGCTTCCAGAGACAATTTCAAATGCTTCCTGTGGCCAAGAGTCGTCATTCAGGCTAACATCATAGGCGGTCCTGAAATAATAGGGTTTATTATAAATCAGTGCGATATCAATTGAAAATATCAGGGATCAAAAACAACAGAAGAGAGCGAAAGATGCAAAAGTCAATTAGTGATTGGGATCAATGGCTCAAGCAAACATTCAATGCAGTGTTGGTTCCAGATGCCAGAATGGTAAAGAAAACAGTAGAGTAGACTAAATCAAAATACAGGCAAAACGGTAGTATGCTACAGCCAATGAAGAAGGTCTACTTTTTACACAAACTGTTGCAATAATCACAGAGTCAGATTGTGAAAGTTGGTTGTGAGAATATCTTAAGACAGATAAATTAGGATCTAGGATGGTAACTTTAGCGGCGATGCCTCGTAAGAGCTGATAAGATAGGAAACATTATGCGCATTGAACAAAGACTCAAATGCCAAAATGTTAAAAATCTAACTGCACGTTTAATTTCCTTGAAGGACAATTCAGTTACATTTTTTTCGTTCAGATATCACTTCAGATGTAAGCATGATAACTCAATATAACAGAGAATGATGGTTACAATGGCAATTCATCATGTGTTCCAGTCAACTGCACAAGCCCACCATGCAATGCAAATAAAAAAAGGGTGTCATAGGTCGTCCCCTTTATATCTGTGTTATGATAGCAAGACTATGGGAGAAGCAAGCATGGACTCCCCGTTTTTATACAACGAGGCATAAGAATCAAAGGTCCATTTCAGCGAAAGATTTAGCACATCGTCAGATGCTAACACGGGGTGCCCTTGCTTGCCTTCTTCCAGGCCTTGCTTGCTTCTTCCTGGCACGTAGGAGAGAAATCTGACGATGCAGATCAGGGATGCAGGGAGAGAGATGAACTCACGTAGCACCCTGGTTGTAGATGTCGAGGGTGACGGCGAGGCGCTCGAGGCCGGGGCCGGGGCGGGACAGCGAGACCTTTTTGTGCGCGACGACGAACGGCGCGTCCCCTGCGGCTGCCGCAGTGGCGGCGGCGAGCACGACGGCGAGGAGGATGGGGAGGAGGGATCGCGGGGTCGCCATGGAGTTGGTTCAGTTGGGAAGATCGATGCTGACTTGGATGGAATTCTGGCCCACCAGGACGAAAATTGAAAACCTCATTGGGAAAAATTGAAAAAGTTTTTATATGGCACCTGCCAGAATTCGATTTTTGTATGTATATTGTTGTTATGGATAATCAAAATTGATGTGATTTTTAGTAAACTACCCATATATTTGCAATATTTTTTCCTATGTGTTCATTTTATAACATCGATCCAACACGGCTATACACCAGACACATCGCTATATAACAAGAAAGGCCGATGTGAAAGCGCAAGAAGAGAACAAAACAAAACATTATGAACAAGCAAGCGAGCGAACATCAACATCCTTTCTGCATCCACTCCTCTCAACCACGACCGGCGAGCAGATAGCATCTGTTCTCCATTTCTTAGATCACATGTGGTGGTTCATGGTTCAAAACTAAATTAGATCGTATGTGATGGTTCATGCCTCAAACCTAAATTACATCATCGATGCAAGCTACTAGTCGAAATAAATGTACCTAAAGCTCCAAAGAGACCTTACCCGGCTGTGGCAGGCGGCATGACGAGCCACGGATAGAGGAGGAGCGTGGCCTCACGGTCTCAATTGAATGGTTGGCACATCTGCTTATGGTGCACCAAATCCGGTTTCATTATAATTCTATGTTTGTTTCATTATAGAAGGAGTACCAAAGTTAATTGATAAAATACATTATTTTAAATAAAAAGAATATGCAGCATCATTATGGCTAAAGACATATAGTAGTATTCCTTTTTAAGAAAAGAGAAAGTGGCATAGAGTTATGCATCAACAAGGTTGCCGTAGTGAAAGAGAATTCACTTTCTGAAGGTTACAGATTGCAAAAAGTAGTGACACGATTTGCCATTAGCGGCAAGGTTCCTCCAAACTCGCTAGGACTAAGGACCAGTAAGTTGAATCATCAGAAATATCTGAGGGCACATATGTAAAGAGCATTTTGGCAAGGAAATATATATCTGTTTGTTATCCATTCCAACCCCACAGCGAGCGCAGTCTCATCTTCTTCCCCCTAAAAACCTCTCCATCCTTCCTTCCCCATCAATGGCGGCTGCCACCTCCTTCGCGACCCTCGTAAGCTCCCTCGCCTCCTCCTCTAACCTCCATCCGTCTCCCGAGCTTTCAGTCCCCTCAAGTGCCCTCTTTCTTTCTTGCGCAGGCCATCGCGCGCCCGGCGGGACAGCGGGCCCTCCTCGCCTCCAAGGCCCCTTCGCCGCTCATCTCCTTCCGCGGGGCCCGCCTTCCCTCCCAGGCGCTCTCCTTCTCCGGGGGCCTCGCGCCGTCGCCCTCCCACAGCCGGGCGCGCTTCGTCACCTCCGCCAGCGCCGAGCCCAAGGTGCCGTCTTTGTGCCACCTGCGGATCCCCCCCTTTTTTTTTCTATTGTATATAAATCTAATTGATATTGCCGGGTGGGTGCTTGTGAAGTGGTGAGCCTCTCGGAGAGGAGTAAAGTTTGCAACTTGTCTATACTTTGATGATAGGGAGGGAGATTATCGTTTTAAAACCGAGCCTCGGCCATGGAGGCACCTGCAGCCAGCTATCTGCTTCAGATGTTTCTGAACTGCTATTTGATGTTAATCATGGATGACTAGTATATTTCTCCTTCTTTCAGATAAACTTGATTGCTTGCTCTCAGACAGTACGAGCCCATTGGGCACTTATAATTGCTTATGATACCATATTTGAGACATACTTTAACTACATTAATCATAATTACTGCAAGCACATCCCTTGTGCTGTTGCAAGTTGCGGGAAACTGTGTGTCGCACCTTGTTGTGTGCAGTTCTGTGGTTCCATTCGTGTGTGTTACCTTTTTCCTTTTTATCAATTCGTAAGCTACAAGAGGATGGATTGGAGGCGCTGCTTCCGTGTGTACATTATATGGCATTGATGCTGCTTTTATGTGCTTTGCAGGAAGCAGAAATTCAATCCAAAGTCACAAACAAGGTGTACTTTGACATAAGCATCGGAAATCCTGTGGGGAAAAATGTTGGGAGAATCGTCATCGGTTTGTATGGGGATGATGTTCCCCAGACAGCAGAGAACTTCCGTGCTCTTTGCACTGGTACGGGGCCTTCCTGGAAGCTCTTTTCAGGTTTGCCTTGCCCAGGTGAGGTGCATGACAGGATTTCAATTTTGCAGGAGAGAAAGGATTCGGGTACAAGGGATCCAGCTTCCACCGTGTCATTAAGGACTTCATGATTCAGGGAGGAGACTTTGACAAGGGCAATGTACGTGTTTACCTAATTCCACGTCAATCTAGTGTCTTGTATTTGCATATTCATGCCATCTTACAGATTAAAGTAAATAGTGCTCAAATAACCAATCACATGCTAGTGTGCCAATGCATTTGTTCACAAGACTGAATGAATTTGTGCATTTGTCGGTACAAGTGCACTCGTTGTTCTTGATGATTTATTGTGCTACGTATTGTCATTTTGGGGTTGTTGAATTTGATTTATGCCAATTCAGAGTGCTTTGTTTTGCACATTTACGTTATGAATAGGAAGAGTTGTCCTATACAATTTTTTAGCTAACATTACTAGCTTTGCAGCATATAGCGACCTTTGCAAATCGATGCTTCCAAGATCTTGTCATAGCACATGAGGTTCCCGATCAGTTTACCTTGCGTTTGCATCATTTCGCCATTTGTGTATAGTTGCAGAGTGCCCCCTTTTACATATTGATGTACACAGTTGTTTTCAGTGTTGAGTTTCCTCTCATGATAAAGCTATCTGCTGTCCACACTTTTCTGTTTAATTCACCAAACAGTTGAGCTATATGTCCACTAGTATAGAGTAATGTTTTGAAGATGCAATAGTCTTTGGGATATCTACTTAATAGTGATTATACGGTCTAACTAGCTCCCTGTTCTGCACGCTAGCCTGCAATTGTGCGGTAATATAGGTAGGGTTTCCGTTCCTCACTTCCTTGTACAGCCTAATATATTTGTTTCGAGAAGACTACTCAAATGATACGTTTTTATGTTTATGAGATTGAGCATTGAGATGACCTAAATTGGTTGTTGCAACTTTCAACCGGTGCATGTGATTGAATAAAAGTGATGTTTGCAGGGTACAGGAGGGAAAAGCATATACGGCCGCACCTTCAAAGACGAGAACTTCAAATGTATGTTCTGCATCTGAACTGGTCTTAATTATGCTATTTTTGTGTTTTTGTCCCATCTAAAACTTACGGCATTGTCAACTTCATGTTTTAGTGGTTCATGCTGGACCTGGAGTGGTTAGCATGGCTAATGCTGGACCGAACACCAATGGTAGCCAGTTTTTCATTTGCACTGTCCAGGTAATTTTGTGCTTTCTGCAACTACCATAGAAACTATTGTAGTTTTTGCGGCCACTGCTACTTTGTTAATGATTTGGCATATGGATTTCAACTACATTCGCTCATATACTACTGGCAAAGCTAACCCAGGACTGGTATGACTGCTACCTTGGATGCAGACGCCGTGGTTGGATGGGAGGCATGTCGTATTTGGCCAGGTTTTGGAAGGCATGGACATCGTGAGGATGATCGAGTCACAGGAGACTGACAGAGGGGACCGTCCAAAGAAGAAAGTAGTCATCAGCGAATGTGGAGAGCTTCCCGTGGTCTAAGCGTTCGACGTCAATATTTCCTCACTGGGGAAGTATTATGATACTGTGAACTTGCCGCTAGCTATAGAGATTATTCTGAGACAAAGCTAATATCGCAATTTGAGGCATTTTGCTGTTGCTCGGCGGAGTTTTGTTCTTGTTTCCCTACCCTTATTTCGTTTGTGAAAGTTGAAGTACCCTGCACAATTTGTGGTGCTTTCGTGTGAATCAAAATGGCTGGATGCCTGCCTTACCTCTTGGACAAAGTGAAGCTACTCCATGTTGCGTATTTCTGATCTCTTGCTGTACATGTTGCATATCAATAATGCCCTCGATTGTGCATGAACAACTAAAAAAACTCGACCTGCCAGGGGAAGAACCGCCCCCGACGGCATTAAGGAGATTCTCACTCAGCCGAGAATGAATCCATACATAGGGACTCAGCTGGCCGTTGTGAGCTGCGAGTCTTAACTATGTGCTGAACTAACTATTTTTTCCAACTCACTGCCAGCAATGAATAACTCGCGTTACTATTCACTGCTACAGTGCTGATGAAACGCTCGAACTGAGCCAACTGAGCTAGGCTCAGTTCTCATTGTGCATGAACAACTAATTAACTCATCCAACCTGAATGTTATTAATCATAAACCGTCCTGCATCGTTGCTGATCGAATGTAATAATCCTATCTACTTTTGGCTTTTAGTTTTTGTTGCTGATCGAATAAGACCTGCCTGATGAGCTGATTAAGAACAAAATGGTTGCAAGTTGAGTGCGTTGTTTGTAATGCGAGTTGACGTAAGGATCGTGGATTTGGAGTGTCTTCTTTTCTAAAAAAAAAAAGGAAAAGAAAAGGGATATGCGTTCCTCCTTTACAACCACCGCATGACAAGGCGATGTCAACCGTCGGTTTCTTCATCCAACGGAGGACAAGATATATACGACGGATAGATGCAGAAGGTTCATTTGCATTCCATACGGGAAAGGCAGGCACGTCGCAGTCATAACAAAAAGAAAATTGTTGTGTAGTATCTAATAAAGCACCGAGACTCTAGTTGTAGTAGAGGCGGCAGCAGCAGCAAAGAAGAAGAAGAAGAAGACGAAGATCAGAGTGAAGAATTGGAAGAAGAAGAAGATCAGAGTGAAGGAATAATTGGAAGAAGAAGATGCAGGACTGGGCGCCGGTGTTGATCTCTTTGGTGCTCTTCATCCTGCTCTCCCCCGGGCTGCTGTTCCAGATGCCCGCCAAGTCGCGCCTCGTCTCCTTCGGCAACTTCCAGACCAGCGTCGCCTCCATCCTCGTCCACACCGTCATCTTCTTCGCCCTCGACGCCGTCTTCCTTGTCGCCATCGGCGTCCAGATCCAGCTCGGCACCTCGTAATAAGCATCGATGATGGTGCGTCCAAGCTTGCTGCTAGTGTTGCCCTGCCTGATCGATGAAGTGATGATGATTCCATTGTATTGCTCCATGTGTATGATCTGACATACCACTTACCTGCCAGCAAGCACCATATAGCTAATTTAAGAAGGATTCAATTTCAGATATTCTTGGAAATATTAATTCAAGTCCTCGCTCCTGTGTATATTGTTGTTATGGATAATATATTGTTGTTATGGATAATCAAAATCGATGCCCCTTTATGTGATTTGTTTGTAGCTTTACTGTAACCAAACTACCTTGTTTAAACATTTTTTCTTTGCCTGCGTACGTGTTCATTTTTGTGGCCATCGATACCCAACACGGTTATCTGTCAGACACGTCGCTATATAGCAAGATGTGAAATCGCAAGAAGAGAACAAAACACACCATTATTTATGATTTATGAACAAGCGAGCGAGCGAGCAAACAACAACATCCATCCTGTATCCAATTCTAACCAACCACGAGCAAATGGCCTCTTCCTTGGATTACATGTGGTGGTGCATGACTCAACCTAAATTACATCCATCATCAATGCAACTTATGCAAGCTACTAGAAATAACTGTACCCAAAGGGTGCAGCTACCAGCTCCATCGATGCCGACAACATCTCAACTATTGCTGGTATATTGAGAACAAACTAATTTATGTCATAACAGGAGTTGAAGTATGTAGGCAGTCCTAAACGAAAGTAGATTAGCAGAAAGGGTGGCATAATCATCCCAACAACAAAATGTGCTCCATTTCCATGGATCAGTCTCTAATGATTGGAGCAGGCTGCGATGGAGTTTCAACAGAACGTGACGACATTGCATTTCAATACTGTTCCACTCTGGTCAGACTCTGACGTCTGGGAGGCCAAGAAAAAAATTGCCCCCAGTTCAATGATCACCAACTAACAGCTCCATACCCACACTGAGTGCACCACATGTATTCAATCTATATATGAATTAATTAGTAGAAACATGTAGGCCCTTCAGAGATTGAGCATTTGGCTCACTTGTGCCGTGCAGTGTTTATCCTCTCACCTACCGAGCACTGTGGTACAGAGGAGAGAAGCTGATGGAAGAAGTTAGCAGCGGCCGAAGAACAGTACTGGTCACTTTAGCAATATGGAGTAGTAGCTAGTGACACACCATCAGATCAGACCAAAGTTGATTGTGTCACAGTTGCACGGCTTTTTCGACTTTGAGTACGATATTTGGATACACTTGTGCAATCTCTGGTAGAGCTGTAGGCACAAAAGGTTGAAAGAAGATTCCTTTCTTTGAAGAGTCGACGCTGCGGATACATATACTACTCAATTGTATGGCTCTCTATTTAAAATGACATTCTTCCTGATAGTTTTTGCTTGGTCCTATATATCTACCCATTCTGTCTTTTTGAAAGGCAACAGCATATTCAGGCATCAAATCAGTCAATTAATGTGTGGAAGAACTGGTCACGCTCTGGACTCTGGACCAGTATGCATGCAGGACATATATGAAAGCGTGTGTGGCTTTAGGTTGCCGGAAAAAAAAAGTGTCATCTCCAGACGAAAAGAATTGCTTTTGTTCCGTCTTCCGCACCTTTTTTTTTTTTTGCTCCTCTCTATGGAAAGCGAAACATGAAACGCGCGCAAGCACAGCCATAAACTTGCGATCGGTTGTACTTGGCTGTCATCGTCCCTTAAGGCTGATGACAGATTATCGATCTTGTCCAACTAGCAAAGATACATGTATATCAAAGTTAGTTTTTTTTTTTTGGCAATGATATATGTATATCAAAGTTAGTTTAGTAGAATCATTCAATGAGTCTGTACAGTTGAACGAGTTGGATGAGTCACGCAACTGAACACGACTTGATGGGTGTGCTGTATAAATGAACTCAGCACAGGTGTTCAATTAGTCGCATGATATCGATCGCTCTCACTCTCTGTTACTTAAAGCTAGTCAATTAGCTAGGGAGAACGCAAGTAGCTAGTTGATTGCATCCAAAGCTGGAATGAGCCGGATAAACTAAAGCAAGAACGTTCTGCAAGTCCCAAGCTTTAATTTAGTTTGACACAAGGCATGTGGAAACGAAAGCGAAACGTCACCAAGCAAATGGCAATCAGCAGGTTAAAGGGAGGGAGCACCAAACCACATCCACACAAGTCAAAGAAGATCTACTCTAATAAGCTGATGGACTACTACTAGAGTAGTCCTGCACCTGCTTAATCGCACAAGAGTGCTGGTAGCTAGTACAAGAAAGAGGCTCCTCCTCCTCCATTGTTGTCCTCCATTGTTGCTCTCTAAGAAAAAAGAAAAAGAAGAAGAAGGTGAAGAACAAGAAAGATGTCTGACTGGGGCCCTGTTGTGATCGCTGTGGTGCTGTTCGTTCTCCTCTCGCCGGGGCTGCTGATCCAGCTCCCCGGACGCCACCATTTTGTGGAGTTCGGCAACCTCCATACCAGCGCCGTGGCCATCCTCGTCCACGCCATCATCTTCTTCGCCCTCATCACCCTCTTCGTCATAGTCATCGGAGTACACATCACCACCGACTCCTAGCTTCTTTGTTCCTCCAAATCTGCAACAGTCTTTGTTTTTAGTTGGAGATTTGATAATTAAGTCTTCCTTCTTCGTCGACGTTTCTTTGTTAATTTCTGTGCATGTATCGTATCTTGTTAGTTCTGACGTCGATTCTCGATGCATGCCCTCCCCTCCCTTATGTATTTCTCATGTGTAAAGTGGGCATGTAAAGGCAATGTTATTTGCAAATAAATTAAGGAGCAACACTAGCTTGCTCTTCAGGTAAGCCTCGCATTTTTTTTTTCCAAAACCTTTTTTTTTTTGGGTAACAGCTGAAGAAATCATTCAATTAACAAGATATATGAAAGTAAATATGTAATGACCAAACAATTGAAAAAGAAACACGCACGAAAATTAGCTCTGATAATTGATTAGTGCTCGGTGCTCCCACATGTTTGATGAGAGACTGAACTGAACCCGGCCGTCTCCTCGCTTATCAGAACAGGACAGGACAGGACAGGTTAGGTGGTCATGCATGCTCTCACACCATAATTGATCAATTTCATTCATACATTAACTGTCCACGCAGCGACTTCTTTCCTAGCTAGCCATCGTGTAATATTTCTTCTTCTTCTTCTTCTTTGCACACATTTCTTCATTGCAAATTAGTAAACATGCGTACACACTGAGCGTGAAAATTAAGTTTGTGTCGTGCTCGTCTATTGCTCTAGTAGTAGTGGTAATAGGATGTTTTAAGCAGACAAATGTTGACCACTACTCCTTTCCGTCCTCAAGGTAGAAAATCATATCAGAAGAAGATTCCTCGCACCACTAAATCCATGAACTCTAAAGGTAGCTTGTCTCAAATCTTGCAAGACGAGTTGTCACCCTCTTCTTTTCTTTCCGAAAGACAGAGTCGACACCGGAGAAATGTCTTTCACATTTCACTTTCGCAATGAATGATCCATCACATATGGGGGCGAAAAATGCAGACCCACCTGATGCCGAAATCTTCAGCTGTAATTCATCAGCAATGCTATTTTTTTCTCTCTCCCAAAGATAGCATTCGAATTTCTAAGTATAGCAGAGGACGTACGTCCTGACGCCCACCGTCTTTTCAGGAGACAAAATTCAGTTGCTTCGCCCTTGTTATAAATACTAAAGAGTAGACAGCGATCGCGTCAAGGCATTAGTTATATTGATCGCTCGTGGTAAGGTAAATTAAGAATTTACGGAGGAGAAGATGGGCAAGGCATCGTGGCTCATCTTGTCGCTGCTGCTGGCGTTGGTGCTGGCGGCGGCCGCCATGGAAGAAGGTGATGCTCCCTCGCCGGCATCGGAGGAAGCCGCCGACGCGCCGTCATCGGACGACGATGGAGCTCCGGCGCCAGAGCCGGCGGCGAGCGAGGAGAAGGCGACCATCGGCGCCAAGCTCAAGGCCAAGGGGAAGACGGTGCTGGAGGGGCTGGGCCTGTCCAACATCGGGTGCAAGATCACCGGCAACTGCCCCGCCGCCGCCGCACCGGCACCGGAGGCAGACGCATGAATCACTTCCGTCCTTCGTCGGATGGAACCACATTTATCTACTTATCATATTATAGTAGCAATTCTCTTCTTGATTACTGTTCGTGAGGGAGAGAGAAAAAAAAAGTTTTGTTTCATGGGTTGCACACTCACAACTTCTACGGCTGCCAATATAATGCACCCAGTGGACTAATTTTTTCATTTGTTGCCTGATCTTCTGAGGTACCTGATCTTTGTAACGTGCATTGCCAAAGATATATGAGTCTTAACTGTCAAACAGAATGCTCATTTTGATTCACTTGGGACATCATTTAATTGTCAAACATTCAGCGGCCGCTACAGCATGCCACAAAACAAACGAACATAATATCAGTCACACAAGAGGCCTCCAAAATGTGCATGATGACTGGAATTCATCCTTCTCTAGTCTGAACTCTGAAGATAAGAGCAACGCAATTCTGAACAATTTATAACACATAAAAGCATGAAATGGCTGCAAGTTGCTCGGCCTTCACTGTTGTACATGGCACCGGCAGATAAGTTAGACGGCACACCTAGAGAGTGTGGCAGAAAACACAAGAAAACTGAGCGTCAATTTCGTTGTAGTGGTTGCTAAAAACGGCAAATGACCTCAAAACCCACCAGTTTTTAAGATTGGTACTAGTCTATGTAAGCCTCCTGAGACCTGATATACCATAATTTCGTTCAGTTTCAGATGACAGGCGACTCTGGCAACTCGTATCATTCAGCCAATGCCATAGTAACAAACAAGACAAAAATAAACCATGCGGTTCAGCACAAGGAAAATAGGTAAGCATAGACAAAAAGAGTGTGACAAAAGCTGAATCAGAGTATGAGATTATCTGAATCAGGCGGTTCAGCCAGTATATACCAATTTACGATATCATCATTCAGACAAAAACCATGGCACCAAAAATTCAGCTTTCGTTTGTGCCAAACACATGTAATCCTAAAATCAAGGACCACTGCAGAGCCATTACAAAGATGTTTCTTCTGGTTCCATGAAAATCCTGGTTATTGAATCACCACAAAAATGTAATGTAAAAACTAAAAGGCAGAAGCGCATATCAGCTCCGACTCGCAAAGCCTTACTTACTATCCGCTTTCGCACTGCCACTCTTCAACGCCTGGAGAGCACACGCTTCAAATCTCTTGACTGCCTCGGCACACTTGAGCGGGTCCTTTACATTGCTCTTGTAACAATCAAGGCATCCTTGTCTCTCCTGGGCGCACGGCATGGGACTCTGGTATGGCAGCTTGAACTCCTTGTCGTGCAGCTCCTTTGCTCTCTTGCTGAGCTCTTGGCGTGCCCCAGCCTCCTGCTTCTCCAGCTTCTCTAGGACCATCTCGCTTTCTTTAAGGATGGAGCGGATGGCTTCCACTTCTGGCACTGCTGCTGGGGGTGGCGGGGTGACTGGCAGGAACATTGGGGGAGGCTGCTGCAGAGGCCACCCAGGAGCAGGAGCAGGAGCAGGGTCGCTCATCTTGGGTTCGGTTGGGGGGATGTCCTCATGGACGATCTTCTTCTTAGGCTTGGGTTTCCTGGTTTTGCGCTTCACCTTCTCGTCGTCACGAGCAAGCTGGTCGACAAGCCTGGTGCTGATTTGGATTGTGTAGTCACCCATTGCAGAAACAAAGCCTGCACTGCAACCACAGCGTAGTATCAGCATTAAGAAGAAGAAGAAGAAGAAGAACAAGTTTCAGGAGGAAGGAGGAATTGATGACTAGTTTGTGGGGGCTGCTGCTTTACTGAATAATAAATACACTGCACGAGCAGCATGAGGATATACATCTGGCCGGCAGAGGCGGACCGAGCAATTTTCTAGAGCAGAGAGCCTGGATTTTCTCCTCCAAGAGATGAAAATTTCCCTCCCAATCCCGACATCATCATCCCCGATTGGGATGCAGGGATCGACCCATCACGCGCAGGGTTAGGAGAAGGGGGAAGATTTTCTAGAGGATGGGGAAGGAGATCACCTGGGGACCTCGAGCAGGTGACGGAGGGGACGCCGGCCAAGGGCTGGTCTCGCTCGAGCCTCCACCCCTCCTCGAGCAAGAGGAACGGGTCTATTAGATCTAGGCCTCGAGATTTTTCTTCTTTTTTTTTGATTGGGAGATTTTTCTTCTTTTGGAACTGTAGCAGAGAGGAACGGGGTTAAGGGGAAGAAGAAGAACAAGGCTTTCTTTAGCTGGGCTAATTGGGCCTTTAGCTCGGGCGCATCGGCGTAGTGGATCTCTATGGATGCTGTGCGGGTGGGTTATTGTTGCTCGAATGTACGTGTATGAGATACTAAATATTCAGAAATAAATACATAAAAATTCAGTTGCTCGAATTAAAAAATGTATTGTCACAATTTTGTAAATTTGGTTGCTCCAAACAGTGCAGCGCAGTTGAGCTTTTTCTTTTCTGTTCAGGTTTCCGGACCCCTGCTTACCTTTTAAAAAAAAATCCCAGTCTGTTTGTCAAAAAAGTTTTTCTTTGTCAATTCAATGCCGCTTTAGTACGTGACGTGGATGATGCAAATGGGTTTTGTTTCCGTATTGGAAAGCTAGTAGCAAAGAATCTCGACAACTTTTTTGTGTTGCAAACCATCAAACCACAAACAGCATTCTGTCAAACACATAGGTTTCAATACTTCTCCCAATTTTTGGGTCCGTCTCCTTGTCGTCCTTACTATTTGATACCCTCGCATCATATCTCATCAAAGTACAGCTACTAGAGAGTTCCTGCTCAGTTCAACATCTCATGGTGTTGAATTCGGCTTGTCCGTCCCATGGAACTTCCTCCCGGCTTCAACAGCCTCCCTATAGTTTGATGATGAGGACAACGTTAATACTTATTAAAGATAAGAGTAAAATAGCATGGCCAGGAAATTATTCTACCTGAATGCGCTGACAAGCTCTTTGTTCTCTGGCTCAAGTTGCACACCCTCATAGAAGGCATTTGCCGCTTCATCATATCTCTGCCAGGGTCGCCACAGTAAGTGCACTGTCTAATCTAAACAGGCGGGTGATGAGTCCCAGCAAATATCACATCCATGGATTTCACAAACCTGTAAGAGGCGCAAGGCCGCGCCTTCCCTGTAGCAGGCTTTCGCCCAATCTGGCCTCAATGCTCGGCAGGCTTTCGCATCCTCCAGTGCACGTTCACCTTGCCCTGCCCGCAACCAGCAAAGGCTTCTGTTTGAAAGAACTGACGCATCATTTGGATCCAGCTCCGTAGCCTGAAATGCACTTTCATTACAATCTTAT
Organism: Eragrostis nindensis; assembly: GCA_012490785.1. NCBI lineage: Eukaryota > Viridiplantae > Streptophyta > Magnoliopsida > Poales > Poaceae > Eragrostis > Eragrostis nindensis. The sequence continues at coordinate 96,288 of JAAXCT010001953.1, forward strand.
CATTCTCCTCCTTAAAGCTAATCTGCGATATGTTGGCAAGTGAACGCTGACTTGGGATTGTGCTAAACCCCTCACAAGTCAGGTACACTTGGAACTCTCACGCAGCAATCCAGTTTCGTTTTACTTTACACCGTAGCTATCATTGCGGACAAAATATTTAATTCTTAGCTACCTGTGTATAAGCATCCACTGCTACTAGGTAGTCTTTTCTTCTGAAGGCGTCATCACCTCTTGACTTGGCTTCCAAGGATTTCCTTTTTGCGTCGGATGACACCTGCACGATGTGTGTTGTCAGAGTTCACATATGAACAGTTTGATCAAGCTACTGTTGTTTAAGAAGAAAGAAGCCTTGGTCATCTGTCTATACATCTATGACTTAATTATACTATTTAGAACGATATAGAACTTGACCGCCACCAAAAGTAATTATGACCACGACATACCTCAACAGGTTGTGGTCTGTCTGATTTCAAAGACGTAGCTTCCTTTACTTGGGCCTGCAAAATGTATGCAAGGGTCAGTGCATTCGATTTTGTTACCCTATAAGAGGATACAAAATAGTTGAAAAGGTAATTCAGTGGTACCTTTTCCTCAACCTCTTTAGACAATGTGTATTCTATAATTCCATCAACATTCCAATTTGAAACACCTGGAATTGGGGATGTTGACGGCAAAAGAAGTTCCACCACTTCACGGTTATTGCTCAAAGCAGCAATTTGTATTGGCTTTAGATCATCCTGTCGAAGGAAATGAAGTGGAAATTAAACGTTTGCTTCACTTGGATGTATGAAAAAAAAAATTTGAGTCATGTACTATTAACGGATTGTCATGTACAGAAAAGAATTGCATAGGTGGCCAAAACGATTAATTTTCAGAGCACAAGGTTAAAAAACAGAGCAAGGCATTTTCTCAACCCAGTTAAACAAATGCCATCCAAAGTTGTATGTGGTGTTTGCAGCAGCAAGTTGTATGTGGTGTTTGCAGACATGGTGTTGAATTGTGGAATAGCTAAATGCCTGCGCGTTATGCCACGGCACAACGAATCAAACAATTACATGTGCCATCAGTCTAAGTAACCAAACAAGTAGTAAAAGTGCATTCAACACTCTGCCAATAAACTACAGCGGCAGTGGTGGGTAAATAAAAGGGAAGTGCAGGGTTATGGTGGTGGTGATGGCAGACGACCATCACCATCAACTCCATTTCTTATGATTGTAGAGATAAAGCAAAAGATCGACTACATATTATAGATCTTTAACACTAATCAACGCATAACATGAACCTGAACATTGACATTTCAGTATAATACAACTGTCTAGTTGACAAGATATATAAACTTACATCATCAGAGGCATTCGGGTCTCCTCCAGCTTTAAGCAAGCATTTGATTACTTCTGTATTTCCACTATCAGCAGCAATATGTAGTGGGGTTGCTCCACCAGCCCTGATATTTGGGTCTGCACCTGCCTACATTGCAGATTATTCAGTTACAGTTATATTCCGAGATAGAAACCCTACCAGCTGTACTAGCAACCAACTACATTCAGTAGAATAAAATTGTGTAGTATATCAGTCAGATAACAGAAATAACTTAATCAACTAAGTGAAAAGAAGCAACAGCAATTCAGTTATTTTATAGGGATAATTCCTTCTATGCCATTGGCATAAACCTCAATCCCGTATCCGCCACAGACAAATTTTAGGATACATGTTTTGTCGGTGGCATACCAGATTGAGGTTCATGCCAATGGGCATAGAAGGAATTATCCCTATTTTATACATCATGATTTGTATTATTATTACACCAATATAAGAAAGAATGAAAAGTACGGAGCATGTGAAATGGGTTTAGTTCTATCCATCTGTATGCCTGTCAGTGAGAATACCAGTGGCCCAAGCTACAACATGAAACGAGGAAGCGTAGCAAGGGAGAACCACAAAGTGTTTACCTGGATCAGAACTTCCAAGCAAGGGAGGGAACCGGCTGCGACGGCAGACAACAATGGTGTAACACCATCATCTGTTTCGGTATTTGGCTGCAAAAATAAGATTCAGAAGATAAATTAGCCCGTTTACAAATGTTAATGAAGCCTAACTAGCTTCAGATCATGCACAGCTAATCAGAAATACAAGTCTTGGGCTTCCAGAAGACTCGACGCTTCTAATCAGTCTTCAGCTGAAAATTATGTTACAAGGAATCGGTAACTTCGGCCTGTTGGCACATCTGGATCCATAGAAACATATGTACCATTTTTATGCATTGCCTCTGAACAAGTTTAGACAGAAGATGTTCCTAGCGGCAGATAAAGAAGTGTTTGCGTCATTTACTGGCTGGGTTACAAAATAATGAGCAGACCATCTTAGACCCTTGGACTACACTCGATATCTGCTGGTCCCATAGACCTTTCTACTTATGTTTCTGGTCCTGTAGATCTCAAACTCTATTTGTATTTAAAAAATTGCTTGTTATTGGCGGTTTACATTTCATATACTAATAAGGGATATCCCTTATTAACTTTCTTCAAAAAGGAAATTATTGACGAGTGCTTTCACAATGCATTCGGGAGAAATGGCCACGGTCAAAAAGAAAGATTGAGCAGATAACCGCTGGAGCCAGAATGACATCATCATCTGAAAGATTGCAGGCTTTGATCAAAATCTTATTGTCTGCAACTGCAAGCTCGTCGACTGTTAGTTGGCTGGTTAGGATGCATGGCCTCGGTACCTTAGCATTGTGTTGAAGAAGAAGTTTGACTGCATCCTGCTGCCCATGGCCAGCTGCCCAGACGAGGGGGGTACCAGCATCGCTTTCTGATTCGACATCAACTCCCTTGTCCAGAAGAAGCTTCATGAGCTCTACGTTCCCTGCTCAATTTTCAAACCAAACAAAACCTTACAGTGTTGATTCATTTGAGACTGGATGGCGTTGAGAACTGAAAGTCGTTGTATAGATAGATCGTCCTACCTATTCCTGCAGCATGATGTAGCGCTGTGGCTCCCAGATTACTAGCCACTGAAGGATTGGCTCCATGGTCAAGAAGATACTGTGCAGTGTGCAGATGGCCTTGCCGTGTAGCATGGATGAGTGGTGTTTCACCTGGTGAGGAACGAGATTCCCCCTTTTATTATTTTCAGTGTGAATGAAAACTCCGCATTGGCTTCTCGTGGAAATTAAAGAGGAGTGCAATGCATACCGTCATCGTCCTTTGGGTCGACCGGGAGACCGAGCTGGTCGATGAGGAAGGCGCAGACGTCGGTGCGGCCCTGGCGGGCGGCGAAGTGAAGCGCGGTGCGCTTGTTGGCGTCCCGGACGGCAGCGGCCACGGCGGCGGCGCCCTGACCCTCCTCGTCGAGCGCAGCAGCAAGCTCTGCAGGTAGGCGCTTTAGTGGGTGGATAGAACACTAGGTGAGGAGAAGAAAGGCCGGAAAGACGAGAGGGACGACGTACTCTTGAGGGAATCGAGGTCTCCGGCGCACGCGGCTTCCAGGAAAGCTTGCACCTTGCTCCGAGCTGCCAAGCAAGTCGAATCGAATCCAATCAAGCGAACTGGGAGGGAGAGCTAGAAGAAGAAGAAGAAGAGAGAGAGAGAGTGGAACCTGAGAGGGCTGCGGTGGCGTCCGCCATGAGACCAGGTCGGTGGATTCGCTCGGGAACTGGAGGCTTCTCAAGGCGGCGCGGCGGAGGCGGAGCAAGAAGAGAGAAGAGAGACCTGGACGAAGACGACGACATGGACTTGAGTGGACTCACTCTAACTAACCTGCGGGGGTTCTTCGGCCCATTATAGCCCATCTATGCCTAGGAAAGCCCATTTATGGTAGAGTACTAAATTTCAAACAACTATACATTTTAAACACTTGTTGCAGATTTTCTTACTACTATTGTGATTGACAAAAAGACTACCACTTTCTGTCATGGTCTCACTTGTCAGACCGTATGGCATGTAACAGGTGGGCCTGGAAAAAAAAAGTTGTAGATGTTTCGTATGGTGGATCACTCATCATCGATGAATCGTCATATCCCAAGCATAGCCTATACCAGGCCTATACATACGTACATTATTTCTGCTCTACGGCATCTCCGTTGAGTACAAACTTAATTTCGTATTTGTAAGTAACAAGCGAACCTGGAATTGCCAATGAAAAGCTTGACATGTCGTCCTCGATGATATATAGATAGATAGATACTTACAGAGGCTGTTGTTTCTACAAAATTTGGGGAGCAAAAGGTGCTCGCCCGTATGGCTATGGCTAACCCTAATACAAGCTAGTAGTAAACACGAAAAGGTACGTATTGTATTTGTATAGATGTCACCCCCGTTAAGGGACCTCACCACCTTAACTTAAAGCTCGATCAAGTCCTAAGAAAACTACTCAGACCAGGTAGTCTCAAGCCACCAAATAGGCCCGACGAGCTTGGAGCTTCATCAGTCGAGGACGCCGATGACCGTTCCCTTGTCCTCCTCACAACACCCTGCTGCTCCTGCAATGCAAGTGTCTCATCAGACTAATCATTCAAAGCAGCAGGTATAATAAGCAAAATAAAGAACCTAACCTGTGCCACCTCTGCTGCTGATGAAACATTGGATGTCTCTGCTCTAGGCGATTCAGCAATAATAGGTGAGATTTCTTCTACAGCTACAAGTGAAGCAGGACGAGGCAAACAAGTAGCCTGTAGTAGGGGAGCCCTCACGACTCGCTCTGAACCAAGTCCGATAGCTGCATCAGGGATGGATGACGAGACCTGAAATTTCAAACAGCTATTCAGCTAATTACGCAACAGACAACAGCCCAGGTGAGAATGCCAACACGCTGTAAAGAAAATCCCTTCAGAGTATGCGACTTGCCTGACCAACACCTTCCATTTTTTGGGTGAACTGACACAAGTGGTGTATGCCATCTGCTGTTTGATCCTGACAGGATTCATCAAGTAAGATAATGTCAGGAGCATGTCGAATTTGGTTTTGGTAAGTGGGGGCGAATATGAGCAGTGGGACAACGACTTGTCTTTACCTGAGAGTTTGAAAGACGACCCAGCCTTGACTCCTGAAACATTACATATCATGAGTACATACTACTAGTTCAATAATAACGTACAGAAGATGTCTTCCAGTGAAAGGTGCCTACCAGAGTTCGGACTACTACATTGACTGATTGCAAATCCTTCTGGAAAGCACTTAGATCCCCATGGATGCCGACGACCTACAAATCGATTAGTTTTGCTCAAAACAGCGACAAAAAAGGAAGCTGGTGTGTAGCAGCAAGGTTCAAACCTCATCCCTTGTCCCCTGAATAATCTCATGGGTCTCATCTAAAGTAACATCCACCCGATCAATCCTTCCAGCTAGATGTTTCCTTGTAACCTGCACAGAAAACCATAATGTATACATCTTGGTTGAAACATGGAAAAATGAAACTGAAGTATAACAATCTGATGCCCTGGCCAAAAAATTAGTGAAAATGAACAATAACTTACAATTACGCTATCTGAAACTTGATCCAATTGGCCCCCAACTACTTTGCAAGCATCAGATAGGCCACGATTTGTCACAAACATCATATCAGAGAGTTTCCAGCCCTGCAAATCAACATACAGTCATTTAGTTCTACCTACAGCAGTCAAACAGGAATATGCGATTACAGAGTGACATGAAAAAAAATACTAGAAGAAGCCGAGATGGCTCCTCATCTGGTAACAGAAGGATTTTTACCTTCCACTTTATGTATATGTAGCCAATAACACCAGCAACAACAACAGCTGTTATAGTGTATGCACCAGGTCCTACAAATAAGGTCCATTTTACTCACGTCACAACTCAATGTCACGGATATTGATTTTTTGTTTTTACTGTGAAAAAAGTAATGCATATCGTAAAGTTAAACCGCAAGCAAGTGCTGACCTGATGTAGCAGCATTGGTGAAAACTGTAACCGGCGGATTCGAGGTAAGATAGTGCACTTCCTCTCTGAGACTGTTGACCTGAAATACTCATTCACAAGCCCTTTGAGCACCCCAACACATGAAGAATTTTCCTTTGTGCAAAGATCACAAGACAGACAAACCTCAGATAACAGAGCAGCAGAGGGACCAGTGTTAGACTTTCCACCTCCACCATCCTTGGAATGCTTTTTCACAAACTGAGAGGAAGCAAACATACAGGGATGTGTCAGCACCAAATCTTAGATGATGATGCGGTCATCAGTAGGAAACCAACCTTGGCCGCACCAGACAGCACATCCCCTGCACTAGGAATTTTGCCATCGCCAAGAACCGTGCCAAGGAAGCCTGCAGGAAAAATTGTTAAAATTCCTGGCCAAGGTTGCAATTGGACGCTGTGCGGAGAGAGTAATACTATCCCTGGGAGACGAGGACTAATCCAACCAGAATAATATGAGATCTACAACCAGGCTAAGTAGGAGAAAACTTGCTATTTGTTAGTATATGTTTTTAATTTGTAGCAGCATCCGATCAAGAGCCCTGATACGAAAACAGAGGCAAGCAGCAACACACAACAAGCTCGAGAGCTAACAGGAGCAAGCAAACGAGAAGCTGTGGCTAATCTCAAATGCAATGCTATTCGAGTCACATCATGTGGCCGCTGGAATCGATGAACGGAATAAACCCTAAACCCCTAACTCCTCCGTTATCAAATAGAAGCCCGGGAATAAATAAATAAATAAATAAAAAGCAGATGAGAGGTGGGGGCAGAAGAACAAACCGGAGCCGAGGAAGATGGCGACGTTGCCGAGCACCATGGCGACGAAGCTTGACTGCACCCGCCGCAACGGCGACGGCGACGGCGAGCGAGATCAAACTAAGCTAGCAAAGGAAATTAAGGAGTCTTCCGGCGACTAACCAATTCAATTCGTTATATGTGTTTTGTTAAATCGGACGGAGATCGGATGGAGTTTAAATAAATATCCCCGATTCGACATACAGGTGGGCCATTGGTGTTCGGGTCGACGCCCGTGATCTATCGGATGCTATCTCAAGCAGTTTAATTAATATCTCGACACAACTAATTAAAAACCAACTGTGATGAACCGTTAGACTCATCCGCGATCTACATTACCATCGCAATCGCCTTGTTGTATGATCGGATGCAATTAACTCGTGATAAAACTGGGAACCAACCAACCAAAAAAAAAAAACCCCGAATCCTCAAAGATTTGCTTGAATTATTTTAAACAAGGAGAAATGTGCAACTACAAATTAAATAAACGTCCGGGCTTAGATAAAAGAGCGTTGAACAAACATGGCCACATGGAGGACAAACCAAGCAAAAAGAGACAGATGTTTCAGCATGTTCTGATCTTTCAGGAAATTTCAACTACTCAGGCAGCCACCAAAATATCCAGGTCCATATCATACTCTAATGCCCCCATTTACTTTATTACATAGATAAAAGCATGGTTTTGGGCAAACTGTACTAATAGATCAAAGTTCAGCATAGAGAACAGAACGAGCAAAATTAGCATGACTTTAGGATGAATTCCCGGCATCCTTCTTCTTCATCTCCTCAAACTTGTCGATCGCGACCTGCAGCTCATCTGTCCCTCCCACTGCTCTCATGGTGTAGTAGTAGACCCCAAGGACGAAAGCAGATAGTCCCCCAGCAACAACCAGGTTCCTGGTCTTGGGTGCAAGGCTTCTGAATCCCCCCATTGTTGGACTGCAGACTGAAGATCAGTACTGCAGAGCATGAAGGCGCAGAATGTTATCATGCCAACCCAAACAAGTGTTACCAATCAACCAGAGGTACCATATAAGATAAGAATTTTAACTGGACATTAACTACATGGATATGATAGCACCAGATTAAACCATACTTATTTCATATCCTCCTCAAAGAATACCCAATACCATAACTCTTTTTTAGCCTTGCAGCAAATCAAATGTTAAATTCTGCATTATCCAAACAAAGCAGGGCAAGTGTATGTATTTAGAGTTTATAAGGAAGCATGGCTTGGGAGTTAGCGTGCAGATCAACAGGAGGTGGAGGCCTGGGAATGCCTTCTCCTCAAATTCATACATAAAGTCCACGCAAATAACCCATGGCAATACAATGGCAGAAGGAAACGGCTCCGGGGTCCACTTCCTAACTGCACAAGAATTTGGCTCCAGCTCAACTCCTTCATAATAAACCTATATATATGAATGCTCACACTAGCGAGCAGTGACAATGTAACTTAGGAGTACACAGAGAATCATCGACAACTGCATATATACTCTAGACTCTAGAGGAGCTTGGAGCTCTTCAATGGTGGAAAGGAAGTCTTGTCAATGGTGACAATTGCACCTTGTGTACTAAGTTTTTGCTTCTGACGCCTGCAGCAGCTGTGTGTGCAGCTTCTACTTGCATCTGCATTCTATTTTGAAGACGCCATGGCAAGTCCAATGAAGCCCCTATTTTTGGCCTCCTATTCCTCCATCTGATATCCATATTTGCCCTCCTACATCTTTGTGCACTGCAACAATCCCCTCATGTTTTCTCCCCTATTCTTCACCCATGTATATTGTAGTCGTATCTTGTAGTAACTAACAAGTTAATATTTATATGATTCTACAAAGACAGAGATTAAGGAAATACCATGGTACGTAATTAAGTGAATATATGATACATGAACGACAAGTGCTCTTTTATCCCTTGCAAAAAAAAAAAAGTCTGCTCTTTTATCAGGTGCTAATATGTCTCAAGCATAGAACAGGGGCTAATTTTAGAAAGTCACCAGCAGAGAAATCTCCCACGCAGGCAGCTATGTCCGAATGCAAACAGGCATGCTTTGGTGCTGGGGCTGCATGCGATGCAGTGCTGGGTGTGCGGGCAATTGCAGCGATGGGCAGGCGACGACAGGGCAGCTCAGCATGCGGAGGAGAGAACTAGAGAACCCCCTTCTCCTCCCTCACCTTCCGGCCCCCCAAAAAAAAAGGATGGAGGAGGATTCTCTAGAGGAGAGGATTGGGGAGGAGAGCTCACCTTGCTTCTTGCTCCTGCCTGGTTCGTGGGAAGGGAAGGGATCCGGCCGGCCGGCGAGTTTGCGTGGCGGCGGTGGAGGAGGAGGAGGAAACTAGTAAGCCAGACGAGAGACGACGACGATCTTCTGGGGTGGAAGAAGAGGCCGCGCTCGTCTATAGCGGCCCAAGTACAGACCATAGAAGGCGAGGCCTGGTCCCCCGCAAGATTACTTTTTTCCTTTTTTGTGTGATTTTTTTTTGAAATGTTTTTTTTTATGTGAATTGAATAAGCTGTTGCGTGGAAGCGAAGGATTTCAAGAATCATTTTTTTCACACCTTTATACCTCAACATCTTATTAGATAAAATTTAACATTTGGGCATCCTATTTCAACATTTTATTAGATAAAAATGTTGAACTTGCCTAGTAAAATGTCGATATTTCACAAAGAAAAGAGAAACTATTAATATTATATCCTATTGTATAAGGGAGTGCTAAATATTGCACAGGGTGAAAGGGCCTCTAGCCTAGTGGTTAGAGCACCTGAGTAGCATCTAGCAGACCTAGGTTCAACTCCTTGTGAGAGCGACTAACCAGGCTGGAATAAAAAAAAAAGGTTGGGGTTTCTCCTACTGACTTCGGTCAAAAAAAAAATATTGCACAGGCATTCGTTGCTTTCTAGTGCCCATATTTTCTTTCCAACATATTCTTCTTAAGTTGCATACATGAATGAGCAAAAAAATAAAAATCATGTATTTTTAAGGCTTCAAATACCTGAAATTTTTCTCACCTTGAGTTACAATCAATATATATTAAATTTACACTTGTTGTATAACAGTACAATGGTTATGTTGGTGTAATTATTGAGTATAGATGGTGTAAAAAAAATTAGATGCTAGGATCCTTTAAAATGCCTAAATTTTTGTTCTCTATAATGTGATACTAAATCTCATCTGCAAAAGAAAAATCTGATGGTTGAAAATTCAGACATTATTATTCTTTAGAATGTTTGAACAACGTATAAACATGCCCTATTGTATTTCACCAACTCTAATAAACATCACGGGCTGAAAGTTAAACATATGTGCACGGCCTAGATTAGCAACCCAAGACAATGGCCCTCTTTCAGTCCTATGTTTTTTTCGAGGAGAGTAATCAAAATATTATTCCTTAACAAAATAAAAATGTACATATTCACATCTAACTTGGATTGTACTAAATTTTTACAAAGTAACATGATACAAATAAAGATACTCGCAAACACGTATGAGTATGCACCTGTTTAAACACACACTACCTATATAAGCCTCTGAAAGAGTGAGCCAGTTTTGGCCATACGCAAGCTATGCGTTTTCCTTTTTCTGAACAAATATATTAAAAGGTGGTCTTACATGCATACAAAGAAGTACTGAGTTTTACCATAGTTAATGTTACAAAATAGTAGATCTAGAAAGAAAAATGCATAGACGAGACGACAAATCATGGTTCCATGTAGAAGAAGAAAAAGGAGAAGACAAAAGAAACCCGAAATGCAAGGATCTATATAGTACTTTTTGTGACCGTGTTTTGTGTGTACCGCTGTTAAAGTGGCCGCTCTAGTTTAAAAAGATACAATTTTTTCCTTGACCGAAAAGGGTAGTAGTATCTTGTGATTATTAAAAGAGAGGTTTGTTTGTCTTTTGGGTGCCATAAGCATCATTTCCAGGGTTACCCATCCAACCCCTGAGATAATTGCAAATAGAACTGACTTACTGAGATAAGTACTATACACGGAGAGAAATACATTTGATTCGATGAAGTTGTTTGGGAAGTTGGTGCGGGGAGCCGAGGAGGATGTTCGTTCATGTGAAGAGGAGAGGAGAGGAGAGGAGTGGAGGCTCTGGAGTCACTGGAGTGGCAGAGCACAGGGAAGCGTGAGGCAGAGGATGCTTGGTGGACACGAGACGAGAAGAGAGGAGGGAGAGGGAGTTAAACCGCTTCCCGCCAAAAGGGGCTCAGGGAATCCCAAGCAAAGGCAGTCCGGTGAGCCGATGTTTTTTTTTACAGTAGTACGTACTGTACGCTGGCTGTCATCCATTCCTCGTCAGTCCTTTGATTTTCAGATTCACCTCACCTGACCATATGGAATAGAGGATTATCAACTCTCTTATACTAGTATGGTTGGATATGAATCACATCTGTGAGTCTTCATTTCTGCAAACAGGACAGGAGCTAAGCTGAGATTAAAAAATTCTCATTCCGAGAAGGGGAAAAGGGAAGCAAATTGGAAAAGAAAAGTGGCCTGCTCGATTACCAAGGCACAAGGCAGAGGGAGGCACCGCACCACAGTCCACCACTGTCTCTGACCTGCGCTGTGCTGGCTGTAGTAGCGAAGAATCATGGCGGCCTGCACACACAGACGCGCGCACACGCCAAAACCCAAGGCAACCGCTGTTCGCTTGCTTGCTCGTGAGTGACCTGTACTCCTATCACTTTCTCTCTCTCTTTTCTCTCTCCGCAGCAGGCAGAGAGAGAGAGAGAGAGAGAGAGAGCGAGCGCACTCCCCGGCCAAGAACCCCCTTTGTTAAACCCCGGTGGCCGGCCGGGTCAGGCCGTCGCCGGCGCAGCGCAATGCCGTCGCCACCTCGCAATGCCTTGTTCCTACTAGTCCTCATCATCCTCGCCTCCGCCGCCGCCGCCCAAACGCCCATCTCACGTCCGCCCCCTCCTCGATTCTCTCCCGCCTCCGCCGCCGCCACCTCCTTCTCGCCCTCCTCACCGCCACCACCGCCCCCGGCTTCTCCGCGCCCACCACTCACACCGCCGCCCCTCTCATCCCCTCCTCCACCACCCACGCCGGCACAGGCACCGCCGCCCGCTCCCACCCTACGACGCCCAAGTACCCTTCCTCCTCCGCGACTCCCTCCTCCTCCTCCGACCCTTACCCGTTCACAAAACTACCCCTTCTTCCCCGCCGCCGCCTCGCCGCCGCCTCCACTGCGCAGACCTCCTCCGGCGACGGCGGCCTCCCGACGTTCCCCGCCAACATCTCCAACCTCGTCGCCCCGACCCAGCGCGGCGCTTCCGGCTCCCACCACTTCCCCGTGCTCCAGGCGCTGCTCCTCTCCTTGCTCTCCCTCTGCCTCCTCCTCTCTCCGCGCTCCTCTCCATCCACCTCGTCCGCCGCCTGAGACACCGCTCCTCCTCCGCCGCCAGGGCCGCCGCGCCATCCTCCTCCTCCTCCAATGACGACGACGACGACGAGGAGGGCCGCAGCCTCAAACCGCCGCCAATGCACCTCCTCCACAACCCGAGACAGAGAGTTCCTCTACTCGGCACCCTCGCAACCCCGCGCCGGGGACGACCTCCCATCTCCGCCCTGGTTCCCCCGAGCTCCGCCCTCTCCCGCCGCTCCCCCGCGTCGGCCCGCCATCCGGCGAGTTCGCCTCCCGCAGCTCCGCATCCGACCTCAGCACCGTGCTGCCCGCCGCCGCCGCCGACGCCTCCTCCTCCTCGCTCTCCCCATCCTCGCCGTCCGCCTCCTCGCCCACGCTCGGCTCCAGCCCCGTCCATCTCCGCCCGCCGTCCATCCCGCAGCCGC
>JAAXCT010001954.1:0-108817 GCA_012490785.1 Eragrostis nindensis
ATAATAAAGAGTTCATTACCAAAAAGATAAGATTAAATTACTCCTTCTGACAAAGAAGGATAGGATCTTATTGGACTCTTGCATGAAGAACTCAGCAAACTTTCAGGTAAGAAATACAATTTACGTAATCCATAGAAAGACTGAGTTCTTAGTACTAGTCCACACCATGGCAAGAATGCAGCAAAAGCATTACAATAAACTCGTGTAACTTTCTGAGTTCAGCATGGATGTATGGTCTTCAACTACCTATGGCACATTAATATATAAATATAATAAGACACCGCTAGTTATTGCAGAATACTATAAAATGGCAAAGGTCGTATGAATCTATGGCACACAACAACCTCATGAGCGGAGTATTTTCGCTGTCTGTACACCGACATACAATTCCCCTTTGTCATTGCACAGCAGTTGATGCATGGCACTTTCTTGATGCCTATGATCACTCAACCATAAGAAATGATCTTAATTTCCTACCTAATACGCACATGGTCACTTCACTCGTTTCTTGTCCCCATCGCTTTCCTTAGTCATAATTCCTAATTGCTGCTTCATTATTTCAATTTATTATGTAAAAAATCCTTTAGGAAAATTATTGCATTTTGTCCATCAGGTGGAACATTCCAATTCAGCAGCTGAAGAGTAAACATGTCCAGGCATGGTACCACAAATAACAACATTCATCAACCTCCGGGGGGTGCAAAATGCAATCCTTGCTAGATTACTGCAAACGAAAACCATGTACAGATTTAACAAGAATTTCTCAGGCAAGCAACTGATGCCATGATCCCTTCTTCAAACGTTTACTGAACCTAAAGAAGCACTTGGAGTCTCAGACACAAAATGTAGACATGACTGGCACATTGAACTGGGACAAGATTTCTTGAATTCTCGTATTGAACTAATACAATGTGGAAAAATCTTTAATCTATACATCAGTATCAGATCCAGAAAGAAAGAGAGATAAAAGAAAAATTTTGTCGTGTTTTTTTACTTTGTACAGCCAGGGAGAGATACCGTACCCTTTTCTCCGCAAATCTGAAAACTCTACTAATTCAGCTAAAAGTAATAGCTCCCAGGATTGGCACTCAGACAAACGCCATGAAAGGCGCAAGAAAGGAACAATGCCCCCTTCAGCATCATAAGTTATCCGAACCACTTGAATGAACCAAACTGAATCACGAATTCCATCCATATCCAATTATCCATGTTCTTATATCTCAACAGGGCGAATGCTTTTGAGTAGCATAAGGTGATTCCGGTCCGACCCTTAATGTCCCTCCAAGCTCCATTGGCACTAGAGGAATCAGAGAGTGGAGTACATCGGTGATAAGTGGCCTGTAACTGGCTCTGGCTGCACACAGAGCACAGCCACTGCAGCAACTGGAAATCAGATAGAATGTACCAGTTCGATCACGATCAATTTAAAAGATTGACTGATTATTTAAAATATAAATAGACATGAAAGGCAAACCGATGTATAACACTTTTGAAAATGCTTACTTGGTACAAGTGCTTCAGATCCATCATGTTTTTGATCATGGGATCAATTATGTTAGGGAGTTTGGATCTATCAGTTAACTGAGGCATGGCCTGCAATTGATTCCAAGTACGGTAAATGTCAGATGTCAATACATTAGTCAAATGAAACTTATCTCTCTGAATTTAGACAGTGGTACATGTTGAGGGAAAAAAGTCTTCCACGATTTAATAAAATACTAATAATTCAAGATTTCAAATCTCATAACATGGTACCCATGTAACAATTGATTGGCATTGAGATTCTGTCGTCTTCTCGACAGGTTTCTTTCCAGCAGCAGAAGTTCTAGAAGTACTACTCCAAACGCATATACGTCGCTCTTTTCAGTCAACTTCCCTGTATTCGATGCAGTTGCGCATGATTAAGGTAGAACACAGTTGATGCGATATGGATTAATAATTAGCCCACAACCAGATTAGAACTGCAAAACAAGAGGAGAGAAAAGAAGGGCCTACCATCTAATAAGTACTCAGGGGCTAGATAACCCAATGTTCCAGAAAGCTTCAAATTTCCTTTGTTGTGACTCCCACTAGTCACTGCAAGGCCGAAATCTGAGATCTGCAAAATAAGAAGGATGAACGAACTGATGCTATATCCGTATTCGGATGATATACGTCGTGGTCATTGGTCAACGGCAATATTTTATTGACTAGAAGTAAACTAACCAAGCATACCTTAGCATTGAAGTCCGAATCTAAAGTATGTTAGACGACTTCAGATCCCTATGGATAATTGGTGGGGTGCAGTGTTCATGTAGATACTCTAATCCCCTGGTTGGTTCAGATGCATATGCGTATTATAAAATAGAATCATAAGGGTACAAGTTAATTAATCGTACTAAGTGAAGGAGTAAGATAGAAACCTTGCGGTGTCAAGAGCAATCTTCATCCGAATGTACCAGCTTAGAGCTGACCCATGTGATGGTCCTAGATATAAGCACAGGGATTACACCGATAATTTTATAATTTACAAAGATCACAGCCCAAAATTTAAACAAATGATAAAGGGAGGATAAAAACTGATATCATGAAGCTCTTAACGAAAATGATACCATGCAGTTGTGCTTCCAATGATCCATTCGCCATCAGCTCATAAACAATGAAACGGTCTCCTCATGAATACAGAAGCCCATAAGCGACACTATGTTCGGATGCCGAATCCTCCCAAGCAAATCTAGTTCATTCTGTCAATTGAATAACGATGAAGCAATCTTTTTAGTCAGACCACTGCTTATATGAACAACAAAAATCCGAGCACAACCACTGAAATGGACAATTTGTATAAAAATTGACATAGACGATCATCACCTCAATTCCTTCTCACATTCCTGTCCCCCGCCGCCCAATTTCTTCACGGCAGCAACAGCTCCTCCATCAAAATTGGCCTTGTATACACACCCGAACCCACCAACTCCAAGCACATTGCTCTCACTGAATTTCCCCGTCCCTGCCTCCAAAGAAGTGTAATCCATCATCGTCAGAGCCCCCTTTCTGCTAGACTTGAATGAGTTGAAGCTGTTCAGCATTGGCATCGATGCGATCCTTGCGGTATCTGAAAAATTCAAGTAGGTCAGCAGCTAGGTAAGTAATCACATGGGCAACAGGGCAAGTCAACGAGGAGAGCAAGAAGGGGCCATGACCTGAGCTCTGGTTGTCCTTGAAGTCAAGTGCTTGGCGTGATCGCCGCCACAGGATGCAGGCATACAATGCGGCGAGGAGGACCGTGACGCCGGCGACAGAGGAGAGGACGATGGCAGCGATAAGCTCCCTGCGGAAATGGTGGTGCTGATCCACCACTATGACCACTGCAATTTCGAAACAAACTGAACTGAGTACAATTGAACCTTCAGGGTCAAGAGAGTAAAATTGGAATTACTCGCAAATAAAAAAGAGTAAAATTGGAATTCCCAAGAAACAGCTTCAATCGTTCGTAAAACCCCAAAATATTGCATTTCTGCAACTAAACTGACATCACTGTGTCTTCATCTAAAATAAATTTCGCAGGAACATTTTATTCCAACTAAAGGTCGCATTGAAATTCCGGATTGCAAAGAATAATCTCAAACAAAATTGACGAAGCAGACGCTATAAATGCTCGAACTTGGAAAAGTCTTGGAATCCCAAGATGAACTCTTCTCCACCTTTTCCAAAAGTAACGAAACGGCTTGCCAACCAAATCAGCATCGAGTCCTTTGAAAGGAGCAAATTTCCTCAAAAAACGAAAGTTTTCCAAGTCCGCACCGGTAAGCAAGGATCAAGAATCATGAAACATCACTGCAAGAACATGCTGAACCAAAAACAAAAAAATGCACGCTGTGACCCAGGTACACTGAGTAGCCGCCGCCAACCTACCCACGGGAGGAGGTGCCGCAACCGCAGGAAGCACGGCGGCGCCGGTGGAGGAGGAGGCGCTGCCGTTAACGGGCACAGGCGAAGGCCCGGAGAATACGAAGAAGAAGAAGATGCCTCCACCAAAGTCCTCCCGTTGGCCACCAATGGGCGGCACAGCAGGAGCAGCAGGAAGACGGAGGAGCAGAGGAGCGGCATGGCGGCGGCATTGATCCCATTGCTCCTCGCCCCTTCTCTCTCCTCCTCCCCCTCCTCCCTCTTTGGCTAGAGAGGTGACAAGAACTCCACAACAGGAAGCACACAAATGTCTGTGCCTTTCTGACAAGATACCATGCGAATCAGGGAATCCAAAGGTAAAAAAAAAAATTGCAGACAGCAGCACGGCTTCCCTCTCTCTCCTCTGCCTTGACTGTTGTGTGCACTCCACCCGCTTGTTTCTCGAGCAGCCCTTGATCTCCCGGGTCAGCGAGAGGAGAGGGAGCACGGAGGGATGGCGACTGTGGAGAGAGAGAGAGAGAGAGAATCGAAATGTGGTGCACGGACAGCAGGGGAGTGATGTCTGGGGGGTGTTCTTGTAGGGTCGGTTGGTCGAGCGGAGGGAGCTATCATGTGGCAGTTGCAAAAGGGCACCGCTGCTTTGGATGGCGATCACTGATCGTCTCCGGCTCATGTCATGCTACATGTGCTGCCGTACACCCACTTCAATTTTGGTGCAGCTCAGCTGCACGATTTCCTCCGGCAACAGCGCAGTGCAAAGCGAGCTCTTCATCCGTGCACACCGAGCTGGCGCTGGCGGCAAGTTCTGCTACGGGCTGGGGCAACTAGTACCGTGTGAGTTTGAACGTGTCAGTACACGCATTCTTCTGGTCAGCAACCAACTCTAGTAGTTAAGAATTTTGATACTGTGAAAGTTTTTAATATGTTCGACTCGGCATAAGAGTGGTATGGATTGGAAAATGCAACACTAGCTCCATCCTGCAACATTGCAACAACTTTTTGGTAGTTTATTTTGGGGAGTGAAAAGTTATGATAGCGCCATCAATTGAACAACTCCTGTTTCGTTTTCTTTTGACGACAGAGGGAGTATATTGTGAGGTGTGTACGTGTGAGTCAACCAGGTAATCGAGAAAACGGCAACTCGCGAGAAAGAAAACCGCAGCCGTGACTAATGTGGAGTGATGGCTGATGACGGGTTACGTACGTATAAACGATGAATCAGCTGACCAGTGCTACTACTACTACCGAACGGGCCAGTTTGCTGTTGGCTGAAAGTAACGCCTCATCCATCTTCCCTGATACTCTCCATGCATGTCACATAACTATCACTCCGTCAGAGGGTTAATTAAGTTTTTGTACTGGCCCGTCGAACAGTACAGAGTCAAGAAGAGCAAGTACTCCTACATCGTCGGCTTTAATACACGGGACCGTCGGTGCTCTCCTTCCCCTGTTATGCCGGCAAGCAAAACTGTCTGCATTTTTATCAGCCGGTTCTCTCTCTTTTTTCTTCTTCTTTTCTTTTCTTCTCTTTTCTTTTCAGATCAATGGCAAGTTGTGTTTTTTGCAGTAATGCAGCAGTGTGGCGCTGGTCTGATAACTTGATGGCTTTACAATCTGAAGAGGTTTATACTAGTATCACTGACAGAGCAGAGTGCATGCAATGCTTCTTCTCCTCCCTGCTGAATACCGACATCTTCATTTGCCACGGTTTTTGCTTCAACTTGAGGGAACGACGGACGCTTTTTCTTCCCAAAAGCATTACAGGGTACACATCGAAGGACACCGGGCCCCCTCTATTGAAAGGCACGGATAAGGACAGCGACACACAAGCAGCGGTGCGTTAGAGAGATGCTTCGTCAACCTTGGCGGGAACTATATAGGTCTAGATGCCCTTTTTTCTGGTGGAAGGAAGACAACATTCAAAGCGACAACGTGTTTGGAAGAATTTTGTACTAGGAGTTTGAAAGAAATGGTCGATTTTTTGATAGATACTCCTCACGTAGTAGGCGACAGATCGTGGGCATAATGAGAATTGAGAAGTAATAGTAGTAGTAGCTCCCACCAACTGAACTGAACCCGTAGATAGAGGGAGGGCGTCGTCGTGATCGCGTACTCGCCTGTCTGTGTGGTGCCTGGTTTGGCCACATCTGATTATCAGCAAGTACGCTAAAATTTCTCGAGCAGGTTAACGGAATCTGGGCACGGATAACGGCTCGGCACTGGTGCCGGGAGACTTTCTGAACTCCCGTGGCATGCACCGCACATGCCTAGTGCCGTAATAGATAGGTGGATGACCACACCTGTAGCTTGGACCATTGGTCCATCCATGACAGGACAGCCTCTGGGCTCTGGCTAACCGCAATGGCTTCTGCTTCTTCTTCTCACGAGTGGATAAACAGCAATGAACGAGCAATGTCAACACCGCGATCCAGCAACATGCGGCGATCCCAGGGCAGAGAAAACACAGAGATCGGAATGTGTAACTGGTGTGTGCGTTGGCACATGTGTCGCGCAGCAAGCTGGTCCTCAGCAGGCAGGCTGCATTCGTGTCATCGTGTGTACTGTAGGAAGGGACGAATTAATCGAATGATCATGGATAGGAGCGTTACTCCTACCTTTTTCTGGTATGGAAAGAAAAGCAACAAACTTCAGAAAACGAAGTTCAGAAACGATATCCGATTACGAATGCTAAGGTTTATTTACTTGCTTGGACTCGACCCTTCCGTTCTTGGTTTGGTACGACCAGTTGAGTTGATCATGGCATCAAGCTAAGCTAGCAGAGACTTGCACGCCGCGTGCGAGCTAGGGGTGTGGCCTGCGGCTGGCGTGCACCGCAACGTAACTGGAATCACGGGCGCACGGACACATATGCAGCGGCCCGCGTCGTGTCACCACCCGGACATCGCGTTACCGCTCAATGCACGGGCGTTGGTGCTGCTGTGCAGCGTATTTTGTGACCGTAGCACGCAACATTAAGATTAGTTTTTTTTTTTGAGGAGAACATTAAGATTAGTGCAGAGGGGTAATTTGTCGGGTTTTGCTCACGAGCAGTATAGCATAGTGGGCTCCATTTATGAAAGCAAAGTGTTCTATTGGGCCCATCAACTGCTCGCATCCATTGAGTTCGATTTGGGCCGTGATTGCAGCTGTTGAGCAGACACCTGCGGATGGACCCGTTCTCGTGTTGAGAAAATGGGCTGTTTTGCCGATGGGTGTGTTTCTCGCGTGATCACAGGCCCACCACGACAACCGCAAATGAAGTTGTGAAAAAAAAAAGAGTAAATTTAGGGGATGCTTGTTCCCGAACCCAGCCCGTTGACAGCGGTTACTGAATTGGCGTCTAGCGTCTTTAGACTGTTTATTTTCTGGGTTGGTTTGGGATGGTCAAAGATTTTAGGCGATTTGGAACCAGTTCAAGTCTGCAGCCACTCCGCCGCGAGTAAAACCCAGTCATGACGACGAAAGCTTGTCAAGACTGCCACCGTAGGAAGTTGTGATAGAATCCCTCCACCTTCTAGTGCCCTTATCTCACGCCCTCATGCGGACGAAGATCGGGCTAGCCTTTCGGCCCTTCCCCACCACTTGACCAACCTCCTTAATAAGTACTATTGAGTCGCTTATCAATTCGTCCACTCTGTAACTCCACCTAGTGGCCTTCTTGACCGCTTGGATATTTTTATTATTCTAAAATTTAGCTATTTGCTCATAATAGTATGATTGGTAAATTAAAAATAGGAATTAGAGATATTTTTAAATATTTTTTATAATCCAAATTTAGTTTTTTTGGACTTGTAAGGGCATGGAGGGTAAGTTAGAAATAGGTGTGAAGGATATTTTTTGTTATTTTTTATTATTCCGAATTTAGCTATGTTTTGACTCATAGTGGCATGGTGGGTAATTTAGAAATAGGTGTGAGGGGTATTTTTAGTTATTTTTATTATTTCAAATTTACCTATTTTATAAATATTTTTAAGGATTTTCTTACTAATTGTTTCATAATAGCAGTGGTAGGTAATTTTCTCTTCTTATTTTTTTGGATTAACATGGGAATTTTTAGTATTTTAGAATTAACGTGGTAATTTCTAAGCCTTGAGAGCGAACGTGGAGGTTTTTTTTTTCGTGGTTAATTATATATATAATAGATAGATAGATATCGCAAACATACTATGATAGCAACTCTTAAAATAGGGTTTGACCAGCTTTACTTGAGTTCCACATTTCAATGCCTCTGCAGGCTGCTACACAACGATTCTACTCTTCATAAAATCAATTTGACATGAATAAATTAATAAATCATAAAAAAATATTCCAACTCTACATATAATTTGCTCTAGCGCTCTCTAAATTTGATCAGACGATGTGCATGTTACAATGCTGAAATTTACTCTGAATCGAGGGATGGGAGCAGTTGATGGGCTTTAATCTTCAGGCGATTGCCTCCAGCCGTGGATTGTTTCGCGCGAAGTGGAGGTTGTGCAGGAACTCCTCACGGGGTAACCATATGTGCTCCATCTCAAAAAAAAAAAAAAAAAAACCATATGTGCCCTATCTTGAATTCAGCTTGTGGTTAGTTCGAGTATATTGTGCAGGAGGGCGACTGTTTCAATACTGCCATTTTTTTTTAAAAGATGTTTCAATACTGCCACTGACTGTACACTCGCGGCCAGAATACGTGCGTTCGTGCAATCGGGAGCGGGTACGGCGCATTTGTGGCGGCCGCGCGTCCTTGTGAGTACTACTCCACTGCTCACTGCTGCGTGCCGCGGGTGGCCTGCTCCACTGCTGCCCTGTCTTCTACGGAGTACTACTAGCGTACAGCCGCCACATCATTACAGATCTTTTCTTTTTCGAGAAAATCGTCGCAGATCTTCTCACAGTTATGGCCTTGTTACGGGGCTACAAGCTCAGGAGCAAGGGTGAAGAAGATCGCGTGTATTCCTCAGTATTTGGTTCCCACGCCACGACCCAATCCTTTCTTGTTTTTGTCGTGGATCCGACCCAAACCCAAGATCAGAAGCTTGGCAGCTTCGATCGCAGAGATTCGGAGAGATGTGCTTGATGGTGTGGGAGTGGGAAGCCAAGGGGTACAAATAAGGGCATGTTTGGCACAGCTCCGGCTGTGCTGGCTTCGGCTGTGGCTGTGACTTCTCTGAAAAACCAGCTGTGCCGGCTGTGACTGTGGCTGTGCCTGAAATCGTTTGGCAAAACGGCTTCTCCTGCAGCTTCTCTTGATTTGTATGAATAAATGAAAGTGGCAATTGTCCGTAGTGCCCCTAGACAGATGGCTTCATCATATACATATAGTTCTTGTTTTATTTTATGTGACTTTGTGTGGTAAAGAAATAATAACAAAAGAAATTAGAGCTTAACTAGCTACCTCAATTTATGATTTTTTTTTCTATTTTAAAGTGAACAGTACCATTACTAAAAAACATCAGTACTAAATTTTTTCCCCATCAACTTACCAATCTTATCCATTCCTCACGGGACCACGTAGCACATCGTTCTCATCCATCCACTACCTGCTCGCTCAATCTCTCTCTCTCTCTCGCCCGAATCCTCTCTCTCTCTCGCACTGGCTCTCAGCCGAGCCGAAGGAGAACGCGCATAGCGTCGCGCGCGGCGGCAGGAGAGGCCACCAAGCTCAGCGACGCGCCCGCGGCAGACGAGGCACGGAGCACCCGACGCGCCCTCGCACGCGCCATCGCCATCGTCGGGAGAGAAGAACCAGTCGATGGCAATTCGGGAAAGGGCGACTGAATTTTGGTGGGACCAGAGGGGAAGAGCGGGCGAAGCGACCCCGGAGGTGCTCCCGCTTCACTGCCTTTTTCGCGCACGGCTTCGCCCGGATTTTACGGAGGAGCGGTAGAGGAAGCACTGCGTTTGGCGATTTTTTTGGAGGAGCCGTAGGAGAAGCCGGGCAAGAAGCCCGGCCAAACAGCCCCTAACATGTGTATGTCAATCCTCGCAGGAGAGTTTTACAGCACCGTATGAAAGAAGAGGTCTATGTTAATTCTTACTAGGAATAGTTATTAGTTGCACTGCACCTGTCCGTCCCTAATTAATGATGTTTAGCAGGTACTACTTCGTACTCCTATCCAACACCGCACGGAACAGCCTAAAATGTACAAAAGACCAGCGTACGTCGCAGTCCCAGCGGGCCCCTCGCGACCCGCCTGACGCCTCGGGACCACTGGTCAGCACGGCTCCTCTGGCAGGCCAAGTGTATTCTGTGCTCTGTGCCAGACAAGTGGGACCTCGCCCCGGTCCATGTACATAATAATAGGGTGAAACGAGCAGGCACTTTTCTGGCCGGTGACTGCCCGTGTAGGGTTACCCGCAGCTGATTGTTTCCTTCATTTCTTTTCCACTCCCCTGCAAAGCCTCTGCACGCCGCTCTGTTTCTCCATCGCGTTCGTTGCAAGGGGTCTAAATTTTAGAGGGTTTTTTTAACGAATATTGTGATTACAAATAAAGTTTAATTACGAAACTAATTTCAGGACTCCGCTCGAATTCGCGAGACGAATCTAATGAGGGTAATTAAGGCATGATTAGACGATGGTTACTGTAGCATCACTGTAGCAAAACATAGATTAATTAGGCTTATTAGATTCGTCTCGCGATTAGAGAGGGGTCGTGACATAGGTTTTGTCATTAAATTAATAAAATATGTTTAACTAGTAAGATTCTCTTAATGTGACCGGTGTTAAAATTTAGAGGGGGTGCAACGAACACCTCCTTAATTACGAGTAGCTAACCGTTGTCAACGCCCCAGTAATGTAATGTAACCACATCCCCCTAAACCAAAAGGCTGGGCAGCTCTGCTATGTAGGAGTACATATTACGTACATCGGGTGGTTTGACTTGTGCCCTTGCATGGCTGCCAGCAACAGGAGTATAATATAGTCGTATAATACCAGACGACATGTGCCGAGATGCTGATTTACGAACACTCAAACTTATCGTACGGACGTGCTAAGTGGCTTTCCCCATGCACGTGCTAGGCACACGGTCGAGACGGTCTGTGATAAATAAAGTGGGGAAACTATCTTCCTTCATACCTCAAGCTGATCAAACTTCAGAGGATCAGAGTGACACTGACTCTACCGACTCGGTTAGTCATCCTAACCAAGTTAATCTTTTGTCTTGATGTGATTACTTCCTGAACGTACCGAAATTCGTGGCACAGTACAACGAAATTTCCATAAGGAGCACCATTTATTTGCTCCCAAGTAGCAGTAATATACTTGTACGGTTGTGCCAGTATATGTACCTACCACAAGTAGTGATGTTTGAGTGTTCTGTTAACCCATGACGTGAACAGCTGGTTCGAGTTTTGCATACGATTATCATCTTCTTTCGATCGCTTCGTGGTGGGAGGGAAGCGGAACCAGCATGGGAATCGATGGGTCGGTCGACGTCACTATCGGCAGAAAGAAAGAAACCAATCAGCATATGCCTATGCCGCTATGCGCGCCTTTCTGTGCCGCAGCACAAGCCATATGGATCGATGCGATGCCCTCTCTTTTCTTAATTTTTTCCTTTGTTTGCCGATTTGGGCACGCACGAGTTCAGAGTGAGCTTGCCAATTTTAGCTCCACGTGTGTGGATCAGGGAGTTACGGTAATCCGGTGCTTCCTTGCCTGATTTGTCCACCGACTTGGGCCCCGTTCGGATGAGAATAATAGGGGGTGATTATTACTGTAGATGTCACATCAATACTTCCGGCACGATTTATGTGTACTAAACAAAGTCAAATCACAAAACTAAGTCCAGGACCCCCCCTCTATTTCGCGAGACGAACGTAATGAGGGTAATTAAGCGGCGATTAGACGATGGTTACTGTAGCATCACTGTGTCAAAACATTGATTTCTTTGGCTCGTTAGATTCGTCTCGAAAATAACGCCCGTCTGCAGAAAGGTTTTGCAATTAAATTTTATTTAGTACCCCTAAATAGTAAGATTCTTTTTTACTTTAGAGGGTAGAAGTTTAGAGGGTGAAATAGAGGGGTATCCAAACGCCCCCTTGAGTTGATCTTTGCCATGGCGCATCCACTGCTGATTTCTTTTTTTTTTTTTTTTTGATAACACTGCTGATTTCTTTGGAAACAAGACGAGGGAAGTTTGCTGCACCAAGAAATGCGTTCGTACCCAAGTTTTATGGGAGCGAGCTTACCCGCTGCCATGGTCGCAGCATCAGTCAGCAGCGAGCTGCTGGACGCATGTGACCGGCCACTCGTTTTCGGCCGGCCGTCTGACGACTCGCCAGACTCATGTCTTTCAGTCGCGTCTCTGCTACTGTGCGGGGCAAATTTGTGTCCGCGTGCCCATACCCCCTGCATTAGCAGCTGCAAGAGTTTACAAGCTGCAAGAGTACTGAAAGCAGGAAATTTCCACGAGCCGTTCGCGAATGGTTAGAGTTGATGTCCAGGCTTTTGAATTGGTCGTCAACAGATTTGGGAGTACTCCGACTGCCACATCCATATGCATCCCCGGACATGAAAATTCCAGTGCGCCGCGTCGAGGTTCGCCATTGTTTGCTTGGCGAGAATTGGTCAGAAGCTCGGAGTGGACGGCGACTTTCCAAAAGTTGCTTCGCCACCGAGACCCTGTTCGTTTCCTCCCCTCTAACATTAAAAAGAATTTTTATATTTAAAAATATTTTTAATTAGTTTAATGATAAAATCTTTTTCACATATAAGTGCTCTTTTCGAGCCGAATCTAATGAGCTTAATTAATTTATGTTTTGCTATAATAATACTACAGTAACCATCTTCTAATCGTCACCTAATTATCTTCATTAAATTCGTCTCGTGAATTAGATAGGAGGTTCTGAAATTAATTTTTAATTTGACTTTATTTATTACATATAAATAGTAAAATTCTTTTTGATGTGACCTCTCTAACATTTAGACTTTTGAAAACAAACACACCCCGAGACCTCTTGAGACCGCTACAAGTAGGAGCAACAGGCACAGCTGCTGGCTCACAAGTCGCCTCATCACGATGCATAAACAATTCCAGTGTCATGTCCTGTCCGTCGGTCAGGCCAGGGCATACTCGGAATGTCCCCTTAAGCCCCTGTTTGGAACGTACGAATTTCACAGAAAACAGTTCAATTCGCGCAGGAATAGAGAATGATTCCTCAATTCCAAACGGGGCCTAAAAATTGAAATTGTGATGACAAAGCTACTTTGAATATTGAACTAAAGTTCTTGACGGATGGGGCGCAGCGCAGAGTCTTGTAATACTAGCAGCAAAGACACACTGATTGAGTAGTGCTGAACAGGATGAACGACATAAAAACTCCCAATTTATCTAAGCTGCGAGTATTAACACTGTGATACACACAACTGTTACTACTGCCATGCTGTCCTCTCGTCTCGATCTTCTGCCTGGTGAGAAAGTAAAGCAGGAGATCTCCCAATTAAGGAAGTCATCTGAGACGCTCCATCATTGTCAGCTGCTTTCACATTCACACGAGCTATTTCCGAGAGAAACTTTCACCGAACCGGCACTGCGCGAGTTCGAGGCGCCGGACCGCAGAGCACTGTTGCGTGCTCGCTTGCGTGCGTGCTTGGGATTGTACTACTACTGTTAGAGCATTTACAGCAAAGCCTCTAGTTTGGCCTCTACTCTATTATTTAGGAGTTTGAGTCAAAAATTAACTCCAGCAAGGACTCTACTTGGGCTCTTATTTTGCATACCCTCTCAAACTCCATCCTAAACCCCTATTCCTAGGGTCTTCTAATTCTCCCTCTCATTCATAGATCCCACCATTTTTTTTACTAGGTCTCACACAAAATAAGGTCTTGAGTCAGTTTACTGCTGGAGATGCTCCGACGCAGCAACCTCGCAGAAGCCTACTCTCTCACCGCGCTCCGACGTGGCCGAGGCACCACTACGCACAACAGTGCCCAGCCACACAGCAGCAGGAGCAGCGCGTTTGAAAGTCAAGCGTGTCGGGTCCCCTCTCCCAATTTCTTCAGCCTTCCGTTACGGACCCACCGCGCAGTGGCATGGCGCGGCACCCCCGTCACACACACACCGCGCGCACGGCGCCCGAGGCCGCTGACCGCCACGCTGTGCCTCCCCATTCCATTCCACTTTCGTCGTACTGCCGCCTTGCGTTCGAAGGCTCGCGCCTGTACCGAACCAGCCCTCGCGCTGCAGAGTCACTGACAACCGGGCCCCACAGGAGCGGCACGGCCATTTCCCGGTGGCAGCTCTGCGGGGACGGCGCAGAAAGGCTTCGCCTGGTCGGGCCGCGGCAAAATGCACCCGGGTTCACGAAGTGAGCCACCCTGTGCCGTGGGCCAGGGAACGTGGGGCCGCGGTGTCAGTTGGCAAAATCTGGGTACGCGGAAGCGGTGGCCAGCGAGCTGGTACTACTCGCTTGTTCGTAGGTGGAGGAGGAGGGGCGTGTGTGTCGTGTGGGTGTGGGTCAGGCGTATTTTAATCCGCGGTTTTTATTCCGCCCGTTTAAAGCCCCCGGCACCACGCCGCGGCCTCTGCTCGCCTCCACGCCCCCCACATCCCACACCTCATTCCACTCGCCTCCCTCCCCACCCACATCTCCCACCTCCAGCTTTCCTCGCTCGCTCTCTCTCTCTCACCGGAGCTGAGCTGCTGCGACGAACGGCCGAAGGACATGGAGGACGAGATGGACGCGGAAGTGCTGACGGCCGCGGAAATCGTCTGCTCGCTGCGGGACGCTGACCTCGCCGGGTGGACGCCGCCGTGGTGCAAGCCGGCGCCGCCGCCCCCGCCGGCGCAGGAGGTGGAGCTGATCTGGCCGGCGGTGGCCAGAGGGAAGCGGTCGCGCCGCCGCTCGCCGTCGGCGGGCTCAGGCGGTACGGCCTCGGGGAAGGGAAGGTGGGGCCGGGGAAGCCCGGCGTCGCCGCTCGACTACAGCGGCGGCTCAGGCTCCGGCGCGTCCACCAGCGGCGGGGAGGACGGCGGGTTCTGCTCGCCGGGCCACCGCCGCGCGCCGGCGACAAAGGTGCGTTATCGTCGTAGCTGCAGACGTAGATACCTTCTCTTTCTCATGTCTCCTGCCTGCCTGCTTGCCACCGCCGCCGCTGCTTTGGTTTCTTCTCCCTCCACCCCCACCACCGCCACTTCTCTCTCTCTCTCTCTCCTATCCCCTGTTCTCTTTCCGAGTTTTCCTTTTGCCCTTTACCCTTTTTTCTGGTTTGCGTGACGAAACTACCCCTTCGGGTCAGCGAAAATCCCTTCTTCCCTTCGTCACTCCAACACAGCCCCCGCATCACTTTCCTTTGCCCCCTCGAATCCGCACTTGCACGCACCCCCGTCAGTCACATCTCCACCACTTGGTTGGATTTTCAAGTTTTGCTTGCGGCCGACGCCAAGCGCCCGGCCACGTTTCGCGTCACAGATCCGCATTCTCATTGCTCCACTTAGCACAACCCTACATAATCTCTTTCACGTTGGTTTTGCGAAATCAGCAAAGCAGAAGAAACTTTTAGCGTGTTTCATGGTGCGTGTCAGCGCGTGCTTCTTTTTTATGCGCTTGTGGTTGACTCGTACTGGTGAGGGGCAGTTCCGGAAACTCGGTGGAAACGGTGGGTGCGGCCCGAGCTGGGCCTTCCATAGCTTCCGTGCCGTGAGATTGCCCAGGCTGCCCCTCGCCCTTGCCCGCCGGTGTCCCCACCGAGCACTTCGTCGTTGAGGTTAGCGTCGTCATTTTCTGCCGTCCTTTATCCTCCGGTGCAATTGCTCGTGTGGTGGGAGCGGGCTGCTGGTGGGTCCCCCCCGGGGTGGAGACGGAGTCAAATGCGGGAGTTAAAACGCGGCGCGACGGGGTGGGTGGGGGCGGCGCGACACGTGGGCGCCCGCCGGCCGCTCCGCGCGTCGGGGCCGGAACCCGCCGCCGCCGCGGCGCTCCGCCGTGGATGGCTGTGGGCGCGGTGTGGTCGCAGTCACCGGCGCCGCCGCCATGCGGTTGCCCGCGTGATACGGCGCGGGTGTCCTCGTGTTTTCTGTGAGGCGTGGGCCTAAAGGCCCCACCTGTCATCCGACGACCGGTATCTGGATGCGGAGTGGGCCCACTTTTACTCCTTTTGTGGAAGTGTGGAGACGTGGATTTCTGTTACGGTGTTGCGTCGGAAGGTAGAGGCGGGTGTGGTTCTTGCCTAACTAAAAATGGACTCATACTGGTGTCAAAAAAAGGACTCATACATGGATGAGTTTTCTTGTTCTACTATCTTTTTCCCTTGTAGCTAGAGGACGTACAATAATGGATTGTTTTGTCGTGCGTGTCTCATCATGTGGTTGCCGGATTGGTGGGTGAACGGGATATTCTAGCTGGGAGTTAGGAGGGGCCAGACAGTCGATTGGGAGTCATTCCCTAAGCATGCCAATGTCGTGTGCTCTGTTCTGTTGTTTTCTAAAGTATCACCGGCACCGCTCTGTCATTTGCTAGTGTTTTTGTGTGTTGTTTTCTGCGATTCTGCATCCGTGATGTGTTGGGATTCTTGGACTGATGTGTGTGGCTGTGTGGGCTGCTGTGGCCAGCCTTGTTCTTGCCAGCAGCCGTTGTGTTTGGCTACATGATTGGTCCTGGACTGATGATTCCTTCCTCTGCAGGTCGACTCTATCGGACATCCGCAATTGACCTTCTCAACCCCGCTCCCACAGCCCACTGGTCAACGGCCGCGGAAGAAACTGGTGAGTTCCTTGCTCTTCCCTGTCATTTTACTCAGACACGTTATTGTCTGCATAGTCCATGTGATTCAGCCAGCGTGACTGATGGGATGGAGCGCAGTAGACTCAGAAAATGAACCGGTATTTCGAGGTGGAGATGTCTAATGTTTGAAAACGAGCTTTACTGGTCTTAGCAAAAAGAGAAGTTTTGACCCGGTCGAAATGCTACCCATTCACAAGAAAAAAGGGCTGTTTTTAGTGGTTGTTGAACTACGCTTGTACTAGTTTAGAATAAAGCAGCAGTGTGCTATATATCCGTCTGGCGTTTGAAAGGGTGGGAGGGTGAACACAGACTAGAATCTTTAGTACAAAGCCACAAAGGCGTACTGGCCGAAAAGATCTTCGTAATCATCAAGATGGTCCTGTGACCAAAAAGCTCAATCCTTTGTGTAATTCAGAGCATGTCCTCCTGTTTCTCGTCCTTTATGGCTCATTTTGGCTTAATTGCTTTGTTTTGTTTGCAGAAGCTACCGGAAGTTCAGCAGCTGGTCCGGTCTCTCGAGATGGAGAATGAGAGCATCCGCGAGGTGAGGAAGCGTTCTTTACTAGTACTTGGCGAAAATAATGCTACCAGTTTTACTGACTGCAATTGGATCGTGCTTGGCTATGTTTGCAGGAGATGCGGGCTTTGCAGAGAGCTTGCTCCGCGCTGTCGAAAGAAAATGACAAGCTGGAGGTAACATCAATCTTAACGTGTTCCTTTCTTTGTTCCTGTCAAATTTCAGTATGTGGCCGGTGGGCCACCTAATGACATCTGTTGGTGGAATGGCTTATGAAAAGGCCATCTTCCTTGTTTTGGCTTCAAGCACAAGCTACGGTTTTTATATTCCTTATAGCAGAGTTCTTTAAGCGTCCAAAGTTAACAGGGTCCGCATAACCCTGTGATAATTTTTAGGCTCTTTCGTTTGTAAGCTACCCGTGGGAATGCTAAACGGTTTAGATGTTTGTGGCCAGGGCCCCATTATCCCTCTCATCTGCCATTAGCTCACGGGTAAATGATGTGCCAGGGCCCCATTATTTTGTTTTGAAAATTCTCTGGGAAATCTTGCATCTCGGCTGTAGTTGAAATGATTTGTTACCAAGTCCAGCTTTGACCAAATAGAATTCCGGATCCTACCTACAGCCACCTACTATAGGGCAATTTCTGCTGAAGAAGGGCCATGCTTTAAAAAAAAAAACAGAGAATAGAACTAAATAAATGGACTGATGGACCTCCAGGACCATGGCAGCTACACCTCATTCTGAATCAGAAGCAATACATGTGTGTTAATTTCAGTATCTCAGTGGTCTATGATTTGATGACAACTGACGAATTCTGTCTTTTATAATTGTTTGCTGATTAAGGAAGCACAAAATTATTACTTCAGAAAACCACAGAGACTTAGGATTATGCAATGATCAGAGTGAGGATTTTGAACAGTAACATTTCTTTCTGTCATCCACCATTAAATAAGTAACCTTTCTGAATTGAAGACACTACAACTGAAATAATCCACTGACCTAATCCTATCTGTTCGACTGTTCGGTTAAACTGCAATTTGTTACCAACTGGGCCACATGTTTTAATGGTGCCTTTTGCATCTTCTTTCATCTTTCCTGCTATGAGACATTGCTGGGCCCATCCAAGTAATGACCAACATTCTGATCTGTCAAGACGTGTCTTATGTGGTTTAGTTCCTATTCAGCATATGTTGATTCTGGGAGTCCATGGTCCATCTACTTTTAGTTTAACATTGGTTTTTATGCTGGGTGGGGCCACTGCGCACATCCCAACTGCACATTTGTCACATATGCGTTCAGCTTTGCCAGTTCAATAAGAAGTTTCATTGGATCCAAGAACACAAAAAGAATTCCGAGTAAGACATACATTATCCTTTTGTTGCAAACAAAAGAACTGAACTGATGGTTTTCATGGAAAAACAGTTGATGTTCAATGTTTTGCCACAATTTGAGTGTCTAATGGTTTTTGCTTTTGGGGCCAACGAATTTTGCATTGTTGGTTTATTCCTTTCCATGTATATACTGTTCTTGCATATGCTGCTGTATATTTCGTTCTGAAAAATGCCTCTGGCATCGTACTGAATTGGAAAGAATAGTCGCCTAACATAATATTTTTGACACTATGCAGACAAGATTTGAGCGATTGAAATCGCGCAATGAAAATACATCGAAGGAGCAGAAAGGAAAGCAACAAGTGGATCATCAGACTGTTGTACAGTCTCCACAAGACAGTTTTGTGCTACCAGATCTCAATCTTCCTCCACAGGACCCTGCCGATGTTTCATCCGTTCATTGATGGCTCCATATTACTGCAGCTTTGTTAACCGAATAACAAGTGTACATAGACGAAACAGGGTAGCAGGCTAGACGGTCCACCGCCACGTCATCCTTGAAGAGTGACAATATTTGATAAGCTATTAGTTTACATAGTTACCATTATAATCTTAAGTGATAAGCCACGCTGTAGCTAAAGCAAAAACTGATTTAACTCACCTGACATTGTTTTGCCTAGTGCATGAACATATGGGACAGCTGAGCTGAAGCTTGTTTCAGCTCAAACTGATCTCAATAATAGTAGATGAATTTATTCTTGTAATTTCGTTCAATTTAGTGAAATAGTACCTGTGAAGATGAGGCGTCCGTGTGGACATCACTTGTTATTTCTGCGTATTTTGTGGGTTCATGTTTGTTCCAGTGCAACTACATCTGAAATGTGTGCCATCCTGGAGCTCTTGTGTACTTGTGTTGGGTGTGCTCTGTATAAATAAGTTGGTCACGGCCTCGACCGCCTGTAAGCAAAGATTATGGGCCGAATTTTTGAAGCCTTAGGATAGAAAGGTCAGATTTGTTGGCCTTCCACTGTAGTATCATCAGTTCATCAGATGCTGGTGTAGTGGCGTGCTTACAAATTGTGATTTTAACGTGAGAAGATAGTTGGACTTAGCAGTGCTCTCGCTCAATACAAAAGAACGTTGGTCTGGGCCCTTTCCAATCCAAACGGTGGGTCCTTCCAGTACTTTAGCTGCTTACTACTACTTTGATCGCCATCACAGTGGTTTCATTTCGTTTTCCAACTTTGCAACTTTACCCGATCCACGATCGGGAGCAAATGCTCAATTTAATTTCATTTTCTCCTTCACCCACTTCTTCCTACTGGAAACGTGCTCAGGGATAATATTACTTATAGCAGAATCAAAAAGGACATAAAGTTTTGTATGCGCCCACCAAATGGCGCGCTACACATTGCTTTTCACAGGCTATTCTGCAAACTATGATGCTGATGGGATGTGTGTTAATGTAAATAAGCTCGTTCTTTTCCTGTTTCATAGTTAATTTAGTCTTCGCAAAAAAAAAAAAAGCGTCCGAGAATGAAGACTGAAAATCTAGCATGCATTAAGCAATACTCCTAGCTATAGGAAGCTAATTAGGAAAATTCTTCAAATGTGGATATGCCGGTAAATCTGCCTTGTAAATATGTCCGTACTTCAGTGCTAGACTAGAGAAAAATCATGCCTGTAATTAATGCCATGTCTGTATCTAAAAGAATGTTGTTAATGCACTACTACTAGCTATAGGAAGCTACATAATTGAATTTCAAAATAAACTCCAAAATTGTTGTAGCATTTTTAATATAGTAATTGAATTTTACTGAATTCAGATACAACCTTACCTGCCCGCGCGCAGGCGATGGTCTCGTCGGCCGTCGCACGAGTGAATTCATGAATTTCAAGACTCACTTTATTAATGACCTATCGACAGCAGGAGTTGTCTAAGCCTACCTAATTTTGAGTTTAGCGTCTGCTTAAGCTGTACGTGTAGCAATTAGCACACCTCCTTTGACAAGTGCCGGTCCCCCACGTAGCAGCTGTTGTGGTCACACTCGCAGACAGCTGCAGCAGCCTGCCTGCACAGCACAGCGTGAGCAACGAAACCCGTCGAGCCTTCCAACCCAACCAACCCAACCCATTCACCATCATCATCATCCATCCGCTTGTCCCTCCCACCACCACCAACCAAAACCCCCCAACCGCCGAGGTCGTTGCCCCTCGCCGCCGGCGACTTCCGCCGGCGCCGGACGGCCGTACGGATGGCGTTCCACTACCCGGACCACGGGCTCTCCATGGACGCGGCCGCGGCGGCGGCGGCGGCCGCCGCGTCGTCGTCGCCGAACCCTAGCGGCTTCTCCCCGGGCGGCGGGGAGCGGGAGAAGGCGGCCATCGCGGCGCACCCGCTCTACGAGCGCCTCCTCGAGGCGCACGTCGCCTGCCTCCGCGTCGCCACCCCCGTCGACCAGCTCCCGCGCATCGACGCGCAGATCGCCGCGCGCCCGCCGCCCCTCGCGGCGGCAGCTGGGGCCGCGGCCGCCGGCGGGCCCTCCGGCGGCGAGGAGCTAGACCTCTTCATGGTACGTACTGCTCCAATCGCCCCCTCAGCCCACCTTCCTGTTTGGCGACTGGGCACTGTAGTTTTTTTGGCTGTAAGCGGTCGCGTGCGATGTGAGAATTCTGAATTGAGAAGGACGAATTGATTGTTTGGTAATAGAACTGTACGCGGATGTTGTTGCCGTATGACGACTCCGCTTGTGGTTTCCCTGTTTCTCAATTTGTTCTTCATCTTAAGCTAATTTTGATCTGTCAAGTTACGGTAGATTATGCAAAGAATTGGGTTCAGTGACCTACAGTGGGGCAATTTCGTGTTAGTACTTAATAGAACAATTACAAGGATCATAACTAACAGATTTACAAGGATCATAACTAACAGATTATACTTGTGAAATAGTAGGATGTGTTAGGGCCATGGGTGGACCTTCTTGTGTTGATTGTTATTGACTGCATAACTGATCGACCAAGTGTTAATAGTAGCAGGCCTTAGTGCCTCATACTTTGAAGAATTGCATCAGCTCATTAATCAGGAGTGGAGCCACAGGGGGTGCTGGGTGTGCTGCAGCACCCCCTGCAGCTCAGGGTGTGCAGCACCCCCTCTACTAATTTATACTGATCTTTAGCTATTTTTAGTGTAAAAACCACCAATTTAGCTTAATCTATGTTGTATTTAATTCAATTTGATCAAGCAGCGCCCCCTTTGCACATTTTTTTGGCTCTGTCCCTGCTCATTATAATCTACAACCTTTCCTTCTGAGACAAGGACCATTGGAAAAACAATTGTGCATGAAATTGCCCCTTTCTGCTGATGATGTGGATTGGCTGTTATAGCATGAAACTCCCCTTTTTAACTAATTTCTATTTTGTGACTTCTGCTGTATTAAGCCCAGCTAATGGCAGTGTTCTGTCATCATGCTGTTTACTGAACTAAAATAAGCACATGTCTGATGTCTGTTAGCCCTTATTCACAATGGCTGTTTCACAATGACTGCTGTTGCATCACTGGAAGTAGAAGTATTCTTTATCCAGGATTTACATCTTGCATCATGTTGTTCGTCAATGCATTCCTGATTTAGATTCTAATTCCTTCCACTTGATTGATTCCAGACACACTATGTGCTGCTCCTTTGCTCATTCAAGGAACAACTCCAGCAGCATGTACGTGTTCATGCAATGGAAGCAGTGATGGGTTGCTGGGAGCTTGAACAATCTTTACAAAGCCTGACAGGTGGATCATTGTTTTAATCTTCCTGCATTACTTCTGAAAGATGGCCCAATTATTCAATGAATAGAAACACCAGCGTAAGCGTAGAGACCATGAACATAATTTCTTTCAACAATTTGACATGTGCCTTCTCAACCGTAGCGAACACTCAAGAATATCTTATTGAAACATGTGTAGTACCTTCTATCGTAATTATTAGCTTCTAAAGCCCCACAAAAATAAGCTCCTAGCTTCAAAACTGCCATGAACCATAAATCATCACTTGTCAGATTAAGTATAATTCAGTTTTGTTCGTTTTGGGGGCAAACAGGTGATAGAACTTTAGTAGTTTGACCTGAAGCCAAAGATGCTGGCAGTTTACTGATTGACACCACAAATTAGACAATGCCTGGATTTAGCATTTTTCTTGGATCTATGTTATGGGCTTTATCCTGAATGTCAAGATGGTCGACCTTCATATGTTGCACGATGCACACCTCAATTTAGTGTGGGGACAGCTTATAGAATAGTATGGTGGAAACCATCAGTGTCAGGCAAAACTAAGTGACGCTAGGATTGGTTCTGCAGGGGCGTCTCCTGGTGAAGGCACTGGAGCAACAATGTCTGACGATGAAGATAATCAGGTGGATAGTGAGCCCAACATGTTTGATGGAAACGATGGCTCTGATGGTATGGGCTTTGGCCCCTTAATGCTGACTGAGGGTGAACGATCCTTGGTTGAACGTGTACGGCAGGAGCTGAAAAATGAGCTTAAGCAGGTAATTTTGACATCAGTTTGAAAGCCTTATTCATCATCTACAGTGCATCATTAACTAAAAGAGTTCCCCAACCTTTAGGGCTACAAAGAAAAGCTTGTTGATATCAGGGAAGAGATTCTCCGCAAGCGCAGAGCTGGTAAACTTCCTGGGGATACTGCATCTGTATTGAAAGCTTGGTGGCAAGCACATTCAAAGTGGCCATACCCAACTGTACGTGACACCATGTCAATACCATTTCGCAGCTTACTTTTGCTGTTAGTTTCTGTTCAATGATGAACAGCTCTTTTCTAACTCATCTAGGAAGACGACAAGGCTCGACTGGTGCAAGAGACAGGATTACAGCTGAAGCAGATCAACAACTGGTTCATTAACCAACGCAAACGAAACTGGCACAGCAACCCAACATCCTCTGGTGAAAAGACCAAGAAGAAAAGGTACCACAATAAAAAAATTATGTTTCGCTGCTGCATGATGGGCTTACCCTATTTAATCTTTTAATTGATTGCACTGTTTAAAACGTGTGATTTGGAAACGTTGCAGGTAATGACGCGCTGAGCAATCCTGACGAAGCTTGATGTATACTATACTTTATTTTGAGGAACGCAGTACAGTATCCCTCCCCTCTAATTTGTAGTCAGCACAATCTGAAGATGGACTTGTTTAGAGGGAACTTTCTAAAAAGGATGCATGTTGGGAGACTGGGCAATCACCTAATGTTCTAGTTTGACCATGCGGCACTGAAAGTTGGTAATGACTTTCACAACATAGCATTTTGTGAATGTGATTTGTGAAATCATGTGTTGTATGACCGACGGACAGAAGGCAGTAATTTATGTTGTATGTAAATTGTGTATGTTACCGTGTAATGATATTTAGGAAGGCATTCAGATTCAGATTTTCTGCTCACTGCTTGTATATGCATGGCACTCTTGCCAGTGTAAGACGTTGTTAATCATTCTGTTCAAAGTGCACCTGAAGCGTACGTATTAGTTCATCTGTCGTGTGAACTCGTCTTCTGTTGTGTACGCTGTATAGTGCGCTTGGGCGCGCACTTGTACGTGGACGTGTGCACACGTTGATTCACGCATGAGATCTGCATGAACTTAAGCATTTTTTTTCGTCGCACGATGATTCATGTATTCGGGGCAAAAGCTGGCAACAGATAACATAGCGAAGCTTACAAGGAGCTGTAGGGAGTTCAGAAAACAAGAGAAATTTCAAATGATTGAAAAATCGAAGCTGAAAAAGCATCCATTTCAAGTCTACCGGCGCCACAAATTATTAGGTGGCAAACCAGAGACGACTGGAATGGTCCGGCACGCCTGTACTACATGTCTGCATACAATTCTAAAGACCTGTACCAATCAAATCATCAAGATGCAAGCTCAGCTCGCGAGTGAGAGAAAGATTGAAGAGGACAAATGGAGCCTATCTATACTTGGACTAGGTCTCAAGTGGCGACTGAGCAGAGCAGGTGAAGTCCAAACCACGCCTTCCGCCTCCGGATAATCGATTACCAGGCACCAGCTTCTCCTCGCCTTCCGCCTCCTGATATTATTTTCCCCAGCTCGTCGTTTTCGCGCGGGTTTCTTGTTCACCTTCCATGTCGTCTCCGTCACTTCGAAAGCGAGTCTCGGCCACGCCGTTCTTCCAATTCCGAACTCCAAGCTCCAGTTGACCATTCGCGAAATCCGCGCCCAACATTTCTGTCTGCAGAGAAGGCATGACTAGCTAATTATACTCATTAATTACTCCGTATAATAATGAGTATTATGTATGAATCATGGGATCAAGCACTGAATAAACAACATGTTCAATAACAAGGAGGATTAAATAGTCAATCTCGATCAAGCTCAAAACTTGCAACCCCGGATGTTGATCACGCACACACAAAACTGGAGTTTTTGTACAAGGATTTGCTCGTGGGATACCACACGCTTTGCTACGTACAACCATTATTTGCTCATCGATCGATCGATCTGTGCCTGGCAATACTGCCCGCGATACACTCGTACATGCATAACAATCAAACGAACAAATATACAACAGTACTTATAAGCGATACTCCCAAAGGCCAAGCACACCGGCTTAATTAATTAGGCAACCTCGAAGGCCGGCGACGGCGTCGGCAGCCGCGACGAGAAGCTCTGGTACAGGAGGCCGTCGGCACGGGCGGCGTGGACGCCCGCCTCTTCTTCTTCTTCGTCGACCTCGCCTTCGTCGAAGTTGAGCGCGTAGCTGAGCGGGTCGTAGCGGAACTCCCCGACGCCAGCGCGGCGGTTCCACCGCATCCGCTCGCCGACGACGCCGGCGCCCTGGCCGAAGCAGCAGCACATGGTGGCCCGCAGCCTGTGCCGCAGCTGCGAGCTCCGCGACGGCGACGACGACGACGCCTCCATCTGGTTAACCAGCTCGCAGATGATCAGAGAACGATTACAAGTAGCCGGCCTCCTTAACATATAAATCACCTCGGGGTTAGTTGAGGTGGACACGAAACGAAGTTTGGAGTGCGCGAGATGTGCTGTTCTTATTATGCAGTAGAGCAGCGTGTACTAGCTGGCAGGAGGATGACGTGTGGAGAAAGACGGGAAAGGACATGCCGGGAGGGGAGGTCGTCGTGGCGGGCACGTCGATCGATCGGCGGAGCAGCCTACGCGCGCGCGTGCTCGTGGATTATAGTAGCAGACGCCGTTGCAGATGGGACGGGTTCGATACAGGGGTAGTTTGGGGAGAGCCATTGGTTTTTGGATGGCGATCAGGCGGTAGCGTTTGGTGGGACTGCGTTGCGTTGAGATGAGTTCACCATCATAGACGGCCGATCTTCACTGTTTATTCTTCCCAGATCACA
Source organism: Eragrostis nindensis (assembly GCA_012490785.1). NCBI lineage: Eukaryota > Viridiplantae > Streptophyta > Magnoliopsida > Poales > Poaceae > Eragrostis > Eragrostis nindensis. Next base: position 25,825 of record JAAXCT010001954.1, read on the forward strand.
TCGAAGATATCGACCATTTTATCCCCTTTTCGAGTATATAATTTAGCTACACAGACACAGTTTCCTTGTGGAAAACAGGTAGGTCAAAGGCGAGCTCACGCATCGGATTGCAAACAGCCAAGTCCCAGACACTGAAATGCCAGAGAAAACACAGCTACGTTTACAATTGAACCGAAACAGAAGCCACAAGTTCTTCACGAGCAAACAGGACTGGTACCAATCAATTGTTCCCCGTGGCACACGCTAACCGTCGGCTTCACGGCTCCAGCGTAAAACAAGACAATACTATATCAAAAAAAAAAGAAAAAAAGAATGATAGTATACTTCATTTTCCTTTGCGTCACTATCAATGGAGATATTTGAAGCGAAGATCACGGGTCGCGCAGGACTAATCAAACCAGCATTAACACAAACGGTGATCTATCTGAGTCTCTTTGGTGGAGTATACTACTTCCTCCGTCCATAAATATAAGCATTCGTTGACTTTCAGCCAACTCGTTTGACCACTCGTCTTATTTAAAAAATTTGTGAAATACAAAAACAAATAAGCCATACTTAAAGTGTATTAGTGATAAAACACGTCATAATAAAATTAATAATAATTGCATAATTTTTTGAATAAGACGAATGGTCAAATGAGTTAGCTGAAAGTCTCCGAATCCTTATATTTATGGACGGAGGAAGTAGTACTGAAATTGCTCTCGAGTTGTGGATTTTTCATTAAATAAAGAGACATAGTTTGGGGTAGAAACAGAGGAACAGACACCAAAGGAAAAATGGTATCACTGCTTAATACAAGAAAAATGGTCTGACTGCACGGAAGCAAAAAAAAAAAAAAACCACAATGGGTACCGCATTACTATCGACAAATAATGATCCAGAGAGATCAGTAAGGTGACAGATGTATGTTACCCTTGGATGGAACTATCACACAGTAATGAACGGGGCATATCTAAGGCGAGAATGTACCTAGGTCCTAACTGTATAAAAACACTCAAAAGAGTGCCTCTTGCCGTGGCAGATCTCACTTCTGCTTTCCGTTTGTTGTGCCAAGAACAGGGCTGCCACTGCTTGAGGATGATGCAGATGCTACTGGAAGAATCGTTCCCCCTTGTATATCATTGGAGATCGATTCAGGAGCTTGGGCAATGGTATCTTGAAGCTCGAAATGAGCTATCAAATCTCTTAGCTGCAACAGGGTAACAATTAACCAGTTAGCTGCAAGACAAACATGGATCAAGTCAATTATTACTCTGTCGTGAAAAATGTTTAGTAAAAGAAGGATCAATATCATGCATAATCACTTTTGGATGGCTCTGGCTTCATCGACTTCTGACAATGCTAAGTGGCATCAATTAACTTGACACAAAGAACAGGGCAACTACCGAAATAGATCAGTGCACAATGTAACTCAAATTTCACTCTAACAAAATCAATTTATCTAATAGTATAATAACACAGTGGACCTGAAATCCATTAAACATGATTGAAGAAGCTTCCAGGTGCCGTTGAAATGACAGAATGGCAGAACATAAATACCATGCTGAACTAAGCAGTAGCATGAGGCATGAGAAATATATACTAACCTCTTCTTCCAGCTTTTGAATTTTCTCATCTTTTAGTCTGATAGCAGCTTTTTCCCTGAAAATAAATCATGTTAATTTAGGTGGAAATCCAAATTATGTGCATTCTAAATAGTAAATTAGCACAATCATTACGTTCAAAACCTGCATCGGAGGCCAAAGAAAATATTATAAAAAGTAGCTCACCAAATGACAAATATAGAAGGTACATCAAATAATTGTTCTAGATCAAACTGAGCTGTCACGTTCTGGAAAAACCGTTTGAGATGTCAATGGCAGTTTTCCAGATTACAGCACCAGAAAATCGATCATCAGTTATTAGAAAGAAAACCAAAACACTGCTCTCATCCCACTCAATTGAATTCTAGATCAAGTAACTAAAGATCGTATGTAACAAGAAGCACCATATCCTAGAGTGATGTTGTGATCGTTTGGAGCACAATAGAGTAAGTACCTTTCTAGTACTTTCCGTATGCTTTCTTTGCGCATCTCCTGATCCTTGACAAGGTTGTCATTAATCTGGGAAAAAGGAAGATAGTCCAAGTTAAAGGACCAAGTCAACAGCCATTATTAAACTCCAACATTTACATTTTGCTTTAACGTAGAATAAATTACTCAAGTACTTACTTCATGAAGAAACCTTTTCTCTTCTAAAAACTTGTCAAGCTTTGCTTGTAACTTTTGAGCTTTTGCATTCAGAGCTTTCTCAGTAGCAACAGAAATTTCTCTCTCATTCTCCTCTTTGACTTCAAGAAGAAGTGACTCGTAGTACTGTATTAGCACAAGAACCAAACTAGTAGTTAGATCACTCGATATATAGTAGTATTTAAGTACATAGAGCCATAATAAGCGGTGCTGCAATATCTAGCTTATAGTAAAATCAACCAGACAAGATCATAAGTAATCAAACTTACATTTCTTTGCTTTTCAAGCTGAGATGTGAGGAGATCATTGTACTCTTCTACAACCTAAAAGAAGGAAAAGTCAGTGTTGTAAACGAATGCATGCCAAAGTTTATCAGGAAGATACTAGACATGATCAACCAAAAATATTCAAATCAACACATTACAGCTTCAACTTTACTGTTCAGAAGAGCTTCACTGATTCCAGCATCACCAATGCATATTGAACATGTACTGTCTGCTGCGTGACCACCATGGCAATTGTACTCAACTAGCTTTCCATCTGTTTTTGACTGAATGAGCCGATGGACATAGTTGTCCCCAGCATAATCCCAAACTTTCTGTGTTTCTAATTCAAGTGAATAGCAATGTTGAGTTTCCTTCCAATGCTCAATAGCATGTCCACCTTTGTACCTGTGGAATGTACCAGCAATCCAATTAAAATTTAATTTAGTAAATATATAACTCTCAGGGTGAAAATGACATACTTTACCTTCCACATCCAACATGACCGCAAATTACACAAATCCAAAGATTCTCTGGAGTTCCACAAATAGAACACATGGACTTCTCCGGTTGCTGCTGACAATATCTACAGACCTGAGAGACACTTTCCAAATTTAGTATGAATTGGATTTGCTATCCGTAAGATTAAATAATGGTATAATATGTTTTCCCTATATCCAGGGAAACCAAACAAAGGTCAGATCCAGTTCAAAAAAAGAAAGAAGAAGAACGAATCACAGAGTGTTATAAATTGAGAAGTTGCTAACTTGGTGACAATAGATGTTCCCCGTAGGTGTCAGTGGTATAGCTGAGATTTCATAATTCAATTTGAAAAAAAAAACAAACTGGAGGCTCTTACTATTCAATCATCGTATTCCTGAGGTTTCATAATTCAATTTTATAGCATAACCTGTAGCTATAAAATTTAAACACATTAACCCAAAAAGTATCTTTATCTCTTACCGGACATGAAGAATCTGTCCATTTCGATATGCATGAGCAGTGAAAAGAATGATTGCAGATTGTAGTGAGAATGCCTCCAGGGTCTTGGTCAAGCCGTTCTATTTAGAAAAATAGAAACAAAGAGATGATGAAACCAAACATAAACATAAAAACCATGCTGTCTGGGCTCAAATATGACTTGAAAGGTGATAAAATGCATGGTGTCGAGCATCTATATAGAGAATGCATAAATAAAAGAGAATAATTTATATGTAACAGATATAAAGATACACAAAATGCCAAGTATTAAAGGACAAAATAAGGAAAGTCTTGACAAGAAAAATTCTCCTTAGGTGGCAAGGCGTGCTCAGCTCCTAGATGCTGAGGCAGTGAGGTGTGTCTGCAACAACATAGGACACGACAATGGCTCGAGAAACATGTGATGCAAAACTACATAACTTTGCATGCCAAATTTTTTTGTATATTAAATAATAATAAAATGGCATGAGGAGTCTATGAATCAAAGTGTATCTAACTATGAATAAGCTGGAGCTGGGGCTCAAAATTCAACAGCCAAATCATCAACATAAAACTTAATAACCCAAGGTTTTCGATGGAACAGAGAGATTGCAAATGCACATGTTTCAAAACCAGATTTTACTTCACCAACTCTCTATCTAATTAACAACTTGTTCGGCTGCCTGGGCTGCAGGTGCTGCTACAGTTGCCCAGTAACCAAGGGCAGCAGCCGCTGCTGCAGCAGCAGCAGCTAGCAGTCGAACTAGCTGTAAATGTATGATTTCAAACGTGTAGGTAACAAACATGTCAAACAGTCTCAATCCATTTTAATACAATAGAATAAAAACGGAGAGATTAAGAACTTTCAATCGTCGAAGAGAACAGAGCATTGTACTCAGAATTATTTGAAATTTTATATAGCTATTCAAGACAGTCACGCATACCAAGACATACTGGACATGTAGGTTGCTCAGCTGAGCTCGTAACCGAGCTATGTGCATGCTCGATCAATTGAGTGTAGTGCACATCTTCCACAAAACGGACCTGGCAAACATCCCCCTGCACCACATAAACCTCGTCTCGGTGATCACCATATTCATTAACTCACAGCATCAGGGTAAGATACAGTGCAGAATTAAGCTGAATAAGAACAAGCCAACACCTCCAGCGAGGAGAATTGTTTCCCATTGAAGTGCTTATAAAAGCTGTCAGTAGATTTCTGAGTGTCAAACTTTATAAGAACACTGTACTGGTCCTCCGTCTCATCGATCCTGCACCAAAAATACCAATTAGCACTCCAACCAGAACCAAAATCACGCAATCAAATTGGCCAATTTCAAGGTTTAAATCGAATTAAGCACACCATGAGTACAGAGTTGAGGAAAGTATGCAGGACAGTTAACTCGAACCCATCTGAACTACTCAGGGTTTTTTTTTTTTGAGGAAACAAACTACTCAGAATTGGATAACATGGAGAAATAGTCCTAAGCAAGCACACAACAGTAAGAAGGTAAGCAAAGCAATTGTAAATTCGTGATTAGGGCTTTAGGCTAGGCACCTGACAATGCGCATTTCGAGCGTGTGGGGGACGAAGGCACCGCAGAATCGGCAGAAATCGGCGTAGGTCATGTGGTTGGGCACGGCCAGCACGCACACCCGCGGCTTCCTCCCTGTCTGCAATCAAACACAGCGCAGGGGCAGCGCCAGCCCTGGAGATCAGGACAATAAGCTTTATCCATGGAAACCCCAATCCCGAACCCTAGAATGCGTTACTCACCGGAAGGTCGGACGAAGAGGAGGAGACGGCGGGCGGGTCGGGGTGGAGGAGGACTACGCCGCGGGCCTCTTCGATGCGGGGGTTCCCCGAGGAGAAGTTGACTGAATCAAGCGCGCGGGTCGAGGCGGAGAGCGCGGGCGGAGGGGCCCGAGACGCCGCGGAATCCCCGGCGGTCGCCATGGCCGGAGACGAGCCGACGGCGGAGAGCAAACCAGAGGGGGGTTTTCGAAAGTTTTCCAGGGAGTTAGACAGGGGAAGGGGTCTTCTCGAAAATTGTCCCTTTTGTGACGCGAGACGCTCTGACGGCCCCACCGACTCAATGGAAGGGTGGGCCCACATGTCAGTAACTAGAGGGGAACGCGCACGTCTTCTCCGCGTGGGAGGCGGGCCGGCGGCGCACGCAGCCTTCGGAGTCCTCGCGCCCACGCCGCTGGACGGACGCCTCCGGCGGTTCGGCTCGCTGGCGTGTCGCAGTTTCTGTGCGGCGATCGTGAATTCGTGGTGGAAAGGTCGGTGAAGGTGAGCATTTTTGGTAGTGGCAATGGGGAATTCCGCTGCCCGCCACGCGTTCGACGTAATGCCGCTCTAAGATGGAGCATCCCAAGCTGGTTTCTCATGCTGATGCAGCATATGGCAATGCTAGAGTCCTTTTTTGGATGTCCAACTCTGGGGACTGGGATTATACTCCTGAAGTCGTGAAGATACTGTTAGTATCTGTGTTGAAGCGTGCGCAGGCTTTGAGATGTCGAGGCCAGTTCGGAATACTTTCCTTTCCTGCTACGTCCATGGGTTGGTGTCTATTATTCTTGTTGTGGTTATTAGTACTTATTAAGGACGATCGATCGGATTCATTTGCATGCTCGTATCGTGAAAGAATAAGGGTGGGTGTATGATTTGGCACTTTTGAGTAGTTCCTGTTATCTTACTGCTTGACATAGCGAATGTTTAGATCATCTTGTCGTATGCATCATTTTGACAATCTCTGGGCTCATATTTAGTTCTGATGCATCTTTAACCCCTCTTTTATAATTCAAGGTCTTGATCTGGTAAGAAGGCAATAAGCTGATATCCATAGAATAGGAATTCAAATGCCTGTGTGTTCAGATTTCCTGCTTGCTAGAGACCTCCAGGTCAGATCTATGTCTCATTTTTTATATGTGAAGACTTCAGTAATCATCTACTCCCTCCATTTTTATTATATGACGCCGTTGACTTTTCTTTGAACTTTGACCAACAATAAAGATTTAAATAATTACTTTTCAAATGTGAAATTAATATCATTGGATTCATCATCAAAAGCACTTTAAGGTTAACTTATACACTTAGCTATTCACACAAATATTTATAGATAAGACGAATGATCAAAGTAACGAAAAAAAAAATCAACGGCGTCACATATTAAAAAACGGAGGGAGTACTATTTGGCTTTGACCTCATGCATGCTCAGGCAAGAAATTCAAGCGTTCAAAGTGCAGTAACTTATTGACAAATAAAAGCATTGCTACGGAAGAACTTTGGTCCTAGCTAAGCGTAGACCTTAATTCCCTAAATTCATCAGTTTCCTTGAAGCATCACTTGCCCACTTGTTTTTTCTATTAGCAATATGGTGATTTGTTACCGCACCGAATGTATTGGCAATCAGCATACGTGGAGATCTTCACCAATTTTCATTTGTCATACGGTTGTTAGGTTGACTGAGAATCCCCAGAAGAAAAAATGATAAAATTTCTTAATATAGTTGACTATTGGAGTTTATTAACGTGGTTTTTATTGAATGAGCGCATTTGGTTGACTGCACGGATGTGAATTGTTGGTATCATTGGTTGTCGATCTTTCTGATGATGATGAAAAGGATTTTGATAATTTTAGGTTCACGAATTCTTTTCGAGAGATTCTTCAGCCAATAGAAGGGGAGCCCTGGCGCAGCGGTAAAGCTGTTGCCTTGTGACCATGGGGTCATGGGTTCAAGTCCTGGAAACAGCCTCTTGCAGAAATGCAGGGAAAGGCTGCGTACAAATGACCCAAAGTGGTCGAACCCTTCCCCGGACCCTACACAAGCGGGAGCTTCGTGCACTGGGCTGCCCTTTTTTTTAGATTCTTCAGCCACTAACATTCTTACTCAAGTATTTTCAAAGAATTACAGTACAATTTACTTTTTGCTCAAATAAATTCTAAGTTGAATTGAAGCTTGTATGGATCCAAGAGAAAAACGTCGTAGCATTTTTTTGGAACAATAAAGTCAAATGGTGCAGGCCAGAAATTAGTTCTGAGTCTGAATGTTGAACACTTTTGAGATTTTCAAAGAATTTATTCTTGTGAGCTGATGTAGTGGCTTCTCGACATATGATGATGAGGTAATCATGTAAGAATTCACCCTAAATTGTTATACTATAAACTTGCCCTGAGGAATTCAATAAGTCTTTACATAGCTCATGTAGTCTTTGCCCTGCAAAACAATGCTGATGTCTTACGTTAGATTCCTACATGCCCACCAATTCTCAGGAGTCTTGGTTCTGTGTGTTCCAAGGCCCAACCAGGTAGATTAAATTTTGAGTTGGCATCATCCTATTCTATATCAAGTTCTCATCTATCAATTTTCTTAAAATGATTCTTCATGAAATGAAGCGTGTGTGGCTTAGTACTATGACATCTGGACCTTGAGCGCCATATACTTTATTATAAATTAGTATTTATGAGTACTAATACTGTCATTGTCATCAAACTGTTGTGGTTCAAAGCCAGATAGCTTTTGTTGTATGTTCCATCCCTGAAGGTCTAGAACTTACAACATCTCAGTTTTATTCATCCAAAATTCTCAACAAGATGGATATCATAAGATCATGGCTGTCTTATTTTTGAGTCACTTTACACATTTTTCATGACAAGGACTGAGTAGATCCTGACCGGTTCGTTGCAACGAATTTCGAATATATTGAGATTTGTGCTGCTTCAGTTGATGCGTGCATTAATTTTATTGTCTTTTTACTCTTAGATTATTGTCTTGATTTGTGTACCTGATTCTGTCCAAACATGATTAACCATTTTTAACTCAGTTGTTTGATGCTAGTACAGATTGAACAAGAGTACAAAACCCATTTGGTATGATCAGACTGGTTTAGTGCGCTTAGCTCAACATGCCCGACATGGCATGATCAACTGCCACTTGGTTGTTTCCCCTTCCGGAATGAATACTACATCTAATGTACATCTACATCACCAGAAATCTATTACCAGTTTCATGATATTTCGACGGTACATCTAATTGTTATCTACTATATTACGCCTGTTACCCCAGTTTTTAAATGTTATTTTGCTTTTGACCATACGAATTTGCATGAACTTGAGATATGTGATTAAATTTGAGTGTGCATTAATCTGGATTACAGCAACGATAGCATAACGGATACTGCTAAGAGAACATAGTGGTTAAAATGCTCACAGAAATGAATGCAAAAAAATGCGGAAGAAATATGTTTGGTTCCAGTCAAAGTCAAGGGGGAAGAGATTACCGGCACTAGGCATCCTTTTTAAATAATCGTCATCATGAGATGATGACAAAGATTTCACTGTTTTAATCGACACTAGATTATATTAATGTGCTTATAATATTTAGTCGATGACGCGCACGAGTGCAGTTCCCGAGCTTTCCAGCTATATGTGTCGAATCATTTCACGAGGTGCATGGAAAAAAATAGTAATCTCAAATCCTGATCTCTAGATGATCTGAGTAGGCATCACTGATGTCTTCAATAGTTAAAACTTGAATTGCTCAACTTCCAATGGTTGAAGTTTATTTTAACTTTGTGTTCTTAACGCTTGCCTGCGAAGCAAAATGTTATCGACAAGATCCAACAGTGTTGCCTTGCTACGATACAATTTGTTGCATTGAAACTGCTGCAATTTTAAGAAGTTCGTACCATCTTTCTCCACAATTTGGTTGTAAGCAGAAAAATGGACAGTGGAAGCTAAATTAAGAACTTTTCAAATTTTTGTTATGTAGGACAAAGTTGCTTTCTCTATCAACAGGCCTTTACAACTGCATCTTTTTGCTATGTTTGACATACCTCTTGCCTATGGAAGTACGTAACAGATCACGATTTTCATTTCTACAACAAGAAATGTATTAGGATACCATTTTTAGAATCTAAGTTGTATTTTTTATGTGCGACTACATGGCATCATGAGTTATTGAGATTATGGAAGATATAAATGGGCACAGGGATTTTTTTTTTTTGAATAAGAAGTGATGTAAACTTTTTGGTTCATCACAAGAATTTCATGGATTTTTTATTTTATAAAATCTTCTGATGCATTATTTGACCAATCAGTGTTATTCTACAGTAATTGTTTTCACTTTGTTTTGTTTAATTGTACATACCATAATGTTGTGAACATGTTTCTACATTTGTGATAGACTTGATGCTACTGTAAAATATTCACAACTATTGCTCAATTATTAGTTGCTAATTCAAAAAAAAAATGTTTATAATCCACGAAAAATCTTAGCTGATTCCAAGTTTCACTGGAAACAGCCTTGACTTTCAAAGGACCACTATCTAGTCCATAACTTCAGATTGTGAATGCAAAAGGAAAAATTATGGACATGTTCCTTGCTCACCTACGAAATTACTCTCCTTGGACTTGGCCATTATAACTTATGTATTTGTTATTGGACATAGTTGTAGGCATGTCAAGTATTAAGAACAATGACATAATGGATACCATGTCTAGATATTAGTAATACTTAATGACCTACTAAACAACTGTGGACACCGTTTGATTTTTTGATCAATGACAGAAGCATACTTAAAGAACTAGGAAAAGGAATAACATGAACCATGTTAAAGCATACATATATATGAACTGGTGAATCTACTTGAAGAATTTGAGTACAATTGCCTCCAATGATGTACATTGCAATAGCATGGCTCCATCGAGGCAAAATTCTGTCAGCAGATCACCAGCTTAATCCAAGAGATAAAGAACATGAAAGGAGTAAGAGAAGGAAAAAAAGTATTTAATTTTCGTATTTTTTTAGCACAAAGGTGATCTATGAGGAACCCCTTTCCTTCTGCTCATGTTTGTGGCCATGTCATCATCAGAGACCCGATTTGCAGACCGTGCACAAATATATGGTCCACTCCGCTTCTTTCGAACAAAATTTGTGCACGGCGTACTGAAATTCTCAGAATCCGATGATCCCATGGGCTCGTCAACATCAACGAGGGTTGAATGAGTTGTGTCATCATCAGCATCATGAGGAATGAAGAAGTCAGGGCCTAGCTGCAAGATCTTGCATGGGCGCAAGTATGCTGACAAATCTTTCTTCTGCCGTAGTATGTACTCTACCTGAGAAACATGTAAATTGTCAAATAATTCTCATATGCATATCTTCAAAATTTATAGTGTTCTTCATCATGTATAATAGTTGTCGGAACATATTTTTGTTATAATTGCTGAGAAAGCATTTTTCTTTGTAGTGCTCTTCCAATTGTATGGGCAGATAAATTCTCCATGGAGAAACAGACTGACATATGGATATTAGGAAAAGGTCAGATATTGCTCTTGCTAGGTACCTTCTAGATCATAATTGTTCTTCTTCTGTCATTTAGCATGAATTATGCTCTATTATTTTATAAGCAACCATAATTCTATTACATAGTCACATAACATCACACTAAATAACCATTGAAATATTAGTTTCAGTTAATCACCTTGCAATCAAGCGAACAGTGAAAGTAGGGCTCTTGAAGGCTTCTGTCACAGGAGGTACAGATATTCCCTGAACCCTTGAATTGCCTATTCTGTGGTCTCTTCTTCAGGAAAACAACCTTAGAGCTGTTAATCGTATATGACTGCACCATGTGAATACAGAATTATGAGTTTGCTTGCATCTTGAACCTCAGACAACAATTATTGGAATCTCATGCGTGAGCTATGCATATTTGAATGTACCTGAACACTGGAGCAATCAATAAGCTTCTCAAGATCCTCCAGCCGGACAACATCGTGGTAAACGTACCGTCGTACCTGCAGGAGCCGGTGTACACGATGTGCTGCCACACAGTGTGGGCAGATGCTGGTGCAGCAGTCAAGACAACAGATGTTCTTTTCGTTCTTCTTGGCATGCTCATGGAAGGAGCATGCTACGAAGAATTTCTGTGTGTTGAGGGCCTCTAACCATGCTGGCTTCCACATTGGCTGCTGATGTTGCAAAATTCCCAACAGTTTTTGGATCAATAAAAAGCAAATTCATATGCGCATTCACAGGAGAGCATGAAGAAGGTTAGAATGCTTACCTTGATCATGTATGTAGATGTAAAAAAGCCCTCTGGTTCTGTGGGTCTATTCTGGGTTGAACGGGGTAGGCAGTTTTGAGGAAGAGAGATAAGTATTAGCTTATGCAGGATGCGAGGTGGGGCGCTTAGTGGTCTAAGAGGTATTAAAGACTCAACCAGGAGAGGGTGGCTATATATTTGCATCACTAGTGGCTTTTGACAGTTGACTCCTTAATCTATGGCACTATCATGGAACACACCTTGCTTTATGACAGAGTGATGGGCATGTGTAGTTACTTTGTGAACCAAATTTAGGACATGTTCCGGAATTTCTGTCGTAAGTGCTGGGATGTGATATGTAGAAAAGAGGCTTGTATTATTAATGTAATGTCATTTGAAAGGGCTCAAAATCATTTTGTACTAGGTTTGCCTTGCACTGAACTTGCTGGAGTTGATTACACCAAAATTCTTAACAGAAAAAAAAAGTTATTTCCTTTCTAACATAAAACTTCGCTGATTTCCATGGTAGTTTTCACGAAGCCTATCTCTGAATTAATGTTGCATTTTTTATAGAACTTTTACAGGTCACTATATTTCAGAATTGGTACAAATGACGTACCAGCATGATTCATCCATTCAAATGCACAATGTAATAGCATGAAAACATGGTGAATTATTGTATCACAGACTATTAATCTACTGCAATATCATAATTTTATGAATTTTGAAAAATTACAATGCAAAAGAAAATATTATCGACACTCAATTGCTAAAATCTGATTCATTCAAGCAAAGGCATGATGTTGAATTCCAATCACCTGAACTGCTGCTTGTATACATGAAATATTTCTCTCTTTTCCCAAAAATAACAAATGTTCATTTCTGTTGACATTGGAACACAGCAATGTCTGAAGCTTTAACATATAAATCTTTGCATATCTTGGAGATTGGGCTAATGTGACATGTACATAGTGAGCCAGCAAAACATACAAAAATTATTCCGAAGGAAGGAAGAAAGTGGGTTGGGGAGGTGAGGGTAACGTGGATGCTGTTTCTAGTGTTTCCCAACCTTGTGCCAACTTTTTAACTTATGACCAAAGCTCAAATCTCTAGCCTTGGCTACAGAGCTCACCTCTCTTAAACAATTGCAGTGCCCAAGGAGCCCCTTTGATTCCCTGTTTGGAGCCTTATGTGTGGGGGCGAGTACGGCCTTTCTTGGGCAACACATGCATACAATATATCGGCAGTCTCTACTAACAAATTACTGTCTTGGGCTTTGCTCCGTCGTGTTTGCTACAGGATAGGTTCTGTTTTACTTGAGTTACTAAATTTCAAATTTTATGCTGCAATGATTGTTTGAATATTTCGTTCTGCAATTCTTTTCGGGGAAACTGCATTTTGTGATTCTTCAGAAGTTTATGTTTCGAATGCAAACTTGTATGGTTTCTAATCAGCAAGTTTGAAGGATTCGCTAATGTCAGATTACTGTGAGTATAGAGTATGTTATGGATTGGGGAGTATGGACCAGTTCTAGTTCCTTTTGCTATGAAACCTTCAGCATGGGATATCGTTTTGACCAAAGTTATTGCAATTGCAATGACTGAAGAAGTTGGTCTGTTTGGCATTTACTTGCATGTGTTCTAGATTCCAAAAGATAAATACTGCTTAAATCTGGCTAACAGTTAGTGATCTGGCTTTGACTTGTTCCAGGTGGATTTGCAACAGATCATTTCACCCAGATGCATTAAGCTTTTCTTTTCCCCTTTACTGCCCCATAGTTAGATTCTATGTATGTATTGGACATGGTACTGTACCAATTCGTGAGACATGTTGATGTCGTTGTTCTGACGATACATCTAAAGGTCTGAACTGCCTTGCAGGGAATGGTCATCCCTGGGAGGGTGAGCTGTTTGGACAGCTCCTGCTTAAACTCTGATTGGTCATCAACTCTAGAAGTCAAACAGAATATAGAGTGCTACCATGATGCTAACAAAAGCAACATTTGCTCAGTTTCATATGTGCACTGTTTTTTGATTATCTTGATCATCATTGCATTTGGCCTTGCCATTTGCACCTTGTTTTAGAAAGAAAATGTTTTCTTTATTCATGTTGTGTAATCAAATTATGAACAGCTCCTTTTGTACGGAATGATGGTACTAAATGCGTAAAGGAGATTAAAGGGGAGATGGAGCCAGACACGTGGCTGAGGCATTGGACAGTTTTCAAACACAGAAGTTTGTTTTTTTTTTTTTGGAAAAAACAATTTTTTGCCATGCATGCATAAACAGGAAAAGTACAGTGAGATTTCGATTCTATTTAATTCAATGGTCATTCGTGAGAGATAAGTTTTGCTTTATAATATCCCTGAAAAAAGTGTATTATGATATTTCGCATCAAATTTTTTATATTAAGATGGTCAGATCTTATGACGGGGTTGGCCTGCAGATTTTACAAATTTACCTTTTTGAAGTATTAGAGGGGGAGCCTTGGTGCAGCGGTAAAGTTGTTGCTTCGTGACCATGAGGTTATGGGTTCAAGTTTTGGATAATTCAGTTTTGTTTGTTGTTTAGCTCAAAAGAGCAACTGCCTTTTTGAACCGAAACTCCAAATGTCAAGTTCCTTATTTTCATGTCCTAAATCGACCAGAACAGCAAGTTTTATGAATTACTGAAACATGATTAGTGAGAAGAAATGTCACGTCTTCGATATTGTGTATGTTTTGGAAATACACGCATTAATTGCATGGACTGATAACCGGTTATTGTTGATTCGTCTTTCCAAAAACATAATTAGTGGGAAGAAATTGAAGCCGCGTATAATATCAAAACTCCGAAGGCTAAGACCTTAGCACTATAGCATCAACTCATAGGATTTGACGATGTTCTTAATTTGGCTCGGCGAATTACTTTTTCTAGACGGCCTAGGATGCTAATCTACCGAAGAGTAATGTCTAAGCAATGGATGTTGTGTCTTGTTTGTATGTGACTCTATGATCATGAATCTAGCTCGGGCCGGACCGCACGATGCCCAAGTGCAACTTTAATAAATCTTAGAAAAAAAAGGGCTTTACTACTGGGTGTACTCCATATCAGAGTAATCTTTCATGGTTCTAACACCGCTTTGTCGGTCTTATGGCCCTAATCTCTGGTCAAATCTCTCCACCGTGTTAACAAACATGTTCATGCGTACGGATGCCGGACTGAAATTCCTTACCAGACTTTACCCTTTTTACCCCATAACATGTGGGTCCCACAACATGAGACCCAAGATGTCAGTGAACGAATGATGAAATTAGCGATTGCCTGAAGCGTGACGTTGATTAACCTTACAAAATGATGGTCCACGAGATCCCAACTCCCAACCTCCCAACCTGGCCTTTGTTCTTCTTTACCACAACCGTTGCTTGCGGTCGCACGTCCGCATGTGCATCGCCGCACGTGTGCAGGTACGCCCTTCGCGTAGACAATCCGAGGCAAGCACACGTGGCGGGTGGGACGGTGGTGGGGCAGGGGACGGCTGGTGCCCGTCACGTGAGGGCGTCTGACACAAGGTTAATGCTGGGAGGCGCCTCACGTGCACAGCATTGGAGCTCGCGTTGGACGGGATGCGGTGTGGCCACTTCCCAGTGGACATTTCTTTTGCCGCCCACCAAGCTGCCTACGAGGGGTTAATTGCATAATGGGTCGCTTCTCATTTCTATACAACATAGTAAAGGGGAAAAAAATATAAGAGGCAGTACTATTTTGCAGGGTTTTTTAGTAAGTTGAAGTAAATATTGATTTGGGAGGAACTTTTCATCTTGCTTTTTTTTTTCATATTCATGCTTTTTCACTAATAAACATTTGTTTATGATGAATCTAAGAGACATAGAACATAGTTCATCATTGACAGTCTTTATAATATGGATCTAATAATGATATGAATAGACAAACTGTGTTTTAAGAGTACACCTGGACGACTGAAGAAACGATTTTGCCCGCTCAAAGGGTTGACCATGTAAGTGCCTTCGAAAGCTGGGCTTATGCGGGCTCTAAGCCATTTGGTTAATCAAAATTATTTTCAGTCTAGAAAACAAGCGTATGACTTTGATGGGAAAAAAAAAGAGTTCAAGAAAAATCAAAACAATATAAAGCTGTTTGTATGGAACAAAGTAACAATTCTCCAGCAGGACGAGCATAGCTTGGCGGGTTGGTTTCTGTGTGGTAGATCCAAAACCTACTTGGGTTCAAATTCCAGACTTAACACGAGTGTTGCATCTTTATAGTTATTTATTCTTTCAGATATTAGCATATCTGAATTAAAAAATTGTCGAACAAAATAGGACCTTGTAGCACACACAGTTACGTGTACCAAAATGGTTACTTCTTCAGTTGACCTACATTTGTGTGTGTATCATCCACGTAATGAAACACAACCTTGACCTCCTAAGTATGAAACCACTCTACTTGGAAGCATTTTAGATCTCGAACTCAAATCAAAAAGCCATATATCTTAGGAATGTTGATTTTGTATGCTTAATTTTTCTTTTTTACATTCGCCAAAAAAAAATAATAAGACAGTTCCGCACCCTATTGGGCTCATCTGAATGTGGGCTACTTTGTACTCCAACGTACAAGCAGGCCTCCAGTTCAATTATAGCCTCCCCTGAAAAAAAAAGTTCAATTATAGCCTTCCCTGAAAAAAAAGTTCAATTATAGCCCAGGTTTCTAGATCCTTGTGCTGGGCTGCCTAATCGAGCCCTGGGTCAAAATCAATGAAGCCACGTTTCATGGCCTTTTTCTTCCACTGTTACCTCATCATTTTCATGATTCTCAAAAAAAAAAAAACCTCATCATTTTCATGGCAATTCAAAGGGACAATCAAGGTTACAATTTTCAAGCTCGCTCTTCTTTTATTTTTGCGAGGATTTGAACCTATTTTTTTTCTGCCGTTTCAATGGTTAAGCTGTCAACAGAGAAGCATGTCAGTGCCTGCGATCTTCACCGTGATGTTCTCGAGGAATATCAGAAGGAATGAGGAAGGACCTTGCAAAGATCTGGCTAGTTCAGCGTGGAACTTGTCAATTTATCAGTGTCTCTGAGGGCACATTCTGGAATGTTATCAAGCACATTGTCCAGGACTAGTCCTGATTAAGAAAGTAATTCTGACAACTTGAGGCAGAGGCAAGTAACATCTAATGTAATTTGTCACTGACACACTCGCACTCGCACAAAAAAAAGGGCTCACGGCGGCACAGCTGCATGGTCTGAAAATTTAAACGTCTTCTAAGCATCGAACAGAAAAGAAGGCTTGTAACATTGCTACAGCTTGTAGAGATCATCAGATATAGGAGCCAAAGCATCCGGTGCCTCCCGGCCTTGAAGGGCAACTTCGCGCGAAACGAGAGACACGCCTTTGTATCCGTACAGGCCAGGCACGCCATTGCCGTCGTAGAACAGCTTCATCTCCGCCACCACGCGCGCCGTGCCATTGCTCCACTCCGCCGCGAACCGCCTGCTTAGACCGTCCGACAAGCCGACGCCCTTCCCCGCCGCCGCGGCCGTCACCACGACGCTCCCCTTCCCCGGCACGACGAATCCCGGGACGCGGCCCCACGCGAGGCTGACGCCGCCGTAGGACACCACGGCCTCGCCGCCGGCGCAGCGCCACGCCTGCCACGCCCGCGGGTTCTCCACCTTCGCCGCGAGGACGAACCAGGGCGAGACGACGACCTTGCCGCCGGCCGCCGTGGCATTCGTCATCTGCCGAAGGCGTCGAGGCCGACGGTGAACCGGGCCACCTTGTACTCGTCGACGATCGCTTGGATGTAGCAGATCAGCAACGCCAGCATCATCGCCGACAGGACGTTCGCGAGGGCGAGTTTGGGGTTTCGCAGCTGGCGCGCCCACCACGGGTCGCCGGAGCCGTCGTTCGGTTCCAGAGGCGCGTAGTCATCTTCGATCGCCGTCATGGCTGCGCGCGGGAGCTTGTTTCGCTCCAGATGTGTCAGGTAACAACACGTAAACCTAGTAGAAATTCAGAATTTCAGATCGTAGTTGTAGTATCGGATGCGTGTATATCTCTTATCCTTGGAAAAAAAAAAACTATAGCCAACACGATCGAGTAAGGATCGCGACCGAGTAGGCCTGTGACTCTAAGGGGAGGCTGACATGCGGGCCATCTTTTTTTTTTTGAGACTCTCGGGCCATCTAATTGAAAAGCAGAATCCCGGCCCGTTCAAAGCAGATATGTTTTGTTCAGGAAACGAACAAATTCTACGGAAACTACGGCCGCCGGCGCATTGTGCGTAAACTTTCCCTCCTCCGATCCGACGATCTCTGCCAAAGTAACCCGATGGCAGCGCCGACGCCTCATGAGGAACTCCAACACAGCATGAGCATGCAGTCTAAAACAAGCGAGAAAGTAGATGCGGCTGCGGCGGCGGTGTTTCTGTGCGTCGTCGCTCTGTTTCTGTGCTGGGTTGCCACTGATATGCACTACTGGATCGTCAGGGACATGGACAACAAGCCAGTAGAGTGCTCCGTCGAGCTAGTCGGAGCCAAGGGCCTCGGCCGTCCGGCGCTCGCTCCGGACGCGGAGTCGCCGGCGATCAAGCTCCTCGTGCACGTGAACAACCGTCACGTGTTTGGCACGTGGGACGACGGCGGAAGCGTGGTGGTCTCGTACGCCGGCGTGCCCCTTGCGCGGGGGAGCACCCGCGCCTTCTCCGCGGAGAAGAAGACGACGGTGACAATGGCGGTGGACGCGACGAGCGATGGGGTCGGCGTGCCGGAGGATTTGCTGCGTCTTATGGTAGCGGAGCGGCGGTCAGGGTCGGCGCAGTTAGAGATTGATCTGCGCCTTTTCGGCCGGTTGTTCACCTGCAGCATTGACCTGGATGGCCAGTTCCGGGCATGTCGGTGTAGTGCGTTGAATGTTGTTTCTAGCAGCTAGTATATATATCTACATGATTTTAAAATCTTCGTGGGAGTTTTACGACCATTATTCCTTCTTTTTTTTCTTGTTTTTATAGAGATCAATATCATCTCTTCGACTGATAATCAAGCATCTGCTGTTTAAAGCTATTTTGACTAGCTAGTATCATGCATTGAAAAATTATTCAATCATCTTGTGCGTGAAAAAGTTATCTTCAATGCGCTAAAAAATTAGTTTCAATTGCACTGAAAAATTGAAACGGTACACATGCATCTATCAAAACACATGTCCTAAACAAGCATAGCTCAGCAGTTTCTTTTTTTTTTTTGAACCAACACATACGGGTTCAAATCTCAGACTTGGCACGAATGTTGCATGTTTTATGCCTATTTATTCTTTCAGTGGGAGGTGACGCGTCGACAGCGAAGCATCTGTGGTTACTTCGTGAATCTCATGATCAAGTGGCTCAATCTTTGGGAGACGCTCATAAGGGTATAGGTTGTGTACCTGCGTTCGTAAAAGTGAGTACTAGTGCATGTTTTTGAGTGTTTGCGTACTGTAACGCATGTCCTGAACGAAGGGGGATCCGAACCCGTTCGGAAGTACTCCCTCCGTCCAGAAATATAGTGTATATTGAGTTTTGTCCTAAGTCAAACTTTTTGAAAAACTTTAACCAATAATATCTAGAAAACCGTAAAGATTGACAAGATGAAAATGCTTTTACTAGATTCATCATGAAATGGGCTTTCATAATATATAACTATCTTACTTAAAATAATATATATTTTTGGATATTGTTGGTCAAAGTTAGAAAAGTTTGACTTAGCACAAAACTCAATGTATACTATATTTCTGAATAGAGGGAGTATATTCAAGTAGAAGGCAACAAGTCCCTTGAAAAAAAAAAGGAAAAAAAGAGTAGAAGGCAACAAGCGACACGTTTTGCTTAGGAAACCGGAAACGTATAAACATATGTATTCCGTGGAAACTAGGCCCGCCTGCACAATGGTAAACTTCCTTTCTTCCAATCGGACGATTATCTCAGCCATGGCGTCGACGCCTCAGGACGAACTCCATCCCAGCATGCGGTCCAAACGAAGCCCGAGAGAAGAAGCGCCCGTGTTGGCTGCGCTCCTGTGCTCCGCCGTTCTGTGTCTCGGCTGGATCGCCACCAACATATACAAAGGGGTCGTCACGGACATGGACAACAAGCCGGTCGAGTGCTCCGTCGAGCTCGTCGGAGCCAAGGGCCTCGGCCGTCCGGACGCGGCGGCGGAGTCGCCGGCGATCAAGCTCCTCGTGCGCGTCAACAACCGCCACGTGTTCGGCATGTATCACGACGGCGGGAGCGTCGTGGTCTCGTACGCCGGCGTCCCCCTTGCGCGGGGGAGCACCCCCGCCTTCTTCGTGCGGAAGAAGGAGACGGTGACGATGGCGGTGGACGCGGCCAGCGGTGGGGTCGGCGTGCCGGAGGATTTGCTTCGTCTTTTGTCAGCGGAGCGGCGGTCTGGGTTGGCGCAGCTGGAGATCGATTTGCTGCTTTTTGACGATCTCTATACCTGCAGCGTAGACTTGGGTGGCCCCCAGACGAGGGCATATAGGTGTAACGAGTTGAATATTATTTATAGCAGATAATAATTAATATTTGTAATCGAGAAGATTTTTTTTAAAAAAAATATTCTGAGAGTTTGCTGATAACACATAGTACCGACACATTAGGAATAGAAGCATTTTACATGTCGACACGTACATACCGATTTGACATCAAAAAATCCCGTAATACAGTCCACTACTGCAGGCCGCCATACACAACATATACAAGATACCGAGCGGCCCCTACCCTTTCTCCAACCAATCTGTCTCGCCATCGCGGCCATCGTGCTTGGCCGGCTGCCGAATGAAGCCGCGGTAGTACGTTCCAAGTCCGGTCCGGCAGCAGCACCCATCGACGACGGCCTGCACTGCAGTAGTGTGCCGATAGCGTCAAGCGGAGGGGCCGGCCACCCCCTAGCACTTGGGCAGGAATGTCGTTTGGTCGAGGTTGGCGTCGCGCTCGCGTGGCTGCCGGCCGGGCAGAGGACCGAGACACCGGTTGAACAAGTCAGCTCCAATTAATCGTGCCTAGCAATAGCCAATAGCATCAACGAGCAGGCGACCAACCAGCTGATCATGAAAACGCGAACACGAGGCGCCGCGATAGACGCGTAGACTGGACTTAAGAGCAGACGTAACGTGGACGCACATGGACGCCGTAGGTATAACCTGCCTGCAGGAGGCCGAAAGTCCTACTACTAAATCGTAACGACCATGAACGGGTTACGTTTGTAACAAATCTGTGTACGCGCACATGCAAATTTGCGTGTTGATTTTGAGTGGGCAACAACTAGTCTTGTTTCTTTTCGTGGACGTCCAACAACTGATCGTATTTGTTTTGAGAAAGAACGAATCTTCGTATCGACGCCTGCAATTGTTTATCGAGTTTGACGCGAAGCGTAACAATTAACTCTACTTATGTTTGTTTTGCGAGAGAACGACTCGTTTGCAGTCGGTTGATGTTGACTGGGGCTACAAGGAATTAGGTGCAACTATAGATTAGTGATCACCTTCGGAAATGAACACTTCTTTCCTCCAAAATCCATCTATAACCACTTGCGCACCGACACGAGCACGACGACACCTTCGATACTTGCAAGTTCAAACTGAGCAACAGACGTACGACTGACTGCGCGCAACCTACTCCCTTTCGAAGGAAAGGAGGAAAGGAAAACATCTGTTGCCCGGCTAAATATAGCTTTCATTCATTGATTCATTCATTCTTGGGAAGGGATCTTCCATCATTCATAGGAAGAAAGAAATTAATTAAAAGCGCCACCACGACCACGAATTTTCGGCTCTTCACATGGCACGGCCCACGATGGTTGCTTCCACGCAAACGTCAACTGCGTTCTGCTGCATGCGCTGCACTACCACCCCGCATATCTCGTCCTCAATTCCGGAGCGCACAACGAATCCCACAACCCCAAGTGCTATGCCTATGCCGTGTTGCGGTTTGAATTCGATCGCTGCCGTTTGACTGCATTTGCTCACGAGCTAGTAGTAACGCATGCAAAGCTGTAACCAGGCAAGATCGATCGCCAAGACTTGAAGAGGGCCTGACCTGACACTGGCAAGCCGTCGCCGTCGTCGTCTTGTTCCGTCCCCACAATCTCCAAGCAAGCAAGCCACCCACCCAACAGTCCTCATCAGGGTTTTCACGGCCGACGGCTCCGTCCTCCGCTCCATTCCCCGTCGTTTGAAGTTACTTGGACTGACGCCGTGTTGACCGTCCGCCGACCGTTTCGAGCCAAAACATCCGTCCCGCGGCCGCGCTCCCGGCCGCCATGATCGCGCCGGCGCCTCGCGCACTTCACCTCGCCCTGCTCTTCCTCGTCTCCGCGTCTTTGTTTGCCACCGATGCATCAGGTACTATGATTCTTCAAGATTGTGTTTTCTTTGTCCCCCCCCCACTTTTCCGTCGATCTTGGCAGCAGATCGTTTGATGCGTCGGGAAAATGTGTTAACTTTGGTCGTCTGCAGCGGCGGCGGCGGCGGCGGCTGCCGGGACGAACTCGTCCTTCGTCCTCGCGGCGGCGCAGACGCACCGGAAGGACCCTCTCGACGGGTTGAGGTACTACACCGGCGGCTGGAACATCAGCGACGAGCACTACTGGGCTGTGAGTTCTCCTCGATCTTCCAGATCTTGATTTCTGAACTTTATTTTTTTTTGATCGTGTTGTTCTTTCCTATCTACTCGTGATTTTTTTCCTGCGTCCTGATCGATTTTCCTGTTGATGAATTCCGCGACGCGATCGGCAGTCGGTCGGCTTCACCGCGGCGCCGGTGTTCGCGGCGGCGGGGGTCTGGTTCGTCATCTTCGGCATTGCGCTGTCCCTCGCCGCCTGCTGCTTCTGCTGCTGCCCCGGCCGCGCCCGGTCCTACTCCCGCGCGTGCCTGGCCGTCTCCCTCGTCCTCCTCCTCGCCGTCACCGCCGCCGCCGCGTAATTCCCCCCGGCCGATCACCTCGCCCGCCGCCGTCTCTTTTCTCCCGAGCACTCGCCGCCGTGTCAAGGTAGTGACGTGTCTCTCCTCGCAGGGTCGGGTGCGCCGTGCTGTACGACGGGCAGGGCCGGTTCCACGGCAGCACGACGGCGACGCTGGACTACGTGGTGCGGCAGTCCGGCGACACGGTGGACAACCTGCGGACCTTCGCGAGCTTCCTCGAGACCGCCAAGGCCGCCGGCGTGGGGCCCTTCACGCTACCAGACAAAGTCAAGGGGAGGATCGACGAGGTCATGGGCAAGGTGAGTGGCGCCTCCGACGAGCTCGCCGCCCGCACGTCCAGCAACGCCGCCAAGATCCGCTCCGCGTTGGAGACCGTGTACGTTACCAAACCATTCTCGTCGCTTTGCTACTTACCAAACCTTCGTCGCCGCCAAGAGAGATTGCTTGTAGTAGTATTACCTGCAACTAATAATTTTGTTCCACTGCAGACGGAAGGTTCTGATTGTTGTTGCGGCGGCGTTGCTAATCCTTGCGTTCCTTGGCCTCGGTGAGTTGACCATTAGTTGTTTACATACTCAGATACTCAGACATCTACCAGGAAAATTTAATTCCTTTTCAAGTTTATCTGAGCAAATGAATAGGGTTCTAAAAAATGAATTGGAATGGAGGAATTGTCATGAATTTGTCTGAAGCTTACTTGCCTAGGATTGCTGATTTTTGTATCCTTCCTTGCAGTGTTCTCCCTGTGTGGTTTGGAGTCGATTATCTACGTGTAAGCATGGACTCATTCCTATCTTCATTAGTGTTTTAAATCTAAATCCAACAGTTCCATCATGAAAATCTGATCCAAGTCACATTTGTTGTACTTACATGCAGGTTGGTGTTCATCGGGTGGATTCTTGTTGCTGGAACCTTTGTGCTGTGCGGTACTTTTCTCCTCCTGCACAAGTAAGCGGATTTTGCTATTACAAGTCAGTACAGTGTAGTTTGTCACACACCAGAGTTCGCTTCTAATCACGAGCTGTGCGCGCGCATCTGTGGAATGCAGTGTGGTGGGTGACGCCTGCGTGGCGATGGGGGAGTGGGTGCAGCACCCGCAGGCGCACACGGCGCTGGACGACATCCTGCCGTGCGTGGACACCGCGGCGGCGACGGAGGCGCTGAACCGGAGCAAGGAGGTGAACTACCAGCTCGTCGCCGTGCTCAACGGCGCGCTCGCCAACGTGTCCAACCGCGTCGACCTCCCGCCGCAGGTCCCGCCGCCGGTCAACTACAACCAGTCCGGCCCGCCGGTGCCGCTGCTCTGCAACCCCTACACGGAGGACCTCCGCGACCGCGCCTGCGCGCCCGGCGAGGTCGCCGCCGCCGACGCGCCGCGGGCGTGGCAGGCCTTCGTGTGCCGCACCGCCGCCGTCGGCGCCGCGGAGGTGTGCGCCACCGCCGGCCGCGTCACGCCGGCCATGTACGCGCAGCTCGCCGGCGCGGCCAACGTCAGCTACGGGCTGTCCCACTACGGCCCCGTCCTGGCCGGCCTGGCGGACTGCACGTTCCTGCGGGAGACGTTCCGGTCCATCGGCGACGACCACTGCCCGGGCCTCCGCCGGTACAGCGGCCAGGTGTTCCGGGGCATGCTCGGCGCCGCCGTCGCCGTGCTCCTGGCGGTGCTGCTGTGGGTGGTGCACGCGAGGGAGCAGCGGAGGAGGAGGGAGGCCAAGGAGATCCTCCTGCCCGCGTCGCCGTACATGTTTGGTCACGTCGAGGAGAGGGCGCTGCTCAAGAGCCCGATGAGACCTTATAGGTGAAGCTGATGATTATATCAGCTTATAATTAGGTCCTACAGCGTCCAACACAGATGATATGGGTTAATTAGTGTTTGTATATGCAACTTCAACTGTCAAAACCAGTGGAAATCGAAGCCTTCATGGTGCTTCCTCGTATGATATATGGGTTCGTTTAGCGTTGGCAATGGCATGAACATGGTTTGGCTGACATGGCGTGGTCCGGGAACATGCAAAACTGGTGGTAGGGTAACACAAGAAGAGAGCATGAAGGATGATGATAGGCAGGCAGGCTGGTGCGGCCCACTATTTGTCTGTGACGAGGCAATGTCAGATAAAACTTGCCTGTACATTTCTTCGCCTAAAAGTCTCAACTAAACGTTATCGTCCCAATACGCTGAACTTTTGAATCATCGGTTTTATCCTTCTACTTGGATTATGGATAAAGGCCGCCTTTTTTGTAGGATCTTCGTTTGCAGTTTATCCCTTTGCGCCCAAAACAAGGAGGCAGTTACGCAAAACAACAATACAGAACGTTCCTCCGCATTTTGGCACGCGTTCGGCCACTCGGTGACATGAACTCCTGACGAGCATCGCCCTACTTCGATCAAACACTCATCCTCTTCGCTTGCAACCGCCATTACCATCTGACCCTGCGCCCGTGGGCAGTGGCCACCCCGCCATGACCTCTCCTGCTCCTCCGCCGTGTTCCAAGACCGGTGCGCCGGGCAGGTACTGTCTGTGCGCGCCGACGACGCATCCGGGCTCGTTCCGCTGCAGGTTGCACCGGTCGCCGATGGCGGCGAAGGCGACGGCGGCGCCGCCCGGGTCAGAGGCGGTGAAGGACGCGGCAGCGGCCGCGGCCGCACGTGCACTCCTTGCGCGGGTGGCGCGGAAGCCGAGGCAGCCGGGTGTGTCCGGGATCATCCGGCCAGGGCCGTCGAGACTGGGAGCCAGTGATGAGCAGGCGGATGACGCGGATTTGTAACTGGCTTTGGTTTTGTTATTTGTTGCTTATCTTGGTTCATTTGTACATTTTCTTGACCAGGAGGGTTAGTTCAAATAACAAGAAGCAAACAATAGATTACTTCTGTACGTGAGGTAATCCAGCAACAGTATGACTGCATCGCACATTTAGGAACCTCCGAGTTTCAAATATTCTATTATATTATTGGTGTCAACAGGCTACGTGCTCCATGAACACAAGTTGCCTGACTTCTCATAATCTCTATATTCTGACCAACTTTCAGTTGGATATAATCATTTTCAAATGTCGTACATGTGTATCTGGTCCCTATGCAATTAAATGTTCGGGCATCTCAAAGGAGTTGCCGTAGTTCCTTAAAAAAAAAACCTAGATCTCTAAGTAGAAGAAACAGGGGGGAAGGGGGTGAATAATTCCATTCGTGTTTATCAATGCAATGCTTCCAAGCATCGGCGAAATCAACTCCAGAAATTAGGTTGCTCTATAATTTACAGTGTCCTACTCTACCTCAAAACGGGATAGAATCTGCATTACTAACCCTCAGCCTCATGTACATACAAAATGTCGAGACACTGTACACTGATGCACTATTTCTCTGGTATTCCCATAGATGGAGTGGAAGATGCTTATGAAGCCTCCGTGCAAAATTGGCAAATCCCAGTCTCGTGTGTCCTCCCTCTGCCAGTTCGGTGCTTAGTACATAAATCACTGAAGCACCAGTAAAGAAATAGCCAATACAAACATAATTGTGGTTTTGCGATAGCATATACAGCTGGAAAAAAAAAAGAGAATGCAATCGTGTTCTTCCAAGCAAATCACAAGGGAAGAAGAGAACGTGCATAACGGCTTGAGGGGTTGTTACGCCCCAGGCCCAGTCCTAGACCCAACGGGGTCCTGTCAGCCTTCTTGCTGTCAGTTTTCTTACTGTGATCGCAACACTTGGATGGACTAAGTTGACCGTGTGATTTTGAGTTCGCTTGTGAATCAGCACAAGCATGGTCAGTGCCATTAACATGAAGTGGAATGCTCTCACCATTCTGCGAGATTGCATTTCTTGTCATCTGAATTGTTCCCATTTCCTCGTCATGGTGTACTGTCTGTTCAACCCTCTCAATATCCTCGTGGTACCCTTTCAGGAAGAAGTCAGAACAGTTCTTACGCACACCATGGTCAAATGGATTTCTGAACCTACCGCCTGGACCTCTAAGATAACTGTACCTCAGTGCATTTGCCATCTCATTCGTTGTTATGTTCCTGGATATCTGCATGGTAGAAAATGCATGTAATGATCAGCTTGTGACAAAAGTGGGTTAAAGATAATAACAGCTGCAGGCAGGAAAATAAAATAATAATGGCTGAATCATGAGCAATATTAGAAGCCTAATGATGATAATCTACAATACAAAATACATTTGCAAATAAACATGGGCATCAACATAATTTTGCTGACGCCAAAGACTTTTGACAAAATAGTGAAAATACAACAGCCAATTGGGGCCACAGGGGGTACTAAAAACATACTACTACATGAATGTATAAGAACAACACTAACAGTTTCTCATCGAAGAAACATTCTAGTAACTACATTCTTAACCCCCCGCCCCACCCCCAAATAAAAAAAAGGAAAAAGAAGAACAACATATTGTATACTGTACTGGTCCGTAGTGAATGCATTTCTTTAGTGTACTTTGGGTGATTAATTAATAGGACATGGCAGAACAACTAAATAGATGGATCTTATCTGGATTGATTCGTACCTGTGATGCTTGAATTACTGTTAAAGTTATAACCCCAAAGAAAAGGAAGCAGTCCATTATGACAAAAGACACCACCCAGGAGTGGTTTATAGCTGTATAACTAAGCCATCCACCAAATGATCTTGGACAAGCTGGGTCTCCTACACTTCCTACAAGAAGAAAATCGATTAAAAAAAATCATTATACAAGTAAAGATTACAGGTATAGCAGAAAATGTGAAACATACTTATGATGGCTGTTACACCGGTAATGATCATTGCAGAAACTTCAAGTATAAGGAACATAAAAAATTCCCATTTGTTCCTCTGCAATATCAAACCAATGTAGCTTAGATAGAGGAATATCACAATTCTCCTTTAGTATTTAAAATGAGATAACATAAACTGTAATTTGTCTTTCTTCAACACAAGCTTTGAATGTATACACTAAGTGTTAACTTTTAGGATGTTTCCCTGACATGTTTACCTTTTTAACCACGAACTGTCACTCCATTGATTGCAAATAAGAAAGATCAACATGTAAAAGGATAAGATGAATACCTTTCCAATGCAGTTAGATACCCAAGGGCAGTGATGATCGAATTGCTCAACACAGCGGTCACATGTAGAGCAGTGTTTTGAGCGTACAGGCCTAACAATCTATTCATACTATGCAAATCAGGTCACTTCAGAAAATAAAAAGGGGGCTAAGGGGAAACCACTGATTGCTCAATGAAAGAAAAACACTTACTTTGCAAGTTATACACAGCTGAGACCAGTTACCAGCCAGAAGTTCAGGGTTGTCCAGGCCCCTCTTCAGCAAAGGTTCCTAGGGGTGCAAAAACAAAAAATTGAACATCGCACGCTTATAGGAAAGAAATGCACAGTGACATGAAACCACATTAGCTTACATCATCTCTTTGATTTTGTGTGTCTCTTATATTCTTGCCTATGTAACCAGGATCTTTCCTGCATAAAAAACAGTGTGGTCATTTCAGATAAAATTTTTGATGGTCAGAATATACAACAGACATGGAAGAAGGGCACTGTGCTGCAAGGAAAATAAAACACAATTAAATATATGGAATTAGGTTTTGCATCTAACAAACTATATCGCAAGGAAAAATAACATGAAGCATCAAATAAATTAGCATTGCTACAAGGCTATGCATAAGTGGATTGCAAACTGATAGTTCTGGCAAATAAATTAATGTTTACTTTCCAAACTGTATGACTTAAAAACAAAAAATAATAGTTTACACAATACATAAGAAACCCAAATTTTAATAAGAGTCTTATTTGTCAACTGGCAAGGCCTTCTAGTTTCTTGCTATATATCTCCACTTCATATGTTTTTGCTACTAGTGTTAAAATAAGATGTCTACCTGCTGCATCTATAAAACATAACCAGTCCAGTGGTTGCAAGGAAAACTCCCAACCATGAAAACAACCCAAATATTACATTCATATTTGCGTTATATTGTCCTGCATAGAAGGAATAGATTAGCACTACCACATTATAGATGATCTAAATCATTTAAAAGGCATCAAAGTGACAGTATACCTAAGATAATTGAATGTATGTATATAAAGAGTAAGCCTATAATGATACACCAAAGAAGAGGAGCAAGTCCAAATTTTGATAGTTTCTCAAAATAACTGTTCCCACCACATCCTCTTTCATGTACTCTTCTAGCATTCTCCTGCATAAAACCAAGCAAACCAGAATTCACTCCTTAGCACGTACCTACTGCACTATAAGACATTTTTACTTTGATATCAATAATGACCACTCAAAGTCCCTACACATAACATTTTCAGCACTAACAATGTTATATTTCAGAGTTGTTCACCCACATTCCAGGCATGGAAGAATAACTTCATTGAAGAATCCCTTCCAGGCTCACAGAATGACAATAGCACTAAACAATAAATAGGTACATATATGCTGTTTTTTCCATCCTCTGAGCTCCTACACCACCTCAGGTGGGGATTTCAGTTTCCTAGTTGTTATTTTGTACAGTGATCCTTTTGGACCTTTTCAGTTTAAGTTTTTAATACATTACCACATTAGGGTCTTCCCTTGCTGCATATTCCTCAAAAAAATATTTTCAGCACCAATATTCAAGAAATAATTTCGGCTTCGGTTGCCTCCATGTCAAAATTAGTAAATGATATATTATAGGAGTAGTTTTGACCATCTTCTACAGTCCAAATACTAATGCCACATGGCAGGAACCTACACGAATTCTATGGCCAGATAGCAGCCCAGGGAACAAATCTATTCACAATGTTAACTCCGCTAACACTGAAATTTATTTCTTGTTATGATGACAAAAGTAAATGCAAAACATGCCGTGTCGCAAATAAAATTACTTTGTAACTATGCATTTCATAAACTTTAAATTAACAAACCAATTCTAGGTCAGAATAAATGCTTTATAGGCCTATGGTTTTTCACTCTGGGATCCAGATATGATAAAAGTATCCGGTAGGTATGTAACAAAAAATATTATTAATAATAATTCATAATACTCACAAGGAAAAATGCAACTTGTCGATGATTCTTTTCAGTGGCAAGTTGGGCTGGAGTCAATCCAGTATTGTCTTGCAATGTAAGGTCTTCTTTTTTACCAGCCTGAATTAGCACAGTGCATGATTCCAAATTCCCCCGAATAGCAGCCCAATGCAAAGGAGTACAACCTAAGTAAAGAACACAACACAAATGAAAAACAAGATGGACGAAGATGAGACTCTTTTAATTGGTGAGATTTTTGCAATTCGTGTAAATATAGGAAGAATAATTGATTATTAAAAGCATGCCTTCTTTATCTTGCCGTGCCCTATAGGCCCCTAAAAACAAAAGGAGGCGTATGGTATCTGCAAATCCCTTATATGCAGCCCTACAAATGTCATGAAGATAGATGCATTGATAGGGTAATCATGTGCTATGTTAGACAAAGAAGAGCGCATATCATACAGGTACAGCCAATCTCATGACATAGTAGACAACAAAAGGCACAAACCAGTGAAGAGGGCTTCTTCCATCATTATCAGGGAGATCCGGATCGGCATTCCATTTTGCAACAATGTGATAGATAAATGCTGTCTGACCATATTGTGCCGCAACATGTGTGGTCTGTGATATAGCAGTAAACTGGTTAAGGAATCACAAACAAAGAGTCTGGCTACAAGCTAAAATATAATCCTGATTTTTCTTCAACTAAGGCTTATAGGGTCAAACCAGAGTTTAATCCTCATTTACTAGAAAACCCCATAAGGAGTGAACCTGAATATAGGGATGCAGGTTTCCCAAGTTTTGGGTCAGTGTGTCGTTCCAAAACTCTCTAAAATGAATTATAATTTCCTACCATCCTAGGAAGCTAGTAGAGCAAATGAACTAGAGGCTTGACCCAAAAATACTCACTGGGACCCACTGGCATCCCTACCTGAATAAGTAGTGCTGGCACAAGAAGTAGAGACATGCTTGGAAGACAAAAGGGCACTCAATAAGGTAAATCAGCCATTTTTCCGAAATTTTCCTTGTAACTTGCTTTTATTAAACAAATTCAGCTTCCCTTCAACTTAACAAATCATTGGACACCTCATTATATGGTTACAGCAAATACTCTCTCCATTCTTAAATATATGGCGTTAAGGATAATAAATCTAGTGCAATTTGAACTAGATTAGTTGTCCTAAACATCATATATTTTAGAACTGAGTTAGTAAAAAAAACTGGGATTCCACAGTAGAAGAACAAAATTGACCATACTGGTACATCTTAATTATCCTACTTAATACCAATATTACAGTCAGAAACGAAAAAATTAAAAGAAAAGACAGAAAGAAGTTGTAAGTCTAGATCAGGCTACATCCATTTCTTAATCTGTGTGCCACTAAATAAATTTCACTTATAGTTTTTCAGAGGAAGTGACGATCAGGAGAAATTACAAAACTATGCTAAGATAGCCAAATGAAAGGATTATATTGGGAAGCATTATGGGTGCAACAGAGAAATCAAATACAAACCTGGTATCCATATAAATCAGCAGCATCCACCTTCGCTCCTTCTTTGAGAAGTAGTTCTGCAACTTGGATATGACCACGCACTGCACTCCAGTGAAGTGCTGTTTGCCCCGTGTGGTCTCTGGCATTTACATCCGCTCCGTGCTGTCCAGATTAAAAGCTCAGAATCATCATCCACCAGCAAACCAAAAAGGGGAGAGAGAGAAAAAAGCACGTGATGTAGTGCAGCAAATGAATTGAAACAAACAATTTCCAGGACATGGTTACATCGTACAGCGACTTGTATAGCCATGCACTAAGGAGAGTAATATCCTGGATGCCCATTACATCAACCCGACCAGATACTCAAGTTCAACTCGTGGAGCTCATTTTTCCTTGAACTTAATCCACTCAAATTGTAAGCTCTTCCTTCAGTCCAACAAGGAAATGGATATTGTATGCACCATCACCATAACCCAAGCTGCATCTTAGCAACAATCATGGTGCAGCAGGCCTCGATAAGTACACAAACATCGGTGCGAATCACTAACACAGTTAAAACAAGCCCTCTTGACTACACGTTGCACTACAATACAGGCATAAATCATGGGCAATGAGTCCGCGGTGATAGTCTTTGTCTCTGCTGCCGAAACCTTACTTACAGACAAGCTAGAAACTCAAGACCTACCCATGGACTCGATGTCAAGAATTCTGCAAGACAGTGGCCATGAGCTGGAGCCCAGCTGCGCAATCTTTGTGAAGCAGAAGGCGCCACACATACAATTCGCATGGAGGACTGCACAAGTACTCACGCATTCCATTCCTCAGGTAAATCATCACCACATACAGGCGGCCCCGATCCCGGAGTCACACGAACGCGCAGCCACATTGTCAACAGCTAAGCATACAGCGCCGGTGACCGACGAGGGTTGGGGTGGAGAAGGAGAACCGAACCTCGAGGATGTACTGGGCGGCGGCGACGCGGTTGTTGAGCGCGGCCCACTGGAGCGCGTGGTACCCGAGCCCGTCCGGCTCCGTCACTGAGTGGCCCTCGCGCTCGACGAGACGGTGCAGCTTCTCGAGGTCCCCGTACGCCGCACCCGTGTACACGTCGTCCTTGAGCGCGTCCTCCTCCTGCCCTGCCCCCGCCACGGCGGCCGGTCCCGCCTCGCCTCCGGCATCAGGGGCAGGGGTGGAGATGGCAGCAGCGTCCTCGACCACCTCGATCTCCGACGACGCCATGCGGTGGATCGCGCGGGATTGGGCTGGGACGCCGGGGTGGAGAGGCGAGGAACCTGCTCCACGCGGGGCTCTTTTGACTCGGTATTTTTTTTTTTTTCTTTTTTGTCGGAGGCAGCCGGCCGCGGTCGAGCCGCCCTCTGTGACTGTTCTTCTGGTCATCTGCTGAGGAATTTTTCCGGCCGGCGCCTATTTTTTTTCTGCTTGGGCTTCAGTCGTCACCAAATTGGGCTGCATTCAGCCCAAAACCAGGCCCGGCCTGCCCTTGACCCCAAAACCCCAGTCACACTCGGATCTCCAGTCCTCTGCCCCTGTTCGTCCGCTCCGTCGCCGCCGGCCTCCTTCGACCGAAGAACGGCAGCCAGCCGCTGTCCTCTTCCCCTGCGACTCGTCGATTGGCGCTGGGTTGGCGTTGAGTGGAGATCCATCCACTTAAGGTTGTTTTCTTTCGTTGGTAAGGAACCCTAACTTGCTTGGATGGGTATTTTTTTTACCGCTAAGATTTGCTTGTTCTGGAGAGATCTCTTGCCTGCTGTGAACCATGAATCCTAACTGAAAAAAATCCAAAAAAATGGGGTTCAACTGAACACCCATGGCCATGCCCACCGCTGGGCTCGCCGCTGTTTATTTCCTTAGTTTCCCGTGTAGATCTCGTTAGTCAAAAGGTTCTGAATTTCTGATATTTTTTCTGCTTCCTGATTCATTCGGTGGAATTTAGTTAAATTAACTGTCGCTGTGAAATTTCAGCTTCTTTGCATATGGAGGCGCTGCTTGCGAACACCAGCAATGGTGGCTGCAAGGCCACCGATTTGGCTCGGCTGCTCGTCGCCGAGGCTGCCTTGGAGGTGCAAAGGTCGCTTGTTGCGTTCGCTGCCTTGGTAAAAATTATAAATCCTTGTTTTCTTTCTGTTCTCGTTTGTGTGTTATCTCTGTGCGGTAGTTGTGTTACTGTATTCTTGTGATGTAACGAGATGCTAGTGTTGCTATCGTTACTGTAATTTCTGCTGATAGATGTTATCACTTGAGAATTATTGAAGGTTCATGTAAATTTAGTTTGTTCTTTTCAGAAGTTCTGTGGTCGCAAAGTATCCCCGTAAAAATGAATGGTCGATGGAGCATCTGTAGTTTTGAATCTGGTCAAAATCTTGGTTTTTGCTTATTTCTTTGATTGATTGCATTGCGAATTCTTTTATTGTTCTTAAGGAAGGGTACTGCAATGTATGAGGAGACATCTTGGGTAGTTTATGCAATTGCTGCATTATGGACGGGGATTGCCTTGGTTAGCCTGGGAATCGCATAGTTTCTGTTTCCTTTGGCAAATTTTATCTTCTTTATTATAGTCAGGCCATCACTAAACAAGCTCGCACATGTCATCAGCGACAAATTTGTTAGTGTGTTGCTTGGGTAGTTTGAGATGAACGTATGTGTTGTTGTGCTCCTCTGTTTAAACTGTTATGACCATTGAACTTATATTTGTTGTCATTAAAGACTGCCATGCTGTAGCAATTTCTTGCCCAAAAGGAACCTTGGCAACTTGACATTTAAATAACGGCATTTCTGTGTGGGGAAAAAAATGATCAAGCTGGTCTTACAATCTAGCAAGCACGTAACTTTATTTGCACTAGTGTGGTGTTAATTACATTGGACCTGCTTTTTTTTTTCCTTTTTCTTTTTGGTCCGTACTTCAAATGCTCAAGACTGGAGCTGTTGCCATGTACCCTCTCTATTTCCTTAGGGCTTGTTAGGGTTTGAGGAAGTCTTTTAAAGTATGCTTTGATCATGAAATTCTCGTATATTGTAATATCAATTTCTACAAAATCAATATCTTACAGTATAGATACACGAAATATGAATATACATCTTTTGCACACTAAATGTGAATATGATTAATTGTTGGCCAGAATTTAACTTTTTCGGAGCCTCATATTGCCTATTTCTCGAAAAGAGAGCGCATGCTTTCAGTTCAGTTTTGTTGGGATAATGAAAGCACTATTGATTCTCTGGAATAATGTGGTCAATGTTTCGCATTGATATGGCTGCTCTTTACTATATTATTGTCGTTCTTTGTGCACTTACTTTGAGGTAGCTAATGCTCTGCCTGCCACTTCGATTTTGTTTTCCAGATGTTGTCGCTGCAAAATGAAATATTTGCATCTGGTGGAGAGCAGGATTTAATTAATAGGTATGCCCTTAAATCACCAATGTCAAACATGTATGTTGCATTATTGTTGCCATAGTCATATTTATTTCTTGTCATTCTCAAAGCTCATGCTTGTTTTTTGTCTTCTTTCGCAAGGATTCTAGGCAAAATAAAACATGAAATTGTAGCTGAGAACACGGATGATGGGGAATCTGATGATGATAATGATGAGGAGGGGGACGACGAGGATGCCGAAAATCAAGAAGACGAGGATGATGCCGGTGGTGATGAAGAAGGCTCGGATGAGGAAGGGAACGAGGAGGATGACGATGACGATGATCCTGCAGCCAATGGTGAAGGAGGGAGCGATGACGATGATGATGGTGGAGAGGATGATGACGATGACGATGGGGACGATGACGGAGAGGACGGCGATGAGGGGGAAGAGGGCGAAGAGGAAGAAGAGGAAGAAGAAGAGGATGACGACGACATCCCCCAACCACCCACCAAGAAGAGGAAGTGATCAATGGCTATTGAGTGGTACCACCTTAAATGCAGGGATGCAGCTCTGTTCACCCGTGCCTAGTGGTTTACTGGTTAGCGCGTTTAGGGGTTTTTAGCACGGTCATTACGGTGGACTTTTCATAGCCTAGTTTGAGAACAACAAAAGCGAACATTCAATTGTGCATGTACTATTAAAACTTTATTTTAATCATGTATCTCCTTAGATTGCTATCAACCCCTCTGATACTCTGAACGGTCTGGAAATTGTGTTTATTGCATCTTAATTTTATCAACATTGTGCTCAATACTTTCTTTTCGTTCTTTCTATTTGATTCGCTTTTTGTTGTGCGTGGTCTCCATGATTGGTGCTCTTTTTGATGTTCGGAACAAACTAGATCATCTCTACCATCTAGAGTAATCACCATAATTATCCTTCTGATTCGCAAAAAAGAATCCTCCTAAGAAATTATTTCTAAGAGAACCACGCCACCTTTGTCAAGAGCTTCCATCTGCATGGCGTTCATAAAGAAAAGAGTGATTCAAGCTAGAATATATTAACATCAATCTCAAGAAAGAGAAACCACTTTCCTGCAAAAAAAAAATGAAAGGAAAACCACTGGTATTGATCATCTCATGCTATCTCCAGAAATGAAATTGTCCAACGCTCCCTTTTCCATTGGAGCTGATGACTGAACCGAAAAAGATGGACAAACTCTGGTATCATATGATAGGAATCTGGAACTTGAAAATGACTCCGAACCAAAAAAGATTAAATCAGTACACACAGCTCATCAACTCGAGGAGCAAATTTTACGCCATAGATGCTGATAGCTGATATACTACTACTCCCCTTAAAAGACTACGGCCTCTGTTCCACGCACTCGCCGGTCTAGAACCATTTGAAGAGTATGCCACCATGGGCGGCAAAGAAGGGAGCGAAGACTAGGGATTCGACCGCCATGAGCTTAATGAGAATGTTGAGGGAGGGACCAGACGTGTCCTTGAGAGGGTCGCCAATGGTATCACCAATAACAGCCGCCTTGTGAGGGTCAGAACCTTTCGGGCCAAGGGTCCTGGCATGCTCTGAAGCTCCAGCCTGAGCAAACCAAAGATAAAAAAAAATTAGTTAATAAACTACTTTTAGAATGGCTTTTACTATGGATATATGCAGATACAGACAAATAAAAGGGTTATCAGTAAAGTCTGCGTGTGATATTACCTCAATGTACTTCTTGGCATTGTCCCAAGCACCACCAGTGTTGGATGCAGAGATGGCAATCTGAAAAGAGTGAAACGAAATAAGCAAAAAACCTGATGCTAGTATGGTAACAAAATTTGAAAGGAATGGTACCAACCTGAACACCAGAGACAAGAGCACCAGCAAGGACTCCAGAGAGCGTCTCAACCCCAAACAAAATGCCAACGATCAGTGGGGTTAGCATAACAAGAGCACCAGGGGGGATCATTTCTTTGATGGATGCGTCAGTGGAGATCTTGACACAAGTAGCGTAGTCGGGCTTTGTGGTGCCTTCCATGAGCCCAGGGATGGTATTGAACTGTCGGCGGACTTCCTCCACCATTTTGAGTGCAGCACTGCCTACACTCTTCATGGTCATTGCTGAGAACCAGTACGGAAGCATAGCCCCAACAATAAGTCCGATGAATACTTTAGGTGTCAAAACATCAACGGTGGAGATAGCAGCACGGCTCACAAAAGCACCGAAGAGTGCAAGTGATACCAAGGCTGCCGAGCCAATTGCAAAACCCTGCAAATACAGAACCATAGATAATTTTTCTCAACAAAACTACTCGCCCTGAAAGTGGTATACATACAATGATCCAGATAGAAAATATTGCACTTTCTAGGGTGCTTGAGCTCTAGAACCAAAGCACATGGTGAATTTAAACCATGCGTGGATGCTAAACTGCGTTTGCAAATGAAAATGGCAGGGAAAAGTGGGAGCCTCTCCTACTGTTTCCGCTTCAAAAAAAAAGGCAAGAAAACCAAAAAACTTTTAACTTGCCTAGTCACATGGAACTGAATACATAAAAGGCAGGCAAGTGTCTACCTTTCCAATTGCAGCAGTCGTGTTTCCAGCAGCATCTAGAGCATCAGTTCTCTCACGGATTCTATGGCTCATACCAGCCATTTCAGCGATTCCTCCAGCATTGTCACTGATTGGACCATAGGCGTCAATAGCAAGACCAGTGGCAATCGTGCTCAGCATTCCAAGAGCAGCCACAGCAACACCATACATAGCAGCAAGGCTGAAGCTGAGGAAAATACTAAAAGCGATAGCAAAAATAGGGATAATGACTGATTTGTATCCCAAAGCAAGCCCAAAAATGACATTAGTAGCAGCTCCTGTTCTGCAGGAGTCAGCAACATCTTGCACAGGGCTGAAATTGAAAACAGCAAAGATGTCATCTATAATATATTGAAAGCAAACAAGAAAGGCTACCAATGCTTGATGGCAAGCGAAAATCCACAAGTACCTGTAGGCATTGCTTGTGTAGTACTCAGTAACAAAACCAATGATTAGACCAGCCCAAAGACCAACAGCCACACACAAGAACAGTTGCCTGATAAATAAAATCAGAATGAGATTCAAATGTAATGTAAAGTTAATCGGTAACGAAACCAGCGATTAAGCCAGCCCAATGAGCAACTGCTACACATAAGAAGAGATGTATGATAAATTTAATGCAGATTGAGATTGTGATATAAAGCTTATACTAAACAAAAATTCAGTGGCCGATCCAAGAAAGGCATACCAGCTTTGCACTGACTTCTGGACACCAAAGTTAAAAATGGTGAATGTGTATGGAAGACCCAGCCAACTGACAAGTGCAATCCCAACAGTCATCACAATAGTGGAAATTATGAGTTGTTTCTTGAGAGCAGGCTCTATTTCATTCACAGTTTTTATCTCAAAGAAATCTGTAGCAAACAGCGTTGTTATGAGACATCCTATAATACCCACAGAGCTGACAAGAAGGGGGTACATCATAGGAGTAAATTCAAGGTTG
Organism: Eragrostis nindensis; assembly: GCA_012490785.1. Classification (NCBI taxonomy): domain Eukaryota; kingdom Viridiplantae; phylum Streptophyta; class Magnoliopsida; order Poales; family Poaceae; genus Eragrostis; species Eragrostis nindensis. Next base: position 63,706 of record JAAXCT010001954.1, read on the forward strand.
ATTCCAAAAGATGAGATTGAGGCGACGACAAGAGCAGCACATGACGATTCAGCATATGAGCCAAAGAGATCTGATCCCATGCCAGCAATATCTCCAACATTGTCACCAACATTATCCGCAATGACCTGCAAGTACAACAAGAGATCATCCTTAGTTACCTGGGTTCAGGAACCAATCCAATGACCAAAAGCAAGTTTAACTATCATGCCACTAGGCTTTAGAAAATACTACGATGCCACTAAACAAGTACAGCATAGTAAAATAGCACTTGACAACTGGAAGTTTTCTGAATTCAAATGAAATCATTCTTACAGCTGGGTTTCTTGGATCATCCTCAGGAATGTTCCTTTCTACTTTCCCAACAAGATCAGCACCAACATCAGCAGCCTTTGTATAAATACCACCACCTACACGGCCAAAAGTGCCATCGAGGAACCACCAAGACCATAACCAGTAATAGCTTCGAAAAGACCTTCCCAGTCATCACCATAATAGATTCCAAACAAGTTGATGGCAATGTAAAGAACCAAAAGCCCACTGGCAGCAAGTAGGAAGCCCATAACTGCACCAGATCGGAATGCGATGATAAATGCCTTCCCAACACCCTTCCTGGCCTCTAATGTTGTCCGGGCATTCGCATAAGTTGCAATCTTCATTCCAAGAAAACCAGAAACTAGTGAAGTGACTGCACCTAGCACAAATGCTATCGTACTGAAGATGGCATTCGCAAGGGCAGGCTTGCAAGTCTTGTCCTTGCTGTAATGGCAAGGCTGACTCTTTGTGCTGAACCCCTCAACGGAACCCAGGAAGAGGAATATAAGGATTGCAAAGATGCTCATGAATAATCCAACATACTTGTACTCAGTGAAAAGGAAAGACGTTGCTCCTGTTCAAAATAAAGTAAGAAACAGGATAGCAAGTGAATTTAAGAGTTGTAGGCAACGTAATTATGCTTGCTAAACAAAAGCTTAAAATGGGCGAAGTATTGCAGATAACAATACTAACAGCTCTGAAGTAACAATAAATTTGAGTCGATGATACTGAACTGCAAACACCACAAAAATAATAAAGTGTATCTCTAGTCGTCATGACAAAAGAATTGAATTAATATACTGGCAATAGCTACATAACATTTCCACTTTTGATGCTGTCACAGTCAGAAACAACGCCAAGGACATGGGTCAACATCAACCCAACTGGAAAAGAAAACTACAGACAAATGGTGAATAAACACAGCCACCTGAAGGACAATTTGTTACTAATTCAAATGAGAACCACGAGGTCCAATGAAGACTTATCCTCAAGATTGTTAGAAAAACAATACCATGATGCAGCCAACCGGCACGGCAATGGTAACCAATCATATCTATTCCACCAAGCTTACATAGTGATCTATATTAACTCAACCAACTTACAGAAACCTCAAGAAAATTCCACGGTGAAGGTTACAATAGTTCCAGTAATTCAAACTTCAATAGCCGCAGCAAAGAGTAAACCCAAGTACAAGCAGTCACCTCCACACAAAACGTCACAGTCCACCTATGCTAGTACTATTGTTCCTAGATACTGTCGGCGATGCCCAGTCCTTTTTTTCTTTTTGCGTTAGCAATGCCCAGTCCTTAGCTCAGAAAAGTAGTAGTTTAACACATGTTCCTAGTTATCTTATCATCTTTATACAGATTCTTAACGGTTATTGTGTTAGATTTACTGTGGCAACACCAACAAAGTAGCTCTGAAATGGTATTTGGAACTCACTACGGAGTAGCTGACTGGAACGGTTACTTACGGATGCCTCAGCCTTACAGAGTACATGAAAACCTAATGTGCCTCGGTACTGCCAAGCACATGTGCATCATGCAATGCTTCCAATGAATTATGAAATCATCAAAGCAGAGCGATGTGGTTACCACAAGATGGACTCTGGTGTCTGGACCGTTTCAGAAATGCAGCCATTGTGATTAACCAAAGCGGCTGCAGTGGAGACTGAGTGAGGACCACGTGTGCCGCAAGAATTTACTCCTATGATCCTACACACACTTCTGGGATTTCTCATACTGCAAGAACTTATCCGTTCATCTCTTACCCCACAGGCAGGTTCTGACAAATAATGGAACTAGATTATAGTACTACCATCAGTTTTGACCAATAGCTCGCACATTCCCAAAAGATACCCCCAAGACCAAGAAATAGTATCCCAGTAGACAAGAAATAATTGGGCTTCGACGGGCTAAGGTTAATTTACTTCACTCAGATTAGAGCAAATTTTTTTGACTGGGGGTTATAAATAGTAAATTAGTAGTAAAGCTTATTGGGATTACAATAGAATCCCTGCTGCATAAAGTAGCAGCACCAAATAGTTTAATGCCTTGCCTTGGTCCAACTAAGGTGGAACACAAATGAAATATTAATCCTCCAAACACGAAGCGAACTCCATGAATAATCCTGACCTAGAAAAAAAAAGTGCAATTACTTTGTCACGTGCACTTCGCAACAGGGCAAGCTCCTCCATCAAAACTAATCGATTAAAAGAATCTCCATTCGAGCCTAAATAGCTTCCACACGCAGGCGTATCCGTAACACCGATCGCAAGCAACGTTCCCTTCCCCTCATAAAGATCACATGGCATGGGAAGCAAAGAAACAACAAAACATGATACAGAGAGCAGCAATCGCGCCTAACCGCTTATGAACGATGAATATTTCCGATCATTTCCAGCAAAATTCAACTAAAACAGGGCTTAAGTTCCCCAGCAAATCTCGTCACGGCTGCGTACCCGCCCCCAAAACGAAACATAAGAGGACAAAACATACGCGCTTATATGCACTTTTTTTTTTAGAACGACCTTATATGCACTCACAGAGTCATCAGAACCCGCGGCGTCTCACCTTCGGAGATGGCGCTCTGGATCTCGGCGCACTTGACGACGACGTTGTGGTCGTTGAGCCCCTCCTCCTCCTCGATGAGGTAATCGCTCGGCCCGCTCTTAGCGGCGCCGCCGTCCGCGCGCCGCTCAGGGGAGAGCCGCACCTTGGAGACCAACACCCACTGCAGCACCGCGAAAGCGATGCCCACGGCTGCCGCGACTGGGATGAACACCTGCGTCGCCAGCTCCGGCAGGATCGCCGACGGAGCCATCGCCGGAGACTACTCCAACAACCCTCCCTTCTCGAAGCTTTCGGTCCCAACGAACCGGAGATAAAGGAGGAAGACTGATATGGGAAGCGAGGAGAGGCGAGCAGAGTCGCGGCCCGGCACTTATAAAGGAGGGGGGGAAAGACGAGCAGAGCAGCGAGGTTGCGTCTTGCGAGAGTGTGGCCGTGCGGGAGTAGGGGGAGAAGGGTATTTTCGACATCTTGTCTTCTTAAATTTTAGTTAACTTTATTGGACTTTTATGTTGTGGAATTGATTTTTCAGTGGGTGAAACGCAACAAAAAGGCTACTTCAAAACTGATATTGTCATATATCTAAGACAGTGTAACATGAGATGTAAAGGGTTTGAAAATACGTGTGCGCGTAAAAAGGCATTGTTGTCCTCGATACGAATGTAAGGTAAGGCTTGTAAGCAACGGTAACAAACAAAACAATAACTGTTGTTACTCTACTATTTCATATGCCTACTATGCATCATTTGTATAAAGAACAACTACTAATGAAGTTTGTCCCCGTCAATCTAATTCTCAGTTATGATCTCCTTGTGTAGTCTACATGGTGTAACCATCATGGTTTACAAGTCGTCATTGTACTGTTTCGAATGATCAGTTAATGTATTGTTTCCTTAACAATACAAGTTTAGAAATATGTGCTTGGGTGTATAATCAATCAGATGATGGCATGCGTAGATGCATAAGGATCCTAGATTATGCGATATAGATGATTGAGTAATGAAGAAGAGTAACTTTTTTATTTGATTATTTATTGTTTCTGCAATTGCATTGGAGGCCCAATGTTCTTCTGCAATGAGGTTCATAAGTTCTACCGCTGCCTGGCCGCTTCCATCGAACGTATACGTATGCCAATATGGCCTGCTACGTATATATGCGGTGTGCCGCGGCTCGGATGGCGTCGTTGTGTGCACGATGGCACTCATTAAAGCGCATTAAGACGCCCCGACGTACCGAACGGGCAAGGCGTTGTATGGGGTGGCGCGCACGCAGCCGCTCACCTCTTTGTTTTTTTTTCTTTTGGCCGCGCTGCGTATGCATCGCTCACAGAAAGGAAAGCCATGGCGCCATCCGTCTTGTGTTGCCTCACCATCCGTTCAGCCCACAGAGAAGGGGAAATCCGGGTACGACGACGTGGCACCACTGTACAGGCTGGAACCAACTCCAGGCCCACAGTTCGGATGGAGTTTGTGGGCCCGCTTAACTGCATCCAGAGCTCCGAGCCGCGCATCTACGGCATCTCCGGAATTGATGAGCTCTCTCCAGCTTGAGCAGGAGTTTTTCTGTGTTATTATTGCCTCGTAGAGTAAAAGAATTACGGCAATGGACGTGTGCAATGGCAATCGCGCCCAACTGCCCAAGCGTCGACTCAAGATGTAACTTTCAAAAAGTAATCGAGGGGAAAGGATAGGAAAGCTACTTGTGCTCCCAGTGAATTCCTATGCGTGACTCTCGTGAGTCTATTTGAAACGGAATTAAAGGCATCAGGATATTTAGTTGGAGCGTGAAAGCTACTTTTTGTTAGACCAAATCATGAAAGTCACTTTCTGTTAGACCCACAACATGAGTGTTACTACTAGTAAGTCCTGGTGCTGCCACGCTTTTCTTTTTGTTTCATTCACGAGCATAATCATGCATGTATGCTCTTTGCTCCCATTTTGCAAAATAAGCATCCTTTTCTCTTTCAAATTTGTGTAAATTTGGAGAGATCTACCTTTTCCCCCTGAAACGATCGATTTGGAACGACACAAGTCATAGGACTAATATCCAAATGCATGGCATTTTGTTTGAATTCATATCAGATCCTGAAAGAGTGAATACATATAACTAGAGAAATCTGAAAATGCTTTAACTTGATGTCAATCCCATGAAAATGCTTACTCTGATGTCAATTGGGATACATCTTTTTTTTTCCCTATTTACTTTCGCATGCATACTATAAGTGGAGTGTTGTTGAGCAACTGAGGTTTTTTACGGCTATAAAATATATTAACCCAATTATTCAGGTAATACACCAAAAAAAGTTGGTGCAGTGGCAAATGGAGAATGATCACCCCTGGCCTGGCTAAAAGAACCTGGAGGGATCATGTAAATTCATGCCATTACTAAACGAAGATGCAAGTAAATTACTCCCAGAACTAAGGAAACCTGTCCTGACGTCAAGTATTAAAAGCCGGAGTAGGTAGCAAACCAAACAATCTTGCTGAAAGCCTGAAACCACAAGCCCCCCTATTATCAGTCAACTTCCGATCAATCAATTTATTTTTGTTGTTACTGTCATTCCTATCAGTTAATAGTTCTGTAAAGAAAGAAAACCGAGCTGATTCAAAGTTACCCGTTAGTCAAGAGCATATGTCAATTCAACTATATTCATCTCACGAGACCCCGGAAGACGATTAAGCAGTCAACAATTCACCTCGCTTTCTATGCCGGGAGCATGTCTGAAAGAAATAGCACGCAACGCATGCCAATTGGTAGTACTCCTACAGTCCTACTTGCTTTTCATTTTGTATAGACAACAGAGTGGGCTTCTCTTGCGCCATATTCCCATCTTGCCAAAAACATATTCCAACTTATAAGATATTGATTCCTACTAGATGAGCTTTTTTTGAAACGCGCAAATTCCATCGCTATAGGTTGGTATAGCTTGCATGGAACACCATTGAAGAACACCGCATGTTGTTTGAATCAACAAGGAACACCAAAAAAAAAAAGAGTTCTGCTAACTTCCAACGCGTATGAAAAATATATGGTTTCCCTAAAGGAGGGAAAAATGCTAATTTATGAAGAAAAAAAATGCACCATTGCCATACAAATGTTATCTGACATGGATAAGAGGGGATGAACCAGTTTCAGATCACAATGTTCAGTCCACAATAATTCAAGAAACTGTCCTAAGAAAAAAAAATCAGAAAACATCCTACTACATGTTTATTCTAGTAGAAATGCACAGTGGAAACCATACTACTATATGAAATGGAAAAAGTGGAGAACAAAAAATGAGCAACTACACACATATCCTACGTACGTGTGATTCTCTGAATGGAGCTTATCGTTTTCAGACTCCAAGGTGTGACCTGGCTCTGACATAGATAGATGCTTCCTGATTTACAAAGTGCGTGCTGCTATTGGTGCTCTTATCTCTTTTTGGCCATTGCAGGACACAAGTTCCTACGGTCATGGATGGCGACGAGTAGCAGTAGCTGTGCAGACAGTGCCGTATATAGGTAGATACGTTTGCTCAGGGGATGGACCATTGTTTCGTAGTAGTGCAGTATTGTTAGGTTTCAATTATCGTAGAACCGGTTTCATGCGTGGTGACTGGTGGTTATTTGCTGCTGAGAGATTAGAAAAGACGTTAAGTGGATGATCAGTTGGTGTTATACTTTGCTTGTCGAAAAAATATGTCAGGTGTGCATTGATAGGGACGGAGTATACTTATGTTCCTGAAAATTCATCTAGCTCAACGGTTGAAATGCTTTCATGGAGTCGTGTACGTTTTAGCATTGATGCCCAGACGTTAGTGTCAGCTGTCATATGGAGAAAAATAAAAAAAAAAACTTTCAGAGCCGTCAGAGATGAGCTTATTCAACAGAAGTTATCAAACAACCCTCTGTTCTCTTCATTTTTTTTTACGATATAATGACTCATGGCAGCGTGGAAGTATAAAATTAGTCTGAACTTGTCAGAGTTCAGATTTAGCGCTCCTCTCATTCCCTTCTACATGTTGTAACACTCCCACTTAATCATTGTAGAAAGAAGAGAACAGCAATCAGAAAACCTATGTGCGACGCGTGTTAGCTTGATATGATGTTCGGATTGTCCAGCCAAAGCTGAACAAATAAGTGGACGTGGAGGCAAAATTTTGGCATCATTCCGTAGCTACCTTTTCTTTATTCAGGAGAATTTTACTCCTTATTGTGAAGAGAATTTGTTCCCCCCGACGCATCGATATCATGGTGGCGGAATATGTTTCGTTTTGTTAGGTATCGGTCGATCTATCATTGATTATTCCCTTTAGCTGAAATGTTCTCATGAGTCATCGCTGACGATGAATCGGCAAGAATCGTCAAACATGTATTCCTGCAATCTTTCCTAGTCTGACATTCTTTTCTGAAGATAACCGAGAATGGTTAAGCATAAAAAACGCAGCCTGATCAAGATCACATCCGAAAAACAGTGTGAGCGATAACTGTTCATTGTTTATCATGGGATATAATTTAAAGGATTATTAGTGAATCCAGATCTTACGCTTAACCTCATCACCAACACACCAACTTTATTCAGTCCAGTAAGATTCGATACATCATCTCCAGAACTCAGATTCATCTGCTTGCATTAAATTGGACGCTTTTCACCTTTATAATCGGCATCTAGGATAGGTGTCAAGGACAACGATCCTCATCTAAAAAGAGGATAACGATCCTGACGTGGGAAAATAAAGAATTGACACTCGTTTAGTTGGGGCGTTTATTTCAGGATCTTAATTTTGCTTTTTTAGAACGCAATGAAACAATGTGATCCAATTTTCCCATTTAAAAACAAAACAAATGGACCCTAGTTTAGTAGTTTTAAAGCCAGCCATGAACAAAGGCACAAGTGTCCCTGAATTTCATTTATAATGGGCGAACTTTGCATCAATTCCACACCAAGGCTTGTTTTGAGAAAGTAGAATCTCCATGAAACAAGCACTAAACTTAAGAACATGTTCCTTTTTCTTTCTTTTAGAAGTCCCTTTTCTTTTTTTGAGAAAGATCCTCGTGATTACACTGCTCATTGAGTAATAATTAAAATTTGAAGTTCTGGGCCCTAGAAGCCCAGGAAAGCATTCCCTAAAGAAGGCACATAAAGTATATTGCGGCCCATTGGGTCAAAAACTCTCTAGACGTGTTGTTCTGTTCGTGCCTTTTTTTTTTTGCGAGGACTGTTCGTGACAATTTCAAAATATATTTGATTTTAATAATAAACTCTCCCAGAAAATACGAGTACATGATTAGTGAGCGTGTCCGAAAATAGTACACTCTCCCACATCTTTAGGTGAACAGGACACTTGGGAATAAATGCTGGGGAGTACTACAGTACAAATGCATTCCAAAACCAAAACAATGAAAAAGTCCTTAGTTAATTTAAACAAAAGTTTTCCTTTTAGAGAAGAAAGTCGCTTCAAAATTTCACTAGCTAACCAATCGAATTAAACAAACAATTATGTCGCAGTGCCACCACAGCATCGTGAGTCTACTCATTCCATTATGAGGACAGCCTTTTTGTACTTATTTTTTGCAATAACAATTCTAGCATGTTATTTTTTTTTCAATTTGGCTATTTCTCCTCACCTCCTCCGCTCCTTTCCCTGTTTTCTCCTCCCTTCGCCTCGCTTCCACTCCATTCCCCGATCTCGCCGGGATCTCCTCGCCGGCGCGCGGCGGCGGCGTGGAGATGGCGGGCAACGACAACTGGATCAACAGCTACCTCGATGCCATCCTCGACGCAGGCAAGGCGGCAATCGGCGGAGACCGCCCCTCCCTCCTGCTGCGCGAGCGCGGCCATTTCTCCCCCGCACGGTACTTCGTCGAGGAGGTCATCACCGGCTACGACGAGACCGACCTCTACAAGACATGGCTTCGCGTACGTCCGTCGCCGATGCGGGGGACAGAATTCCACCTCTTTTTTCTTCTTCTCTGCTCCACTTCATTGTTGTTCGTTTGATTTGCTTGACGATCTGGACGTTCTGTGTCCGAAGGCGAACGCGATGCGGAGCCCGCAGGAAAGGAACACGCGGCTTGAGAACATGACGTGGAGGATCTGGAACCTCGCGAGGAAGAAGAAGGAGGTGAGCTCGTTTTTTCTCCGATTCCTTCTTTCTTTGGACAGAGCTAGCTCAAATTGTCGAATGATGTTGGATGCGATTGTGGCGGCGATTCCGTGTAGAGGTTGGTCGTTAGCTGGAGTGGCTTTAGATCGTCCAGTTGTTTTGCTAAGGAAGAGCTAGATGTTGCACTGATGTTGCTATTTGATGTTTTGGAGGGCATCGGATCAGCAAAGAGCTGTCTATTGATTTGGGTAGTACGTGTTGCACTCTTACTGCCTGAGTTGTTTCTGGTAGGTTTGTTGAATATTTTGCCTGAGTTGTTTTGAGGCGGCATTGGCCTTCGATAGAGCTTTGAAAGTTAGACTTTTCTAAACTCCTAAGTTCCTCATCTGCACCCCATTCAAGTCACTCAGTGAATGTTTTCTCTTGACATGTAGGTAGCACAGTAGCGTCAGATACTGGGAACATTAGAATTTCATGGATAGCCCCTAAGCTAACTGAATGGGACATGCTGATACGGCACATCCTATTTTAGCATCTGTTTTGTCTATTGTGAAAGCTCTCCTGGGCATTATTATGTCCTCACTCCTCGGGACATTCCATTTTGGCTTGTTCCTCCATGGTATAGTTGAGCATTAAACCAGGAAGTAGCACACTGCATTATAATGTCTACCTCCGGTTTATCTGTTAAACTCAATAGTCTATTGATTACCCAATGTTGTGTTAGTCATAGTATACACATATATATTTCATATCAAAGAGTACAAAGGCTGTTATGCATCCATTGGAGTCTAATACTAGTGCTGTCTCTATTCTTTATCTTTCCATGTCGTCCCCCCCCCCCCCCCCCCCCCCCCCCCCCCCCCCCCCCCCCTTTTTTTTTCATATGCATGCTTTGTTATGCAGTTTGAGAAGGAAGAAGCCTGCCGTTTGTTGAAGCGCCTTCCAGAAACTGAGAAAACACGAGCTGATGCTACGGCAGATATGTCTGAAGATCTGTTTGAAGGAGAAAAGGGAGAAGATGCTGGTGATCCATCTGTTGCCTATGGTGACAGCACCACTGGGAGCTCACCTAAGACAAGTTCAATCGACAAGCTTTACATTGTATTGGTCAGGTATATAGAAAATGCTCCATCTTTGACTAATTTAGCAAAACAGAAGAAGAAAAAATAACTTAGTAATCCCCTTACTACCTGAGTTTTGTTTTTTTTGGGGGGGGGGGGGGGGGGGGGGTTGACTTTCTTCTTCCATACCTAGCTCAGAGCAACCTTCACAAAGATGTCTATCATTCTTATGATCTCATCCATAAACAATCTAAAGGTGGTTTTCAAACATGATTTGTCAATCTCTGGCAATGTTTTCAAGTCGTCTGACTAATTGTGATTAATCACGATTAGTCGTCCTGGTCGGTTCCATGACGACTAGGGTCTGCTATTACGACCAGACGACTAATCGTGATGGTCCCAGGGAGACTAGGCGACTTGAAAACATTGACTCTGGAATCATGGTAATATTCTATCATGTCTTCAGTTGACCTCTATCCTGTTGTCTCTACCAAAATGAAGAACGAAATGGAAAAGCACCACCACATGAAATGGTAGCGACGCCAAAGAATTATCTTGCTTTAACACCGTGATTCTGTTGATTGCCATTTAAGCTACGGTTTCATGCTGTAAATTTCTAAGGTTTGATGCTGTAAATTTTGCATCTCATATGATTATTCATGTGTTAACAGTTGAAGTATCGTATTTCTAATATCTGGTGTCTCTAAGAGAACTTTCACCAGTACTCTTTGGTATCTGCGCATCCAGCATTTACCTTCTGTACTTATTTTTTCCTTGGTAAAACTAATATTTGGTTTCTTTGGTGGGTGTTTTGACTTTCGTAGCTAGATTCGGTTGAAATTGTCACTTGGTTCATGGCACCTGTGGTCTGTATCCCATTTCCTGTTTTCCTGGTCCTTTGACCTATAAGGCTATAACTGATTGATTTTGCTTTCAATTCTCTGTGGTTCCTCTCCATGGCTCAAATAATAAAATGAACTGTGTTGCATCATGTTTATTGACCAGCACTGGAAAAATTTTACACCAATGACTCAGTAGTGAGTGATGAATTGAATAGATATAGGTGTATCTCTTCTACTTTGTGGTCCATCACTCCATCCTCTAGAGTTTACACTCAGATTGGTGTATGATCCCTTGGCTTCAGTACAACTGATAAAGATGCACGCTTCTCATATTTTGTTTCAGAGTGTTGCTTTCTTAACCAATATATGTTTTTCTTGGCTGTAGTCTACATGGTCTGGTCCGCGGTGAGAATATGGAGCTTGGCCGAGATTCAGATACTGGTGGCCAGGTAATATTTTTGACGTAGCTAAGATGTAAAACAACGCTTATTGACCCGCAACTGCACAACATGATCTAATTTGTTCCGTACACCTTCATTTTTTGAGAACTCAAATTTGACCCGAAGATTATTCTTAATGAGATTACACGGACTCGCATTCTTTCACAACTCAAATTTTGCTGAAGACCATTCCAATGCCAGTTGCCTTATCATTTAGGATTCCTTCTTTTTTTTCTTCAAATTTGAATATGTTCTATATAAACGCCCAGTGTTTGCTGCATAATTGTAGTTAGATATTTTGTCTTTTTGGGACAATTACTATTTACTCTCTCAATCATATATATATTTTATTACTGATTTTAGTCCAATATATCACACTTCTGTTCATTACAAATAAACATGTCGTGCTGCTATAAGCAGGAAGCTATAACACACTCCTGTTTGTATTTTGCCATGTGTGACTTTCCACCAAGCAAAGGCCATATAAGTGCATAATTTTACTTCAATACATTTTGTAGGTCAAATATGTGGTCGAACTTGCTAAAGCATTGAGTTCATCTCCTGGAGTTTACCGGGTTGATCTGCTAACAAGACAAATCTTAGCGCCAAATTTCGATCGTAGTTATGGTGAACCTGTAGAAATGTTGGTGTCAACAAGCGGTAAAAATTCTAAACAGGAAAAGGGAGAAAGCAGTGGTGCATACATCATTAGGATACCATTTGGTCCAAAAGACAAATATCTGGCTAAAGAAAATCTGTGGCCTTTCATTCAAGAATTTGTTGATGGTGCACTCAGCCATATTGTGAGGATGTCAAAAAATATAGGCGAAGAAATCGGCTACGGGCATCCAGTATGGCCTGCTGTGATTCATGGGCATTATGCCAGCGCAGGAGTTGCTGCCGCTCTTCTTTCTGGAGCACTTAACCTTCCCATGGCATTCACAGGTCATTTTCTTGGTAAAGATAAATTGGAAGGGCTTCTCAAGCAAGGGCGACAAACAAGGGAACAAATAAATATGACATACAAAATAATGTGCCGAATTGAGGCAGAGGAATTATCACTTGATGCATCTGAAATCGTCATTGCAAGCACTAGGCAGGAGATTGAAGAACAGTGGAACCTGTATGATGGTTTTGAGGTTATACTTGCAAGAAAGCTTCGAGCTAGAGTCAAACGTGGTGCTAATTGTTATGGACGTTACATGCCTCGTATGGTTGTAAGTATACACATTTCCGTACCCTCTTGTGATAATTCGTATCATGACATGTGTATTTGCATTGATTTCCCTTTCATGTGTTCTGCAGATTATTCCTCCTGGAGTTGAATTTGGTCACATCATTCATGATTTTGATATGGATGGTGAAGAAGATAATCCGTCCCCTGCCTCAGAGGATCCACCTATTTGGTCTCAGGTCACTGCATTTTCTTGGGAATAAGATCTAACTTACTAGTGAATTTAGATGGTTTATCTGTACTTGTAAGCCGTTTATATCTACTTTTAAACACTGATGGTACATATATATACACCTGTGGCAGATAATGCGCTTCTTCACGAATCCTAGGAAGCCAATGATTCTCGCTGTTGCTCGTCCATATCCTGAAAAGAACATTACAACACTTGTCAAGGCCTTTGGGGAATGTCGGCCATTGAGGGAGCTCGCAAATCTTGTAATATTCAAACTTGCTGTCTTGATTTTTACAGTGTCATGAGCATAGTACGTCTTGTACGATATTAGCTTCTCTTGTGCTCACTTTTGATTTTTTTTTATTGCAGACATTGATAATGGGTAACCGTGAAGCTATTTCTAAGATGCACAATATGAGTGCTGCTGTCTTGACATCGGTGCTTACATTGATTGACGAATACGACTTGTATGGTCAAGTAGCATATCCCAAGCATCATAAGCACTCAGAAGTTCCTGACATTTATCGTTTGGCCACAAGAACAAAGGTATGCTGCTCCCAAATCGCTAGAAACTTTGTTGTGCTAGTTTCTTAATGCTGTTTTTTCTCCGTGATCTGAAAGCAAACATTTAAGTTATCTGTAACAGTACTATGTTTAATACCAATGTATTACACGTGGGTGATGATAATTTATTGATCTATCTGCAGGGTGCTTTTGTAAATGTAGCTTACTTCGAACAGTTTGGAGTTACTCTGATAGAGGTCAGAACTCTTGTGATTCAAATTAACTGCTATAACCTTGTATTTTAGTGTTCTAATTATGACCAGCTTGTTGTACCGTGAGCAGGCTGCTATGAACGGTTTGCCTGTAATTGCTACGAAAAATGGAGCTCCTGTTGAAATTCATCAGGTATGTTTGCCCTAAATTATCGCATTGATAACTGTAATTTAACTTCCCAGAAATAATATCTACTACTTGCAGTGTGTCACTCTCTGTTTTCTGGTGTATGATAATGCAGGTGCTGAACAACGGTCTCCTTGTTGATCCACACGATCAGAATGCTATTGCAGATGCACTATACAAACTTCTTTCTGACAAGCAACTTTGGTCAAGATGCAGAGAGAATGGTTTGAAAAACATTCACCAATTCTCCTGGCCTGAGCACTGTAAGAATTACTTGTCAAGGATATTGACTCTTGGTCCAAGATCACCTGCTATTGGTAACAAAGAGGAGCGGAGTAATGCACCTATTTCAGGAAGGAAGAGTATCATTGTTTTTTCTGTAGACTCTGTTAGCAAGGAAGATCTAGTCCGGATAATCAGAAATGCTATGGAGGTCATCAATACAGAAAAGAAGTCAGATTCAACTGGTTTTGTGTTGTCAACGTCACTGACAATATCAGAAATACATTCGCTGCTAGTATCTGCTGGGATGCTTCCTACCGAATTTGATGCTTTCATCTGCAATTATGGGAGTAACATTTACTATCCTTCATATTCTGGCGAAACACCAAGCAATTCCAAGGTCACATTTGTATTAGATCAAAATCATCAGTCCCACATCGAGTACCGTTGGGGAGGAGAAGGCCTGAGGAAGTATCTAGTGAAGTGGGCTACTTCAGTGGTAGAAAGAAAGGGAAGAATTGAGAGACAGATTATTTTTGAAGATCCAGAACACTCTTCAACCTATTGTCTCACATTTAAAGTGGTCAATCCAAATCATGTATGCCTTTAATTTTTCTGTCATCTCTTACTTTCTAGAAACTTGGTGTGTGTATGTGCCCCCGTCATTTCAAGTGTTTTGTGTCATCCCGTTAAGGCTGTAAGTAGGTGCCCCTTGGTGTACCCTCCAACCCTCTTTAGTTCAACCAAATGAATTAGATTTTCAAAATGAGCTCTGATTTTGAAAATCTAGTTCATTTTGTTGAACTAAAGAGGGTGGGAGGCGGCCCTAAGGGTCGCCAATTTGCACCCCTACATCCCGTTCATATTTTTGACATGGCAAATTTTTTTACTGCAGCTACCTCCTTTAAAAGAGCTGAGGAAGTTGATGAGGATCCAATCACTCCGTTGCAATGCTCTATACAACCACAGTGCTACCAGACTATCCGTAGTTCCTATTAATGCATCACGTTCTCAGGCTCTAAGGTTTGGCATTGTTTTTAGTTGCTTACCTATGCCATTTATCTATCATTGTCTCTTTAAGGTATAAATGCTCCAGAATTTTAGGTTGCGCTTGATAAAACTACCTAGATAAATATGGGATGGGTAAGCCACATACTCCACTTAGTGTGTACTTTGTTCGAGTGACCTCACTACAATTCTTTTTTAAGGTATAAATGCTCCAGAATTTTAGGTTGCGCTTGATAAAATTACCTATATAAATTTGGGATGGGTACGCCACATACTCCACTTAGTGTGTACCGTGTTCGAGTGACCTCACTACAATTCATTTGCTGTATCTAAGTTTGGGTAAAAGATTTCGCGTCTTTTCGCTCGTTTGCTTCAGTTAGATATTTGATTGGGTCGCTTTTGCTAATAAAGTTGATAAAAGGTTTACTGTCCTATTTTGTTGTCCCACCTGACCGGATCTTTCTTTCGTTCCTTTAGGTACTTGGGTATACGTTGGGGGTTAGAGTTGCCAAATGTTGCAGTCCTTGTCGGAGAAAGCGGTGACTCAGATTACGAAGAACTGCTGGGCGGTCTCCACAGGACCGTCATCCTGAAGGGAGAATTCAACATTGCTGCAAACCGGATCCATACTGTCAGGAGATACCCCTTGCAGGACGTCGTCGCGCTGGACAGCTCAAATATCATCGGCATCGAGGGTTTCTCTACTGATGACTTGAAGTCTGCTCTGCAGCAGATGGGCATACTGACACAATGACACGACCTGTTTCCATATACCACATGTTAAAAGAGAGACGAAGCAAAGTAGTAGTACCACTGTTTCCACGTTTGATGGAAATGCCGATTTTGTTTGTAGGTTGTAGAGTTTTGTGCGTGTGTGGTCTATTCTTGAGCTGTGAATAACTGCCCTTTGTTTGTATTATACGCCCAAATTTTGAAGTGAGAACACTACATCAGGCAAATGGGTTCACATACTGATACTGGGAAAAGATGCAAAAGGAAAGAATGAGCGATTCAGAACAACATTGTTCATTCTTTTTTATTGATGTTCAAGGTATGTATATTTTTTTAACACGGTTAAAGGTATGTATTTCTACTGAGCAAAGCTTGGAAATGGATGACCACTCTATTTTTTTTTTCTTTTGGGATAGCAGCATGAATAACACCAGGTCATATAACTGTCAGCTCCTTTGTTGGAGCCTTAATGACGCTAGAGAGGGGAGCTGGGAATTCTGTGACCCCCCCATCCGGCCGAGCATGTCGCAACCCGGCATTATTTCTCTCCGTGCGATCGCTTTGCTACCGTCTCACCTGTCACCTGCCGGCTGTGCCGTGCCGTGCTGTGCGGGTGAACGAATCCCGTGGCCGTGGCGATCTTGTGCACGGTAAATCGCAGGACCTACCCGTGCAGAATGCTGTGCCGAAGGCACGGATGTCTGTCCACCCAGGATTCGACGCCGGATTGCGGAAGTGAGACACCCTCACCCCGTTGCCTGTCCACCCGTGCGCATATCCGATTCCTCGAGCAAACGATCGATCCTTCGTAAGAGCAGTTTCTGTTCCACGGACACGTAGCAAGGGTAGAAAGATCGCGGGCACTCGCGGCGGCCGACGAGTGTGAAAGCCACCTGTTTCACAATGAGCGGATAACGCCGGGTGACGGGGAAGGAAGGATTCTTTGCAGCGCGGTTCGACATGTGCACGATTCCAACTCCCAATCGAAGCCCCGATCAAGGTTCACAATTTCGTATTACTCGGTAAAACCGGTGGCCACCGAAATGTCCGGTTTTCGCGAAAACCGGAAAACCAGTCGGAAACCGGATCAAAATTTGAAACCAAAATTTGAACAAAAAATGTCCGAAATTTGCGGTAAACCGGGCCGGTTTACAGGTAAACCGGTCAAAATGTCCGGAAAACCGGACCGAAATTCGGCAAACGGATTTGAGAGGAAAAATAAAAAAAATTGCAAATGAAATTTTCAAAAAATTGAAACAAAAATATGTAAAAAAACTAGATGCAATTTGCAGTGCATTGGTGCAAGAAGAACTAGAAACTTTGATTGTTTGCTTGGTCAAAAAAATTGAGGAATGTTGCAGGTTCAAAAAGAGAAAAAAGAAAAAGGGGTTTTTTCTTTTTTTCCTTCCCTTTTCAACACAGAAAACTTTCTCGATTTTTTTCACCTATCAAACGATCGATTTCACTTGTTGTTCTTCCACCATTCGACTCAACATTCGATCTAGTTTTTTTACGTATTTTTTGTTTTTAAAAAATTTCAAATTTGAATTGAAAAACCGGAGTCCCGAGGACCAGACCAGTTTTTCCTGTTTTCGCGAAAACCGGTCCGGTTTACCGCGGGAATGAGAACCTTGGCCCCGATCAACAAGTTTCCCCGACGAGAACAAAAAGGTTTAGAGCATCAATGGGGATCTTCTAGCAGGAAGATTTCAGATGGCGTGAAAGCTAAGATTTCGTACATTTCTTATGAGATTATTACTACGCGATACTCTTAGCAATGGCAACATCTCCAACTATTATCATCGAGGACTTCTAACAAAAATATCTAAGTTTTTTTTTTATTGGCAGAAGATCTGCATACTAATTATCACCCTCTCCTAGTGCCCTGCTGCGTAGGAATTCCATTATTTCAACATCCAAAAGCCCAAAAAGAAGCACAACAGCAAAAATATATCCGGACCATATAAAAAGGTAACGTGCGACTCACACAAGTCGGGCCAAAAACGTCGCGGACCATCAAACCCAAACCCAGCTGAATCAACCAATTCCATTCGCCCCCATCGGAGACGCCGCCGTCCGGTCTCCATCGCCACCGCGCCGGCCAACCTCGAGCGCGCTGCCCCGGAGCCCTCAGACCCGTACCCGAGCGTGCGCCCCATCCCGTCGTGGATCTCCGTGTGAGGAGGAGGGCGTCACCGGCCGGACACCCACGGACCAGATGGTGCCCGGCGCCGGCGGGGGCGAGTAGCGCGGCGACGAGCGACGGACGGATCGGCGGCGCGGTGAGGCCGAGGCGTGGGCGAGGGCCACCATGTCTGCGGTAGTGTGCGGCAAGAGGTCCTCCTCCATCTTCGGCGACGAGCTCATACCTTCCTCCTCCTCTCCTCCCTCCTCTCCCCACCACCACCACCCTTCCAAGCGGTTCCGCTGCTCTCCGACCCGTGCCTTCGACGACGCCGCGAGACGGAGGGAGGCGCTCGTCCACCACCTACTCACCCTCTTCCCTCACATGGATCCGCGGGTTCGTTTCCTATGGTTTTTTTGCTTATCTGTTTATTATTTGCGAAATTATGGTTGGAATTGGCGTGTGAGTGTGGAAAGGTGCCTCTTTTATTGGTCCTTCTAGACGTTTATTGTTAGATTCATAGGTGCCTGGAGCCACGAATCAGATTGAGTAGTAATTTTCGTGTCAAAGTATGCCCATTCTTCTAGTAAATTCACGATTTTACAAATACTCTCATCGTTGATTATTGTGTTTGGGTGACAAGCACTCTCTTTGTTCAAAAGATGTATATGCATGTTTGCTCATTTCTAAGTATGTTTACGAATAAAAGAGTACATTTGGGCTTTTTATGGAACAACCAAAGTATTGTGGACAGACACGAGGAGTTTGTTGCATGCAACATGCTGAGCCTCGCTATAGCCAGTTAGGCAATTTCCCATTTGTGAGTGTGTTTTTGGTTGTCGACACCTTCATCTATTCGTCGTCTTGTTTAGAGTTTGATGATGTGATCTCCGAACATTTCTAAATAGGAAGTTCTAATTTCGAATAGCTATCCGTTCATGGTGAGTGTGTTTTTTGAAACTCACATTGGGCTCACAGGAATCCTTTTTCATATTTTTGTTCTACCTTTGCTTCTTCCACTTAGTGCTGTATATTTGGTTATGCAACTAAAATTTTCACAGCATGTTTATTTTAGGAAAAAGTCCTATTTGCCTCCCTCAACTCTTATAGGAGGTGTAACTTTTACCTCCAATTACAAAACCGGGTAGCCTGACTCCCTCAACTCCTTCTCTCACTTCAGTTTACCTCCCTGGCGATATTGAAAGTGGTTTTGTCCGACATGGCGCATTGGACCCACATGTCACGTGCCACATCATCACGTCTTTCTCCTTTTCTCTCTCTCTCTTCCTCTCTGCTTGGCTGGGAGACTCGTCGAGACTGGCCTCCTCCCTTGCCGGCGCGCGCCGCGACTTGCAGCGCGCTCAAGCCGGGCCGCCAGCGTCACACACATCACACACATCACGTGCTCAATTTAGGCCACCGCCTGCACACCACCGAACACATCTACCACCACCGCCTCCCAATTTCAACTTCCCCCTTCGTCTTCATGTCTGGTCACCGCTGCGATTACTCGCCGCCGGTCAGTCTCTCCCTTCCCCTTCTGCTCTGTGAGCTATGCCGTGGTCCTGTCTCGCTCTCACGCCTCTTTGCACAGCTTGGGGACCATGGGAGCAGGAGATCGACGGAGCACCACCGCCGCCAGGATCTGCCTCGCATCGTCGGCCATCCTCCGCCTTCGACCGAGCTTGCCGACACTCTGGTGAGGCTCGCCTCCTTCCTTCTCTTTCTTTTCCCGAGCACAAACTTCATTTTTTCGTATTCCACGCGCACCCTCACATCGCGTCGCCGCCGCCGCCACTCTCCCGCAAGGTAGCGTCGCCTCCCCGATTCCGTTTCGAGGTCTCGAGCCTCGTCGCGACACTCACCATCGCACGAGGAGGCCTCTGATAGGCCTGCAGCAAGGGTCCGGTCGGCGTATCGCTGCTGCGATCTGGCTCCGGCGAAGCGAGGTGGGAGGGAGAGAGAGCTGGGCGGCGGCGTAATTTTATTCCATGCCGAGTCAACAAACGGCGCGTGCGCAACCACTCTCAATACCGCCCAGGGAGGTAGGTAAACTGAAGTGAGAGAAGGAGTTGAGGGAGTCAGGCTACCCGGTTTTGTAATTGGAGGTAAAAGTTGCAACTCCTATAAGAGTTGAGGGAGGTAAATAGGACTTCTTCCTTTTTTTAATCCATCTTTTTGTAATACGAATTCAATGGAACTAGTTACTTGATAGATTTTAGCAATCAACTTCCTATTTTGGCATTGCAAGTTTCTGGAAGAAACCTGGAGATTTGCTTTGGTCTCTGTGAGATGTGTCCCAACCATGCAAAATTTTCTTATGCCCTGATGCTATTGGTAAATCTGATGTCATCTATCCTTTGTGTAGAAGTAACTATATCTAGTTGTTCAGTATGTGCAGCTGGTTTCATTTGGACTCGTGTCATTTTACAAACTGGCGTTTGAGTGGATTGTCTTCTGTATACTCACTGCAGCTATATGATGTCAATTTATATCTTTAATATACTGATTTCCAAAATGATGGCAGTTGCTTGAAAGAGCTCTAGAGGCATCTGGAGATGATTTAGATTCTGCAATGAAGAGTTTGAATGAGCTGCGCCTGGAGTCAGCTGAGGCTCTCATTGCGGCTACTGTATGTGAATCCGAGAACAGCCTAGCAACAGCTCTTAAGTTGTCGTCTGAAGGTATGTTTACTGAACCTGAATCAGTTGCATGTCCAATTTGATTATTGGAAAGAGCTTGTTAGGTTACTGATGCCACAGATCTCAACACTTGCTTGATGTATGTTTTTGGACAATACCAGAAGTCTTTAATTTTCCAAAATTGACAGTGTATGACTATTGCTACCAATCCGAATTTCCCTCATGCATTATCAATATTCCATTCTCTGTAGTCATATGAAGCAGCAATGAGTGACTGTATGATTGTATCTTTTATATGCTAAAAGCAAAGCTATCAAGCTGCATCATACCGTGATATATCAGTCGTGGGTTGTCCTTCTATTAGTTCCGTGATATATCAGTCGTCAACCAACTTATATTGCTACATCTTCTTTATCGTTTGTTTTGCGAACCATTCCAAATGTTAACTTTACAGTTCTTCACTTGGACAGGTGCTGTTAGTAATGGCCATTTGGGTGTTGTTACTGAAAACCCATCTGCTACTGATAATTGTCATACGGGTCATCACAGCACTGAATGGGTCGAGCTGTTTGTCAGAGAGATGATGAGCTCCTCCAACATAGATGATGCACGAGCTCGTGCCTCCAGGGCTTTGGAGGCTTTTGAAAAGTCCGTCATGGAGCGAACAGAGGCTGAAGCAATGCAAAATTTGCACAGGGTAATATAGAGCACATTGCATGCCATTTTGATTTGTATGACTTACTCAGGAGGCTTTAAGTGTTACGTCTTCACTTCTTAATAGGAAAATATGATGCTAAAGGAGCAACTGGCAACAATTCTTCGAGAGAATGTTGTTCTGAAGCGGGGTGTTGCAATACAACATGAGCGGCAAAAAGAGTTTGATGCGAGAACTCAGGAGGTTCACAGCCTCAAACAGCTGGTTTTGCAGTACCAGGAGCAGCTAAAAACACTAGAGGTACTTCCCCAGTCCTCTCCCATTTCTTTTGTTCTCGATATTTATCCCAATAAAAGGAAATGTTAATTCTGATTCATTGATTGCAGATAAATAACTACGCACTGAGAATGCATCTGAAGCAGGCCCAGCAGAACAGTTCTATTCCTGGGCATTTCCCCCCTGATGTCTTCTAAAAATCCTCAGGATTTTCCCTCTCATACTAAATCCTGAGATGTGAAGCGGGGGATTTACCTATTGCTGCTGTGATAGGTCGGCTCGCTTCTTTAGGCTGAGAGGTCAAATGTTGCATAGATCACCAAACCGGGGACATGCAACGGCAAAGGATCGAATCCAATGGAATTCCGGTGCGTCAGGAGGAGGTTCAGATGAAATGACATGCTAAGGCTGGCACTGCATTTGCTTGGTGCGTACTGCTTGCTTGTAGCATTTGTTGTGTTGGGTTGAAATGAAATGTAAGATGCAATAAGAAGAACGAAGCAACATAAGGACATGTTTATACCGAGAATGTAAAATTATTTATTC
This sequence comes from Eragrostis nindensis, assembly GCA_012490785.1. Classification (NCBI taxonomy): domain Eukaryota; kingdom Viridiplantae; phylum Streptophyta; class Magnoliopsida; order Poales; family Poaceae; genus Eragrostis; species Eragrostis nindensis. The sequence continues at coordinate 85,537 of JAAXCT010001954.1, forward strand.
TTTCTAAAAGGATGTATCTGAGGACTCGTTGTTGGAGTGATGAATTATGCATAATTTGGTTATGCCGGTGCTGATTTCTTTATAGCTTGTTGATTTGTTGTTTGTAAGTGGAATGCTTGGTAAATTTGGTTCACAAGGGTATTAATTTCGATCCTCCGGTGACATCTGCGTTTTGAATAATAATAACAAAAATGAACCTCACAAGCCTTTTAAGTTATCCGATCTGACAGAACAATCAGTTTATACGAGCCAGTTTGTATACTTAGAAGTTGGTGCGATCCAATATATCCAAGCAGGTACATAAGGTAGAGCATCGCGGTCAGTGCCAACTCCACCACGGCCTGCGCTAACGCCACGCCGTTCCGCCCCGCCCCGCCCCGAACGGTATGAGCTAGCTCCATGTCCGTGCCCCTGAAGTCGACCGCTCGAACCGCTCCGGCCTGAACGTCTCGGCGTCGTCCCAGTGCTCGGGGTCCCTGTTCATCGCGCCCGGGCGTTCACCGGCATGGTGGCGCCCTTGGGCACGTCGTAGCCGAGCCGAGGACCTTGCAGGTCTCTCCGCACTGTCTTATGAGCATGGGCGTAGCGGGGTGCAGCCTGAGGGTCTCCTTGATGACCAGCTTCACAGGTAGTGCAGGCCGGGCAAGTCGTCATCGGTTACCGTCCACCTCCCCTGGAGCTTGTCACGCAGCTCGGCTTGCACCTTGTGCAGAATTCCGGGGTTCCTCATCATCTCCGACATCAAATGGCCGTTGATGTCTCGGTTCTGTTAAGAATCTAGGCAGTTTTCTAATTAATTTAATCCATAAATTTCCCAACAAGGTGATGGCGATGAACAAACTGAACAGAAAGTCAGGAACGTATCCAGCGGAAGATCCTGCGCCGGAGGCGCTGGAAGATCCATTCCCAAGAACTATTGTTCTTGAGTATGTTCGATGTAGTCGATCTTAGTCGATGCAGGACGATGTTCGCAGTGCAGAACCTTCCGGAAAAGTAGTCGATCGAAGGGAGCAGTCGCGTTGTCGCTCCCTAAAAACCTGATCGCCCGCACACCCGGCAGATGTCTCTTGCGGAACGGGGTTTCGGAGGCCAGCTCTCCCAGATTCTGTGCGCGCAGAAGTCCGGGACGGAGAAGTTTTCGAAGACAACAGCGAAGTATGGAATGCGAGAGCGAGTAAGCGAACGTTTCAGGCGTATGGAAGGCGCTATATATAGAGACGGAACAGACGCGACGCCTTCGAACGAACAGACGCGACCCTTCGTAAAGAACAAACATGCGCGACGTCTTCGTAACGAAAAAGCATCGGTTCATATGAGATGCGCCGTTTCGATATATTAAAACTTCCATAACAGACGGACGGCCGCGCCCGCCCGCCACGGCACGGCACGGCTCGGCTCGGCGGCGGCGGCGGCGCGCGCGCGCGTGTGGTTCGCACTAGCCTCTCTCAACTTCTCTAGGGGATCAACCGGAAATCCACCTAATAAGTCGAGCCAATTAATGATAGGAATCCCATGTGGGACTAAACCATTATTGCATTAATTATGGGCCTAGACTAAAATAGAATTATTGCTCTATTATGGGCTTAAAGGTCCATAAATCTCAACAATCCCCACCAAGTCTAGAGCTCATAAGGAATGCACTCAATCATCTTCCTCTCGTTTGATATACCGGTGTTTCGATGGAGACTGTTAGGTTGAACTTCCATCTAGAACAGAGGTTACACCTTATTCACAACTGAGCAATGGACTACGTCTTGAATTGTCAGTTTTGTGCGAAAGAGGTTTTGCCTAAGTCCTTTACCGATACTAGGTTGCCAAAAAACATCCCCTCTGTTTTGAAGCATATAAGTCACACTTCTGGCCCATTCATGAGTATCTAGAGATCCCTACCATCTCATAGACTGTGACTAGCAGTCGAACTCATATAGGTGTGTTCCTTAAAGATATCCTGTAGGATGATATCTTTGCTTCTCATAAGCCACTAGGAACACATCAAGGTTAATAAACCAGCCTGCCTTACAGTTCTCTAGGAAAGAAGTACATCTGAGATAGACCAATCAGGGTCTTTCCTCTCAAGCTGTCACTAGCTTGTTTCACCATTCTACTTCACGGGATCTCTGATCGCATAGAACAGGTTACCACTATGACAGCCTATCAAGTGGGTCTTAGGCCCATCTCACTCGATGCACTGTTTATCACATTACGTGACAGTCCCTTGGTAAATTGATCTGCCAGATTTTTAGACGTATGAACATAGTCCAACGAAATAACTTCGGAGTTTCTCAATTTTCTGACAGATTTCAATCGCCTTTTTACATGCCTTGTCGACTTCATGTTATCCTTTGAACTGTTCACTTTGACTATTACAGTCTGATTGTCACAGTTCATGGAGATTGACGGTATTGGCTTTTCAACCACCGGTAAATCCATAAGGAAATCACGAAGCCACTCGGCCTCAATTCCAGCAGTATCCAATGCTGTAAGTTCTGCCTCTATAGTAGACCTTGTCAAAATAGTCTGCTTGCAGGACTTCCAAGAGACAGCGCCACCTCCAAGTAGAAACACATATCCACTAGTGGCGTACATCTCATCTGCATCGGATATCCAGTTTACATTACAATATCCTTCTAGTACTTTAGGGTACCCAGAATAGTGAATGACATAGCTCATAGTACCTTTAAGATAGCGCATTACTTTCTCAAGAGCTCGCCAGTGATCATCTCCCGGTTTTGACACAAACCGGCTCAATTTGCTCACAGCAAACGAGATATCAGGCCTTGTAGCACTAGCAAGGTACATAAGTGAACCAATGATTTGGGAATATCTCAATTGATCCTTTGCTATTCTTTGGTTCTTCCTTAATAGCACGCTAGGATCATAAGGCGTGGGAGCAGATTGAATATCGCTATACCCAAACGACTCAGGATCTTCTCCACATAGTGAGATTGCAAAAGAGTAATCCCACCATTGCCTTCTCTTTGTAGCTTGATGTTAAGAATAACATCTGCTACTCCCAAATCTTTCATCTCAAAGTTGTTGGACAGAAAGCCCTTGACCTCCTTAATCACATTAAGGTTGGTCCCAAAGATCAGTATGTCATCAACGTATAGACACAGGATGACTCCCTCGCCCCCACCATACCGATAGTACACACATTTGTCGGCTTCATTCACAACAAAGCCAGCCGATATCAAAGTTCTTTCGAACTTCTCGTGCCATTGCCTAGGAGCTTGTTTGAGGCCATACAGGGATTTTAACAATTTACACACTAGGTTCTTTTGACCTTCTATCACAAACCCATCAGGCTGATCCATATAGATCTCCACGTCTAACTCTCCATAAAGGAAAGCTGTCTTAACGTCCATCTGATGGACGAGAAGACCATGTGAGGCTGCCAGGGAAAGTAATACTCGAATCGTGGTCATACGAGCAACAGGTGAGTAGGTGTCGAAATAATCTTCACCCTCTTTTTGTGAATATCCCTTCACCACAAGCCTTGCCTTGTACCTCTCAATCGTACCATCAGGCCTAAGCTTTTTCTTGAACACCTATTTGCATCCTATGGGTTTGCACCCGTAAGGACGCTCGACCAACTCCCAAGTACCATTAGACATGATTGAATCCATTTCACTCCTTATTGCTTCCTTCCATAGGTCATCATCAGGAGATGAAAATGCCTCTTCAATGGTTCTGGGAGTGTCGTCCACGAGGTACACAATAAAGTCATTTCCAAAAGACTTTGCAGTCCTCTGTCTCTTACCCTTACGGGTGACTAGATTGTTATCCTCCTCAGGAATGTGCACAGGGGGTTCCTCATTTTGTGTTATCGGAATAAAATACTCATGGGGTAATGTAAATTCATGACTAGATGTGTTAGGTGCATTTTTGAAAGGAAATTCACTTTCAAAGAATGTAGCATCTCTAGACTCCAAAATTGTACCAACCAACATGTCAGGTACTCCAGATTTTACTACTAAAAATCTATAACCCACGCTGTTCATAGCATAACCCAGGAAGATACAATCAACAGTTTTAGGTCCAAGTTTGCGCTTCTTATTGATTGGCACATTCACCATGGCCAAACAACCCCAAGTACGCAAATATGAGAGATTTAATCTTTTCTTATGCCATTCCTCAAATGGTGTGATTTCTTTATCCTTTGTGGGAATTCTATTCAGGACATGACATGCAGTCAATATCGCCTCACCCCACCATTCCTTAGAAAGACCCGCTGTCTCTAACATGGCGTTAACCAAATTAGTTAGAGTTCGGTTCTTTCTCTCAGCAATCCCATTGGATTGAGGTGAGTAAGGCGGTGTCCTCTCATGAATAATACCATGTTCCACGCAGAATTCAGAAAAATCATTAGAAAAGTATTCTCCACCACGGTCAGACCTTAAACGTTTAATCTTCCTCTCTAGTTGGTTTTCTACTTCAGCTTTATAGATTTTAAAGTAATGCAAAGCTTCATCTTTGATTTCAGCAGATACACATAGCAATATCTAGTACAATCATCTATGAGAGTCATGAAGTATCTTTTATCACCTCTAGTCAATTCGCCATTCATCTCGCATAGATCGGAATGAACAAGTTCTAATGCCTCTAAGTTCCTCGCCTCCGCAGCCTTGTGAGGCTTGCGAGGTTGCTTAGATTGCACGCAAGCATGGCACTTAGAACTTTTGACCATATCAAATTTCGGGATTAAATTCAGTTTTGCTAACCGCGTCATACAACCAAAGTTAATGTGACAAAGTCGTGAATGCCAAACATTCGACTCATTCGAAGTAAGAATATTATTCACAACCTTATTACAAACATTGTCAAGTAAAGAAAAGCGGAACAAGCCTCCGCAATCATAGCTTTTTCCAACAAATGTCCCATACTTACAAAGTATACATTTATTAGACTCAAGAACTAATTTATAACCATCTCGACACAATTGAGAGCCACTAACAAGATTCCTTTTGATTGAGGGGACATGCTGCACGTGCTTCAATAGCACCGTCTTTCCCGAAGTAAACTTCAGAATGACCGTACCAACACCAAGAACACGAGCATGTGACCCATTTCCTATCAACAAGTCTCCTGTCACTCCGGCCTGATAAGAAGAAAACAAAGAGATATCAGCACACACATGTACATTAGCCCCAGTGTCAATCCACCACTCAGGTGTTTGACAAACAAAAAGGACAATGGGTGTAGAATTGCCGTACCCAGAAGTCCCTCCAGTCTCGCTAATGACCACGTTTGCAGATTTCTTCTCCTGCTTAACTTTGCGGTCTGGGCACGCACTTGCCCAATGCTCAGTGCTCCCGCAAACAAAACAGCCACTTTCTTTGTTCTTTTTCTTCTTAAAAGTGGTTGATTGCTTAGGCTTCTCAGCCCCCTTCTTCTTCTTCTTTGATGAGTTGACCTTTTCACACCATATTGGCACTAGAAGATTCTCCTACGCTCTTTCCACGTGTGTCTTTTGCTTTCGTCCTTTCCTCAACATCAAGAGTCCCAATGAGTTCAGACACGCTAAACTCTTGTCTCTTGTGTTTCAATTGGGTAGCAAAATCCCTCCAAGTAGATGGCAACTTAGCGATAATACCGCCAGCCACAAACTTGTCGGGCAACACACATGGAAACTGTTCGAGTTCTTTTGCCATAGCCTGAATTTCATGAGTTTATTCAACTACAGAACGGTTCTCAACCATCTTGTAGTCAAAAAGTTGCTCCATGATATACAGTTCACTACCGGCATCAGAAACACCGAACTTAGCGTCCAGAGCATCCCATAGTTCTTTCGCAGAGATGCACGTGATATATGAATCCTTATACTTATCAGCAAGAGCGCTAATCACGGCGCCTCTGAACAGATTATCAGCCATATTGAACCGTTCCTCCTCCTCAGGAGTAAACTGTTCTGGCTTACCGTTCGCGGCGTGATAGCAGTTCATTGCTGTAAGCCACAGGACCATCTGAGCACGCCATCTCTTATAGAAAGACCCATCAAAAGCGTTTGGTTTCAGTGCAGCAGCAAAACCGCTAACAGAAAATTGCGCAATATCAGGTTTTTGGATTGTTAAGAATCTAGGCAGTTTTCTAATTAATTTAATCCATAAATTTCCCAACAAGGTGATGGCGATGAACAAACTGAACAGAAAGTCAGGAACGTACCCAGCGGAAGATCCGGCACCGGAGGCGCTGGAAGATCCATTCCCAAGAACCATTGTTCTTGAGTATGTTCGATGTAGTCGATCTTAGTCGATGCAGGACGATGTTCGCAGTGCAGAACCTTCGAGAAAAGTAGTCGATCGAAGGGAGCAGTCGCGTTGTCGCTCCCCAAAAACCTGATCGCCCGCACACCCGGCAGATGTCTCTTGCGGAACGGGGTTTCGGAGGCCTGCTCTCCCAGATTCTGTGCGCGCAGAAGTCCGGGACGGAGAAGTTTTCGAAGACAACAGCGAGCGGAAGTATGGAATGCGAGAGCGAGTAAGCGAACGTTTCAGGCGTATGGAAGGCGCTATATATAGAGACGGAACAGACGCGACGCCTTCGAACGAATAGAGGCGACCCTTCGTAAAGAACGAACAGGCGCGACGTCTTCGTAACGAAAAAGCATCGGTTCATCTGAGATGCGCCGTTTCGATATATCAAAACTTCCATAACAGACGGCGGCGGCGGCGCGCGCGCGCGTGTGGTTCGCACTAGCCTCTCTCAACTTCTCTAGGGGATCAACCGGAAATCCACCTAATAAGTCGAGTCAATTAATGATAGGAATCCCATGTGGGACTAAACCATTATTGCATTAATTATGGGCCTAGACTAAAATAGAATTATTGCTCTATTATGGGCTTAAAGGCCTATAAGTCTCAACAGGTTCAGGCAAGGAAGAGATTAAAGCAGGCTGATCAACAAAGGAAAAGACTGGAGTTTAACGAAGCGGAAAGAAGGATGTGAAGGTAGTGGCGCATACGTACAAGGATGATGTCTTTGACCGCCCGTTCCCCGCTCCCCGCTCGAACTCAATCCAAAGCCCAGACAAATCTAGCCAATAAACTCGAGTTTAAATCCGAGGGATTGATAGAGCGGAATCCTCTTCATCGATCCTCCTACTTTTGAGGACCGGATTGGGCGCGGGGTCTGAGTATTTTGGCGATTTGCAGGAGAGCATAATTTCAGAGAAGCTGATACATAGAGTTCGAGCTACAGAGATTCGCCGGAAAACAGAATTAGAGGTGCTGGAAGAGTTTGAATCCGAGAGACTGATAGAGCGGAAATCTCTCCATCGATTCTCCTGCTTTTGAGGCCGGATTTGGCGAGGGGTTGAGCATACGGTGATTTGCAGGAGAGTCCAATCACAGAGAAGCTGATACATAGAGTTCGAGCTGCAGAGATTCGTCGGAAGAACAGAATTAGAGGTGTTGTAAGCGATTGAATCCAAGGGACTATAGAGCGTAAATCTCTCCATCGATCATCCTGCTTTTGAAGACCGGTTTTGGCGTGGGGTCTGAGCATACGGTGATTTGCAGGAGAGCATAATTTCAGAGAAGCTGACACATAGAGTTCGAGTTGCAGACATTCGTCGGATGAATAGAATTAGAGTTGCTGTAAAAGAGCTCTAAGAGGGGAAAGAACCGAATTAACTAAGATTTGAGATTTAAGAAGTTTTCTAGGTTGAATTGACACAGGAGAACCAACCTACGCAGACAATTCGAGATACTGTTAAAACATAGAAGATAAGAATTGTGCTGGGAACAAGTTTTTTGAGTGCAGGTACAATTGAGGTCGAGGAGATGGGTGGAGCAGCCATGAGACAAGCGGTAAACAACGCTAGAGAAGAGTCCTCAAAAATGATGAGTAATAAGCTATCTGCAGAAGAACAGTTTAGGAGAGAGTTCATCTGCAATTTCCCCAAAACACTAAGTTCTGAAGTTTGGCCATCACTGCAGGAAGCTAGTGCTATGGCCAAAAAACCAAAAGCCCGAAGACTGACAATGGCACCTGAACCATTCAGAGAAAATTCAGAAAAGCCAATCAAGTGTATAGGCAGAAATGGAGATAACTGTAAACATTGCTGGTGCAGTTTTTGTACACATAAGAAACTGACTGATTCTGCAAATAGGAAAATAAGAGTCAGAGATGCAGCAGAGATAATGCAACTATTATTCGCTAGAGATAGCAATGATGGGCATCATGAAAGGAAAAAGAAAGAGGAAAATATAGAGATAGGAAAGAATTCAGAATATGGAACACAGATACAAAAGCCTGATAATAGAGAGGATAAAACAGAGTTCAGAAGGCCCAGACCACAGGTCATAAACACACGGCCTGTGCAAGAGGCCCAAAAGCCCAGTTGACAATTTGGAACCAACATAGAGGACATGTACAACCATTCCTGGTCCAATCCTAGAGCGGTGTGGCTTTGGGTGCCTAAAGAGAAGGGACTGGTGGCGGCGGACCAGGGGTTAGGGTTCCCTGCAAGAAGGGACGAAATCCGCCGCTTTGGACATCTTGCGCGGAAGCTAGTGAAACCAACCAAAAAATTGAGGGGAGAGAAGACCTTTCTGGAGATAGTTCAGGTCAAGATGCAGCGAGGGGAAGGAAACCAAGGACCTTCGCAGTATCGGCAGTTTGACAGAGAGGAGCAGTATCGCAAGGGAGGGTACCGTGATTATAGAGATATGAATGATCACTATAGAGATAATCCAGGGCAATACCAGAGAGAGGAGCTCAGAGGAAGAAGATATGATGAAGGACAGAATAGCCAGCGCTGGGATAATTACAGTAGAAGGCAAGACTCCAGAGATCAAGTGGATCGTGGGAGAGGCAGCAGGGAAGATGTAAGGCCAAGAGAGGGATACGACCAGCAAGGTACCAAAAGGAGATCGGAGGAGAGAGAGCAGGCTGAGGATGATCTGAGGTACAAACTGATGCGCAACAAGGAGCATATGGGAACTGGACCAGCACAGTCAGTAGAGGCTAACAGAGGGGGAAAAGGTGGGGAGCAGTCAGGGATGATTTGCTTCCACTGCAATTTCCCTGGTCACCATCAAAGCAAGTGCACTAATCCACCGTACTGTTTCAATTGTAAGACTAGTGGTCACAAGTCCATGTTCTGTCCCATGAAGAGAGGTCTACGGCTGTGTGGTTTTGGCTTTCCCGGAGCTGGATTTTGGAGCATTCACTATCCAACAAAGAAGAAAGTACAAAAGGAGGAATTCTGGGGCTGATGACAATTGAGGAGGGGGAGGGATCGAGAAAGCTATAGAGACTGAACTTAAATACTTGTTCAGCAATATGACTCCATGGAAAATCAAGGAATTGTCTGCTAGTGAGTATCTGATCCACTTCCCAACTGCTGATCTCAGACATCAGTTGGCCAGACTCAAGAATTTCTCTTTTGTTACAGCCCAAGTGAAAGCAAGAGTAGAGCCAGTGGAAGGGTCACCAGACACTACGGCCAAACTGGAATCAATATGGGTAAAGGCTTACAATTGGAACCCAGATGCAAGAAATGAGGAAGTCGTCAGAGAGGTGTCTTTTCTGGCAGGTGATCCGAAAACAGTCGACACACAAAGTTTGGAGAGAAATGGCCCTATCAGAATTGAGATGGATGTCAGAAACCCTGCACTTATACATGGGGACACTGAAGTGTTCTTTAATGGGGAGGGCAGAAAGATCACTTGGGTAGTGGAAACTCCAAAAAAGTCAAACCCACCATACCCCCCAAAGGACCATACAAAATTTGACAGGTTCAAAGAGGATGATGATGACGAAGATGATGATCTAGGAGATGGACCTGATCACGCACCAGATTTTGTTGAGATAGCAAAGGAACACAAGATTGATCTGGGCAATTATCAAGAGTCCAGTATGAAGGGATACAAAAGACAGAGTGAAGCTAATGAAGATCCCCAAGACAAAACAGAGATGATACAAGATATCCAGCAACCCCAGGAAGACAGCCAGGAAGAGGAACTGGTAGATTATGAACCTGATCCTCTAGAGAAAGAGAAGGAAGAGATGAGGAAAATTGACAAGGCTTTTGATGAGAGAACTGCAAAACTAGCATCAATGCTCAACTTGTCACCTAAAACTAAAACTATGCGCCAGATAGATGAGACCATGGAATGGCAGAATGATGAAGGAACCACAGGTTCACAAGTTCTGAATGAAGAAGAAGAACCTACCAATAGAGTTATCACAGTGATGCCAACTTTTGTGTCCCAGAAGAGTAGTAGAGCTCAAGATGACGGGACGAACATGATTGCAAAAGCATCTGCACTGAAAAGCTGCCAGAACGAAGGGACAGGTAATACATCTGCATTCTCCTTGTTTACTTCTTTTGATCCTGCGCATATGATTAGAGTAGCACATAATAGTGGTATTAATTTTGGGAATGATGATCATACTGCCTTGAAAACTATGTCAACTATTCAAGCAAAAGAACTTGCACAGGCTAAACTTACTGAAATGAGACTGATGATAGAGTTCGAAAAAAAGAAAGCAAAGGATAAAGAGAGTGTTACGAAAACAGCAGGTACAACTATGTCAAATGGAGATCAGGACCAACAACATGAGACTGGCAAGGCAGTGGAAAATAGAGTTCAGGCACAAGGAGATGCTGCAATTTTAGAGATTTTGAGTGAAGAAGATTCATCTGACCCTGAAGAGGAAGAGATTCAAAAAGATAGAGCTATTAGAAAGGTGGTACACAAAAGAAGAGAGGGGGCAACCAGAAAACCCAAATAATGTTAGTCCTATTTTGGAACATCAGGGGTTTGGGAAAAGAAGGAAGGAGAGGTCAGTTAAAGGAGCTTGTAACCCAATATAGAGTTGATGTTATATGCTTGCAAGAGACCATAAAAGAGGATTTCACTATCAAAGAGTTAAAAGCCTTAACTAGGGGACAACATTTTTCCTGGAATTGGACAGCAGCTGAAGGGAGATCTGGTGGCACTCTTACTGGAGTTAAGCAGGGAGATCTGGATGCAATAGAGATGTACAGTGGCTCTTTCTACTCAAGCATAGTGATAGCCAATAGAGAAGACGGATTTCAATGGGAAGTGATTAACGTTTATGGACCAGTGCAAAATGAGAGGAAACCAGATTTTCTTAGAGAGCTATCTCAGAAAATAAAAACCAATGAACACCCACTGATTATAGGAGGGGATTTTAATTTCATCAGATATGACCACGAAAAGTCTTCAGAAAATATTGATTATACTTGGATTAACATGTTTAACAGCTTCATTGAGGATTGTTGTCTGAGAGAACTGCAAAGAAGCGGAAGCAGATATACTTGGACAAACAAGCAAGAAAAACCAATACAATGTGTGCTAGATAGAGTTCTGGTGTCCCAAGCCTGGGATCAAAAATATCCCCTGGCTACAGTTAGAGGTCTGTTGAGGGTGGGCTCAGATCATAACCCTTTACTTTTGAGCAGTGGTAATGACAGAGCTCACAAAACAAAAACTTTCAGATTTGAAGCATCATGGTTGCTACAGGATAATTTTAAGAAGATGACAACTGACAAATGGCCAGCCAGAGGGATGGAGGAGGTACAGGATTGGTGGAAGCAAACCAAAATCAATTTGAGAAAATTCTTTAAAGGCTGGGGAGCTAACGTGGGCAGTCAAATGAAGAGAGACAAAGCTAGACTGAGACAAGCAATTCAGGAAATCGAGGATAAAGCAAATCAAACTGATATATCCAATGAGAAGTGGGCAGAAAGGTACAGGTTAGAGGAAGAGCTAGAAAAGATCTATGAACAAGAGGAGATCGCATGGCTGCGTAGGGGTGGGGAAAATTGGATACTCAAGGGAGATGCCAACACGGGGTACTTCCATGGGATTGCAAGTGGTAGAAAACGCAAATGCACTATTTTTTCTCTGGAAGATAATGGAAAAGAGATCAAGGAAGAAACAGAACTAAGGGAACACATAGAGTCCTTTACAAAGAGCTTTTTGGGAAAGAACATAGAGCTAATATTTCTCTTAACCAAGACATCTGGAGCAACAAGGGATCACTACCACCAGCAGAGTCAGAAAGTCTAATAAAACCATTCACTGCTGAGGAAATTGAGACAGCTGTGAAGGACATGAAATCAAACACAGCACCTGGGCCAGATGGCTTCTCAGTGGAGTTCTACAAAGAATTCTGGGGGAAACTGAAAGATGTAATGACAGAAATGTTCAACAATTTCTACAATGGAGATCTACACATGAACAGACTTAACTATGGCATAATACCTTAATCCCAAAATTAAAAGAGGCCAACAACATAAGGCAGTTTAGACCCCTCTGCATGCTTAATGTAGATTTTAAAATCTTTGCCAAGGTCTTGACTCTGAGACTAACTGAAGTGGCTGATAGTATTATCAGCAGAAACCAAACTGCATTCCTACCAGGCAGACACATTTTGGATGGAGTTGTGATTCTGCATGAAACGTTACATGAACTTAGAGTTAAGAATCAGAAAGGCATAATCTTGAAGATAGACTTCGAAAAGGCATATGATAAGGTAGAGTGGAGTTTTTTGTACGAAGTGATGAGGAGGAAGAATTTCCCAGAACAATGGATAAAATGGATAAGTCAACTGGTCGAAACAGGAAAGGTGGCAGTGAATGTGAATGGACAGCAAGGCAAATATTTCAAGACTTTCAAGGGATTGAGACAGGGTGACCCTTTGTCACCACTACTTTTCAACCTAGTCGGTGATGCCTTGGATGCGATCCTGACTAAAGCTAAAGAAGAGGGCCACATTAGAGGGTTGGTGCCTAACCTGATCCCTGGTGGGCTAACACATTTACAGTATGCAGACGATACTATCATTTTTATAGAGTTCGATGATGAATGTATAGCACATACAAAGTTCTTACTTTACTGCTTCGAGAATATGTCGGGCTTGAAGATCAACTATCATAAAAGTGAGGTCTTGGTAATGGGAGTAGAGGATAGTGAGAAAACTAGAGTTGCTAACCTGTTCAATTGTAATACAGGAATGATGCCAATCAAATATCTGGGCATCCCAGTGAGCAGTACACATCTACAAGTTTCAGATTTGCGATATGTTAATGTAAAGATTCAAAAGAGGCTTCCTAGTTGGCAAGGCCAGCTTTTATCATCTGGGGGGAGGGCGATTTTAGATGAGACTTGTTTGAGCTCTATACCCATATACACAATGGGGGTTTACAATCTGCAGGAAGAAATACACCATAAGGGAGACTCAGACAGAACTGATTTTTTCTGGCAGGATGGGGTGGGCAAAAAAAGGTACCACATGGTGAAATGGCTAGAGCTAGCAACCCTGAAGGACTATGGAGGTCTAGGTTTCACTGAGACTAGGACTATGAATGCCTGCTTACTTGACAAGTGGATCTTCAGATTGGAAAAAGGAGAAGACAATTTGTGCTGCCAATTACTCAGAAATAAGTACATGGGTGACAGAAGCTTCTTTGACAGTAGAACATTGGGAGTATCTCAGTTTTGGAAAGGATTACACGCAGTTAAACATCACTTTCAAAGAGGTGCAGTATACATAGTGGGAAATGGCAGGAAAACAAGCTTCTGGGCAGATATATGGCTGGGCGAGGTGCCACTGAAGACTAAGTTCTTCCATCTATTTAGAATCTGCAGAGAACCAAAACAGACAGTGTACGAGGTGCTGGCTAACAACCAAATAAATATAGTATTCCGTAGAGTTCTTGGCCCAATTGAGACCGGTGAGTGGGAAGAGATGATAATCCTACTTAATAAGATAGAGCTTACTGAAAACCCAGATTCAGTCAGATGGGAGTTGGAGAAAACTGGAAAATTCACTACATCCTCGTTATACAGGAACATTCTGAATCCTGGAGTTATAAACTACAGAATGAAAGAGATCTGGGAAGCCAAAATCCCACTCAAAGTTAAGATTTTTTTTGTGGCAACTACATAGAGATAGAATTCCATCAGCTGACCAACTGAAGAAAAAACAATGGAAAGGGGAGAAAGAATGCAAGTTGTGTGGAATGGATGAAACTGCAAATCATATCATTTTTAATTGCCCTATAGCTACTTTCATGTGGAGTCTTGTTCGAGATGTCCTCAATTGGACCTATATCCCATCATTGTTGAAACAATTGGCGGATATGGCTCTAAAAGAAGGAGGACACAGAGATAACAGACCCATTATAGTGCTTTTAGGGGCCATTGCATGGACGCTGTGGCTAACAAGAAATGATCTGATCTTTAGAAATAGAGTTAATCGTTCACCGACTAATATGGCTCACAGGTTTTTACTGATGATGCAGCGGTGGGCGCCTTTGAGTAAAGGTGATGACAAGATCGATATGATGTGTGAAAAGCTCAAGGAACGACTGAAGACAATCACTCTGCGGGAAGGAAGACCGGCGGATCAGGAAGGAGTAGGATAGATGTTAGATACTTTTGGTCGATCGTCTGTGTTTCGACAAAACTATGCACTTTTCTGGGCTGTAACTTCTGTTACGTTTTGCTTTCGACTAGCCTGAATAGTCAGGGAAATAGAGTTGGAGACAGTAGAGTTCGAGCTAGATGGCCTTTAGCTGCGCTTATGTCTAGCTTTATGCTGTTACTTGTGTAAGCTGGTAACCCCAGCAAACGATTTCACTGGTGCTTTATAAAGCAGGGCAATGGCCTTATCTCTAAAAAAAAATGTCTTTGACCCCCTCCCATGGTGAGAGGGATCTCATAACCTCCCGCCAGAAAAAAGGTGTTAACAGTTTGTTTTGTGATAGTGATGTTGTCATACACGCATCCTTTACAGAACCAACGACTGAAAAGGATATACCAAAAAAAAAATCCGCTTTAATTCACTTCAAGCACTCATCTTCAGGTGTAGTGAGTCAGTAGGTGACTACACGTATGAAGTGAGCAAATACTTTATCTGTTCCCGTTTTATGTGTATCTCTTATTTGTTCCTGTTCAACCTCTCTTCCTTTCTATGCTCAGGAGTTAAATATCTCCCTACAATTTATTGTTAACTCTTTCTGAAAGAATTTCTGAAAGAAATTTATTTTAAGTCTAACCTCCATAATAAGAGGTAATAAAAGCAGTGCCTTAAAATTAGAGAGTCGTATTATGTTGACTAAAGTGATACATGGACGATGGGAAGCAGATGCAGGTCGTTCTTCCTCCGAACAGTGACGCCCATTTCCTCTGTCATGTCCAATTCACTTGGCTTCAAGCCATCAGGAAGCTTCCAGTCAAAGTGGTAGAGTAGAGCTGCAAGTGCGAGCTCCATGTTGGCCAGCGCAAACGTCATGCCTGGGCATATTCTCCTCCCTGCACCGAATGGTATGTACTCAAAGTCCAGGCCCTTGAAGTCGATTGTGCTAAACTCAAATCGCTCTGGCTTGAACTCTTCGGGATCCTCCCAATACTTAGGATCCCTCGCGATCGCCCATGCATTGACAAGCACCATGGTGCCCTTTGGCACGTCGTACCCGAGGATCTTGCATGATTCCGTAGACTCCCTTGGGAGAAGCAGTGGTGTCGCAGGATGCAACCTCAATGTTTCCTTGATGACGAGCTTTAGGCACGTCATCTGAGCCAAGTCATCTTCGGTGACTTTGGTCTTCCCTTTTAGATTATTGCGTAGTTCCTCTTGTGCTCTCTTCATGACATTCGGATATCTCATGAGCTCTGTCATAGCCCATTGCAGTGCTGTTGCTGACGTCTCGCTTCCGGCGCCGAATAGATCCTGCTTAACGCGAATAAACATTCTTGAACTTAATTTGTTGGAAAGGAATCTATATATTTACGGCGGGCGTATTGCACTTACCGCGATGAGTGATTTGATAGTTCCCATGGTGAGAGGCGTGTCGACGCCGCCCTCCTTCTGTATCCTCAAGAGCACGTCCACTAGATCCTCGTGCTCCTCGACGCTGCCGTTAGCCGCCGCTTTCCGCTCCTCATGCTGCTTGATTGCGGATTCCATGAGCTCAAAGGATTTCCTGCGGACAGCGTCCACCAGCCGTGGCGTGCCGCTTACGAAGTTCACGAACCGTGACGACGGGAACAGATCGCCAAGGCTGAACCGTGAGACGAGCTTGCTCCCCTGTTGGAGCAGCTCCAAGAACTCGTCACGCCTGTTGAACCTGTCCCCGATCATGGCACGCACCGCGGAGTCGGCGATGAGCACGGCGATCCTCTCGCTCACGTTCACGGTACTCTGGCGCCCCGGCGATTCTGAACTAGCGGCTGTAATGGCCGCGACGAGGCGCGCAACCTCATCCTCTCTGATGTGGCGGAACGACTGGACGCGGCGGGCGCTGAGCAGCTCCAGGATGCTGATCTTGCGAAGCCGCCGCCACAGGTCGCCGTACGGCGCGAGCGCCAGGCCCTGCCCGTCCTCCAAAAGGGTCCGGATGGTGGGGGTCCACGGGCGCGTGGCGAACGTGACGTCGTGGGTTTTCATGATCTCGCGCGCCGCGTCCGGAGACGTGGCCACCACGACCGGGACCTCGCCGAGCTTGAGGTACATGAGGGGCGCGTCCAGCCGGCGCGCGAGGTCGGCCAGAGCGCGGTGCCCGAGCGGCTTGCCGATGAGGTGGTGCAGGCTGCCGATCACCGGCAGCCGCCACGAGCCGGGCGGCAGCCTGCAGACGCCATCTTTGTTGCCGCGCTTCTTGAGCGTGATGAGCAGCAGGAGAGGAAGGAGCAGAGACACCAACACGAAGAGGTAGTATGTCACTTGCTCCATGGCGCTGGCCAGCTAGCTAGCTAGGTGTTCGTTTCTTTGCTTCTACGGCCGCCCCGCAGCTGGTTTTCGTTCCCAGATGGCAACAGAAGTCAGATTACCAAGGGGTTTTTCGTCAGCATGCACGTGCAAAACTGTACGCGCGCGTGCACGTACCATGATCTCTGGAGTCAGATTACGAGCGACGGTTTCTCTTCAGCAGGCACGTACGCACAGACTCTACGGTTTCTCCAGAGCTGCGTCCACCGCGCGGGGTCCAGAGACGGGACACCGGGCGCCAATCTTCGCTGGAATCCTCACTTCCAATCTCGTCTCCGGCACCATAGGCGGCGAGCTCAGCGCAGCGCATCGATCATGTCGTGTGGAACGGAAGTCGGATAAGCGATTCGGACTAGAGAGAGAGAGAGCCTGCATCGTCGGCGCCGCCGCAATGCTGCAGGTGCCCGAAACGATCGCCAGGGAGATCCTAAATACTGGGAAGATCCTGAGGAGTTCGAGCCAGTGACATACGCTTTTTTAAAAACGCTCTTTTAAGTAGTGAGATGTACACCCTGACCACCCAGGTTTGAGTTCCATTCCTTCAAGATTTATCACATGCTCGCATTTCCTTACATGACACAATCACCATTCAATATAATCTAGCTAAATAGGAATTCAAAACACATATTACGTTCACTGAAGCGGTGGCACACGGACAATGGCATGCAGGTAAAGGTCGTTCTTCTTCCTAACAGTGAGGCCCACATCCTCTGTCATGTCCAGCTCACTAGGCTTCAACCCGTCAGGGAGCATCCAGTCGAAGTGGTAGAGCAGAGCTGCAAGTGCGAGCTCCATGTTGGCCTGCGCAAACGTCATTCCTGGGCATATTCTCCTCCCTGCACCGAATGGTATGTATTCAAAATCCGTGCCTTTGAAGTCGACCGTGCCAGACTCAAACCTCTCTGGCATGAACTCCTCAGGATCTTCCAGTATTTAGGATCCCTGGAGATCGCCCATGCGTTCACAAGCACTGTGGTGCCCTTTGGAACATCATACCCAAGGATCTTGCATGACTCCCTGGACTCCCTCGGGAGAAGCAGTGGTGCCGCCGGATGCAACCTCAGTGTTTCCTTGATGATGAGCTTTAGGTACGTCATCTGAGCCAAGTCATCCTCGGTCACTTTCGTCTTCCCTTTCAGATTAGTGCGTACTTCCTCTTGTGCCCTCTTCATCGCATTCGGGTTTCTCATGAGCTCTGCCATAGCCCATTGAAGTGTTGTTGCTGACGTCTCGCTCCCAGCACTGAATAGATCCTACTTAATGCGAGTTTGGTTAGTTTCAACAAAGAAAGGAGGGAAATCAGTAAGAAATCAGAAACAATAAATACTTGTATTGGTGACCTTGTTGGAATATATTTACGGATGGATTGCACTTACTAGGATAACGGCTTTGATGATTCCCATGCTGAGCGGCACCTCGAGTCCACCTTCCTTGTGTATCCTCAGGAGCACGTCCACTAGATCCTCTTCCTCTTGCACGGCGCCGTCGGCGGCAGCGGCGGCCACGGCTGCCCTCCGTTCCTCATGCTGCCTGATGGCGTAGTCCATCAGTTCCGTCTGCCTACGGTGATGCGCCTCCGCCAGGCGCGTGGTGCCAGCGATGGCGTTCGCCAGCCTCGACGACGGGAACAAGTCGCCGAGGTTGAACCCGGCGGTGATCTTGACCCCATACGCGAGGTTCTCCAGGAACTCCTCCCGCCGCTCGAACCGGTCGCCCATGATGGTGCGCACCGCCGAGTCCGTGATGAGCACGGCGATCACCTCGCTGACGTTCACGGCCTCGCCGGGCGGGGCCGCCGCCGCGACGGCGGCGACGGCGCGGCGGACCTCCTCCTCCCGGACGCGGCGGAACGACTGGACGCGCCGAGCGCTGAGCAGCTCCAGGACGCTGATCTTGCGGAGCTGCCGCCACAGCGCGCCGTACCGCGCGAACGCCAGACCGCCTTCCCCGTCGGTCACCATGGTCCGGATCGTGGGGCTCCACGGCCGCGTGGCGAAGGTGACGTCGTGCGTCTTCATCAACTCGCGCGCCGCGTCCGGGGACGACGCCACCACCACGGGCACCTCGCCGAGCTTGAGGTACATGAGCGGCGCGTCCAGACGGCGCGCGAGGTCCGCCATCGCGCGGTGCACCAGCGGCTTGCCGAGGAGGTGGTGCAGGCTGCCGAGCACCGGCAGCCGCCACGGGCCGGGCGGCAGCCTGACGCCATCGCCGCGGCGCTGCTTCCTGATCTTGAGCAGCACGAGAGGGACCACGAAAGTCACGAAGAGGATTAGATAGTATGTCGCTCGCTCCATGAGCAACACTGCCTCGAAGAGGTACTGGAGCTTACTGCTTTGGCGGGCAGGTGTTGGTTACGTAGTACATTTGGTTGGTGTTGAATGATGGATCAACCAAGAATGATGCCGGGCAGGTGTTGGTTACATTTGGAGCATATAAAGCGGTTTGAACGGAGCACACAAGTGAAGGTTCTGGTAGAAACAAAAGAGACAGGAGCTTTCAGAGTGGAGTGGTGTGTTTCCCGATCTGCAGTGAAAGTTAATGATGATCGGCAGCTCGGCATCGCCGTCGTCTACACGAACACGACGAAACTGCATTGGCTCAAACTAGCGTGCGATCGCAGCGGCCGTGCAGTGCACTCTCTAGAAGCTTGACGATCGAGTGGGTCCGCGAAATCTTTTCATGTCCAATCACTGTCCCTGTCCAATCATCGAGCGACAGGAGCCAGAGCTCGTGAGTCACAAGTGACGATGTCTTCTACCTCTAGCGATACGTACAGGCGAGGTCGTGAACGGGTACGTTGCGTGGTCGCACGATCCTTTCTGCCTTCCCCGCGCGCTCGACCGCGTGCGCTCTCCTCTGCGGGCTCCGGTGAGCTGCCGCACCGACCAACAGTGAGGCAGCGGCCTTCACCGGAAAAGAGTCGCTCCGACGACGGACCAAGCTGTACGAGGTTGCCATGGTTCTCGTCGATTTGGGAGAGGCCGTGGCGAATGATCAGCACGTGTTGGAGACAGAGGAGCAATTCCGGGGCAGCGAGGGAAGCGCATAGTAGAGGAAGAAAAAGTCAGCAGAAGAAGACGGAAGAAATCGTCGGCTAGCTACTCGGATATGCATCCAGCCGTCAACACAAATTAAAGGACTACTGATCAGCAAACGTCACGCTAGCTAGCTGGGTACCATCAAACGTTCAATAATGAGCCCACCAAATAAGTAGTAGATAGAGTATCTATTCCAACTAGAGATGGCAACGGGTAGAAATCTATCGGGTTTTCTCCTCCTCAGACCTTTACTCTTTAAAAAAATCTTCACCCGCTGGAGAACCCAAGTAATATTATGGGTAGAGTTTTCCACCCATACCCATACCCAGCGGGTAAAATATACCCATCGGATACCCATACCCGCCAACCATCTCGAAATTTCAGCAGCATAACAGAAGAAAATATGTATATCCAAGATTAATTCTAAAAGTGACATAACAGAAAAATAGCACAAGCATATTTAGCAATTCAGCAGCATCACCATTCATCACTTAACATCAAGTACTACCACCAGTCTAGTACATGATCAGAAGTTTCAACTAAATCAAGTCATGGACCGGGTATCCACGGGTGGCGGGTTTGGGTTCTGCTGAATCGCATCCTTACCCGGTCTACCCGATGGGTAAGCCTTTTTACCTATTAGTATATCCACGGATATAATTTTTTAACCAAATCCTCCCCTAATAGGAGAAAAATCCGTCGAGTCGTGGGTAATGGCTACCCATTGCCATCCCTAATTCCAACGTTGGAGTCTAGTACTGGATATTCCGCCATTAGTTATCAGCTTCTGGAGTCTACTAAGTAGCTGGATCGTCGTTAACGTTGCTGCAATAAACATGGATTTGATCAACCGCCTGACTCGGCTCGAAAGCTGCCTTCCATGCCATATAGCTAGCGTCGAATAGGAATAGTTGCCTAGCTAGTTGCTGGCCTGTTTGGTCGGGCTTCTCCACCGGCTTCTTGAGCAGCTTCTCGTCACGCGCTGCCAAACGAGGTGCTTCTTCGTCAGCTCTTCCGGAAAATGCGGGCGAAGCCGAGGCCAAAAATGAGGCGAAGCCAGGAGCGACGGAAAGGTAGCTTCGCCGGCTCCCTCCTCATCCACGTCAGCACCATCCGAAACTACCCCTGACGCAAGCGCGCGGTAGGGCACAGCGGAGCAAGCGGCACAGCGGCGTGGGAGGCAGGCCCGAGCGGAACGGTGGCGCGAGAGGATTAGAGAGAGGATTAGGCCAAGATAGATTAGAGAGAGAGGACCTGGTGAGCTGAGGATTAGAGAGAGATGGCTTGGGCATTGTAGCTTGAAGAGAGGAGGAAGAAGATGAGTGGAGAAGAGGACACGGTGAGGATGCCCCTCGCCAGCGTCCGCCGCTCGCCAGCACGTTCAGCCAAGTTTTTTTTCTTTTGGAGAGAGAGAGAGAGAGAGAGAGAGATGAGTACTTGTGAGCTTGTGGCTGAGAACGAGTGCTGGCGTGGGTAGGGAACTAGGGATAGAATCATTCATGAGTTGGCCCACTTGTAGTCATTTTTGCTGGATAGAAAGAAGTTTTAAAAAGCCATATGGTCAATTGAAGCAGCTAATTTAAACTCTAATTTCTCTTTTACTATTTTTCCTTAGCACATGATGCCACTATAGACAATTCCATATGAGGGGCACTATGGACAATTGTATATTCATCATTTATACAAATCAGGAGAAGCCGCAGGAGAAACTGTTCTGCCAAACGATTTCAGACACAACCACAGCTATAGCCAGCACAGCCGTGTTTTCAAAGAAGCCACAGCCACAGCCGAAGCCGGCATAGCCGGAGCCCTGCCAAACAGGGCCTTAAAGCCGCCATGAGTCGCCGCGGGATCTCAGGCCGGCCGTGGGGCTTGTAGCTGCCGCCTGCCGGCGGGCGACGACGACGACGTCCTCACATGGACCGAGCCATGGCGCGCGTCTCCGCCACACGTCTCTTGCCCGTAGCAACGTCCACGTGGCCGCACCCGTACGGCATACACTTGGTACGTGCCTGCCTCCAGTTTTGCACGTAATAAAACCAGTTGTTCGTAATCTTCTTACTCGTGAGGCCGTCTGGGAACAGAAACCAGTTCCACGCGCCGACCGTAGGAGCAGGAGAAACGAGAGGAGAGCCTCGCCTGTATTCATTTTGCCCGCCCGGCCCTTGCGAGTTACGACGGGGCGTACGTATCGCTCGATCGAGCTAGACGACATTCGGCGTGTTCGGGCTTGCTGTTGCTGCTGCTGCTGCTTCTCCCTCCCCTCACAGTGCTACAGTGCTGTCTTCCAGCACAACAGGATTCGTACAGTATTCGTAGTTATCTTCTTCAGCAGCTATAAGCTCAAACAGCAGCAGCCCTCACCAGCACCGAGCAGGCTGATTGTCACTGGTGACTCTTGAGCTCTGGCTCCTGTCGCTCGACGATATCCTCACCTAGCTGTGGCCGCGGTACGTCGACAGGGACAGCTTGATTGGACAAGAAAAGATTTCGTGGACCGACTCGATCATCAAGCTTCTAGAGAGTGCACTGCACGGCCGCTGCGATCGCACGCTAGTTGAGCCAATGCAGTTTCGTCGTGTTCGTGTAGACGACGGCGATGCCGAGCTGCCGATCATCATTAACTTTCACTGCAGATCGGGAAAAACACCACCACTCCACTCTGAAAGCTCTGTCTCTTTTGTTTCTACCAGAACCTTCACTTGTGTGCTCCGTTCAAACCGCTTTATATGCTCCAACCCCTGCCCGGCATCATTCTTGGTTGATCCATCATTCAACACCAACCATCGAGATCTCCAGGTAGTATCCGCACTGCCAAAGCAGTAAGCTCCAGTACCTCTTCGAGGCAGTTTTGCTCATGGAGCGAGCGACATACTATCTAATCCTCTTCGTGGCTTTCGTGGTCCCCTCTCGTGCTGCTCAAGATCAGGAAGCAGCGCCGCAGCGATGGCGTCAGGCTGCCGCCCGGCCCGTGCGGCTTCCCGTCATCGGCAGCCTCCACCACAATCCTCCGCAGCCCGCTCGCCCACCGCGCGATGGCGGACCTCGCGCGCCGTCTGGACCGCGCCGCTCATGTACCTCAAGCTCGGCGAGGTGCCCGTGGTGGTGGCGTCGTCTCCGGACGCGCCGCGCGCGAGTTGATGAAGACGCACGACGTCACCTTCGCGACGCGGCCGTGGAGCCCCACGATCCGGACCATGGTGACCGACGGGGAAGGCGGTCTGGTGTTCGCGCGGTACGGCGCGCTGTGGCGGCAGCTCCGCAAGAATTAAGGCAAATAATGACGTTTGAGCTCTTACCTTCAGAGCATTTGCGTCTGGTGCATTCTTGAAATAATTCTTACCGTAAGCCTTGAAAGTAGAATAGAAATTAAGTTCATTGCATTTGCTCATCGGTTATAGAAGGGAAAGAGGCACACTTATGAAACGTGCAATTAACGAATAGCTAATTAAGACAAAAGAAAAAGGTGAAACTAGCAAATGTGCCCGTGC
>JAAXCT010001955.1:0-108743 GCA_012490785.1 Eragrostis nindensis
ATTTCGATATTTGACAATTAAGGAGACAAGATCTCCATTCTCAAGCTAAAAGAAAAAGAATCTCTGCGCCACATGTAACTAGGAGCAATGAGACGGATAGCACCGAAGCAAGAATCCAGCATGATCCCTTCGAGTTTGGTAAACATTGACTTCTCGCCATCCCGGCCGGCTTTTGGAGATGCTGATGGCACGATTTATATGTGCCGCACCCGCCACCGTCCCTGTAATGTCTTTTCTCTCTTCCTTTCCATAGGCGTCAGCCAATTAGCCCCGTTAACCTTTTAGATTTTCCTGCGGTCGCCGTCAAATATCAAGTTTACCGCCGCTGTTTCAGTTCACCACCATCTAGTGCAGCCCACCAGATCGACCAGGTTGTCCAATCAATTGTCTTATTATTAACCGTTCTAGTAATGGTGTTATATTGTCTTCTTCATTGTTTTTCGAAAGCCATTATCTTCTTCTTTTAATTAACCGTATGCGTGAAGTTTATTCGGATTCAATGTGAAAGAAACATGGCACAACAGCCAGTTAGATAACGACATCGTTGCAAGAAATGTACAAATATATAGATATTTGTGTGGCCGCAAACAACGGTGAAGAAACCATCGTCACAACAAGTTTATGAGCGTGTAACACAAACGAAATCGTCGAATTTCGTATAGAAAGTGGTTCTTGGCCCTCATTTTCTGCGCCGCCCCACAATGGTGGCGCCACACCTGCCATAGGCTACCACACTCGCCGTGAGGTAAAGAACTGAGAAAAATGAGCTAAAGGACACAAGAATTGAGTTGTGGCTACCGAGTCGTACGCGGGAACTAAGCATTCGTCTTGACACCAAACTTTTGGCATTGCTCGTTGCGACGTGCAACCAAACACGCCCTATATGTCACAGTTCCTAGAATCAACCAACCAGAAAGTCGTCGATCAACGGGTACTATAGGTTGATTCTTTTGCCAGTCAGCTCCAAAGTGTCTAGTGACTAATGGTGGGCTGACGCCCTTGGTTCATCGACACAAGGTACCATAGCTACCCACCGATAGCAAGTAGCACCTACGAGGAGACCACTCTTACATCCACTTTCAGTTCAATGGAGAAAAAAACGGCCGACAAGCAAGTGTGAGAAGAGGGGGGGGGGGGGGGGGGTTCATAATGGTAATTCTAGCTTTCTAGGTACATTGATTTACCACGTTAATTAGAAACAAAAGGAAAAAAATACCCACCAATATTATTATTAAAAAAAGTTAACTCAAAATATTGTAACTATCATTATAAAACACACTAGCTAAGAGATCATAGTTGCAACCTGCAGTTCATATGATTCTTGTAACATTACGTACTATAAAAACAATAGAGAGAACTATTCCCTACGCTTGGATCTGTAAAAATTTGAATTACATAGGACTTGATAAGAGGATAATCAATCATATGCTAAAACCCTCAGTCTGGGACGACATGGATGAACGAATGATTCCATTGCATTGGCCGATGCCGTTGCCCATTGTAGAAAAAGAGGATGGGTGTAGCGACGAAGGACATTATATTAACTTTAATCATGGATGTCACAAAAGAGACTACTAGTTCGGTTGTATTTCTAACTCTCTTCGTTTCATATTACTTACTCCCTCCGTTCTTAAATTGATTGTCGCTATTAATTTTTAAGTTACGTTTGACCACTCAACTAATTCAAAAAATTTCAAATATTATCATATATTTCGTTATGGTTTGTTTTATCACTAAAGAAAGTTGAAGCATAACTTATAAAATTGTGAATTTGAACTAAAATTTTGTATAAGACGAACGGTCGAAACGTAACTTAAAAAGTCAATGGCGAAAAACGGAGGTAGTATCATTTTAGAGTCAATTTATTGTTTCACATTACTTGTCATTCTTATTTCATGCATCTTATGCTATGGTGCATATGATGTGCCTAAAAATTGTGAAAAATGCAAAAATAAATACGGAAGACAATGCACGTTGTCATTTACAGCCACGTAAAATATGAGATGTGCAAAAAAAAAAAAAACAAATGTTAAGTTCTTTTATACGTTACACTAGGTGCTAGAGTATAAAGTATTCCATACGTTGTTGATAGCTCATGGATCAAGATCACGACGTTGGAGGGGCGATAGAAAAAAACAATGAAAAATGAAATAGTGCAAAGCGATGAGTGCAACGGATGAGAATGTTGGTACACGTGTCTATCAAGCAGAGTGATAAAAAAGATCTTTGACATGATTATTATATAAATGAGTGATTCCGTCTGAATAATAACACGACGACAATACATAAGAAGCCGAGTTATATATAGCCCGAGTGATTCATATATACTACCAGCTACTCAGGGCTACCTGACTGGATATCTCCCTAACCACGAACCGTCCTTTTTTCCTGAGCTCAATCGATCAACCAACTTTGTGTTTGTGCTGGATGGTGATGTGATCTTGCAAAAGCGGGATATGGTAGAATAAATGGCTTGGGGGTGTGGCATCCATGAGACGAGGCACATGTGATAAAAATCATAAAAGTTGTGACTCATGCGAGCACCATATCCACAAGAAGAGCACCTCTAGCAGCTTAGCCGTGCCTTGTAGCTAGAGGGAGCACTGCTGATCCGAGTAGGCTTTGTATCGGTCACTAGCTAAGTGGGAGATGCAAGGACGGATAGGGCCCTAGCTCGCACCCATCTTCTTCTTGATCGTGCCGAGGGGAGTGACCCACTTTGACTTCATGCCGCCATACCCCGGCTGGTGTGGTGCCTTTCGATTAGCACCAACCTGAATATAATGATTCTCCATGCATGTGATCATCATGTGGTGCCTCTCGGAGGAGCAAATGAGCCTATAATTCAGTTGGTGCTGGTTGCTTTGGTTCATGTACAAGCCAATAAGCCATAAGACACGACCACCAAGCTAGTGTGAAGTGATCGATCTGATTTGATCTACTGCAACTTGATGGCTTGGACCAGTTGCAAGTTGATGGTGGCTCAGTGGTCACTAGTCACACTACAGCCAGACTGAGAAATCGACCAACATCAGCGTGCAAGCAACCCTGCATACTAGGAGAGACCGAGAGATTATCGAGAGCCAACAATACACAGGGAGAGGAAGATCAATCCGGGACAAGGAGAGCTCACTATTCTTGTCGTCCATAGCTTAGGAGCTAAGAATCGGGTGCCGCGGTGACCCAAAGGCACCTTTTATATGAGCTTTGCCATCACCATTGCACCTCCCAGAAAGTGCACACGCATGCTTTCCTTCTACCAGGTCCAGGATAACACAACAACAACGATCGATCGAGCAAAAGTGCGCTTGTTGGTACGCTAGTAGCAAAAAGAGCCTTTCAGCATCACATCGGTATTGAAGCATCTCGGTCGCTACAGACAAACAATGACTGGCCGAGCAACGATAATGTACGACGAAGTGACAGCAGTGGGCGCACTACTCTCACTCCGGCGAGCGCCAGGCGAAACACTTGTCCATGTGTGCATGGCTACACGAATTTGAAGGCACAGAATGATAAGCTGATCGAACCGTCGGCTGAGGATGATGTACAAGTGCAATGTTTACTTGTGCTCTGATTTGCAGTTCTTATGAAGAAACGTACCAGCGGTAGTAATAGGGTCGAGGTGATGAGCCATCGATCGACCACGGAATTGTTTTTGGCAGTTTGGAGGGATGGATGTTCCCTCGCTGTCCTACACGGAACTGGGTGTGCACGTCGCGATGCCGCCTAGGAAGCAAGCGACAACGAGGAGAGACAAACATGATCATATGGCTCGGTTGTGGCCTTTGATTAGCCGACACGAGACTTTCCATCCGGCACAGGGCTCCATGAATATAATAATATAGTAGTTCGACAAATTCCTTTCAAAATATGGAACTGTTTTGTATGTGCAAATTGTGTGCCTTTCAAACAGGTTTTTAGGGCACATTCAAACGAAGGAAGGATCTGATGGATTCTTTGGTTTTTTTTTTTTACGTGACAACCTGATGCGTTCGGCAGAAAAAATGTGTGATGTGTTTCTTCGTGTTTGAGACAAGTATAAGGCTGAATGTTGAGGAAAGTCTGAGATAGCCCAATATATATCGGGGCCGACAGCCAACTAGGCCAGGCTTGAAAGTGTAGTCATACAAGTAGCCTAAGTAGGCCCGTTGGGATCGGGACGCACTGCATCATGTTCTTTGGGTAAGCTTTTCCTTTAGCGCGAGTTGTCTGTTGTCTCGGCCGCCGCCCGCCGCCGCCGCCATCGCCCCCGGCTCCCCGTGCCCCACCGCCGGCAAACTAGCCGCTGTCGTCGCGGTTGAGGTTCACTTCCGCTCTCAACTCTTTCATCTGTACTCTTTCTTTTACAAAATTCTACCGGATGGCAACGAGGTCCAGCCACCGTAATCACCGCGAGCCGGCCGTCCTCCCCGACGACGTCCTGATCGAGATCCTCTCCCGGGTTCCCTACACCTCCGTCTGCCGATTCAAGCTGGTGTCGAAATCCTGGCTCGCCCTCTGCTCCAGCCCCGACGTCCGCAAGCGGTCGCCGCAGACCCTCGCCGGCTTCTTCTGCCACGCCCGCGGCGGCCGCGGGCGGCGCTTCCTCAGCACGTCCGGGAACACCACACGCCGGCCTCCGGCCGACCCCTCGTTCCCGTTCCTGCGCGCTTTCAAAGGCTTCGCGATCGCTGACTCCTGCAACGGCCTCCTCCTCTGCGGCTGCTGGACACATGATGCATCAGAGTACGTGGTGTGCAACCCTGCCACGGAGGAGTGGCTCGTGCTGCCGCACAACCCTCGGAGAAGTAGCGCGTCACATCGGATTGTACGAACGCAGCTGGGCTTTGAGCCGGCCGTGTCGCCCCACTTCACAGTATTTGTGTTCTCGTCGTTCCCACCAGGAGGCTTGGAGGTGTGGATCTACCCATCTGAAACTGGAGAATGGACATACAAGCAGAGCGAGTACTGGCGCTCTATCGATGTCAGTAATCAGACCTCTTTTCACGCACAAGCCGTGTTTCTGAACGGCGCTCTGTATATGACTAATGCCTCTTCGACCATGCTTACTGTGGACAAGGATGGCAATACTCTGAGAAAAAGTCAGATGCCACGAATGAAGGGCTATGGAGATTGGTCCATTAACCACTCTCGGGGATGCTTGTATGCAACGCATATAAATAAAGTTAGTTCCCAACTGACGGTTTTGGTTCTCGAGGATTGTGACAGTGATCGCTGGGTCATCAAGCATACGACCAGCTTGGCAGAAGTGTTTGGAAGGCAGGGGCGGACCTATTATGTTCTTGCGTTCTGTCCAGATCGTAATATGATCTTTCTCCAGGTGCGGATGGGGAGGCAAAGTGATCTTATGTCGTACGATATGGACACTGGAAAAGGTCATGTTGTATGCTCGCTGGAAGAATACTTTCTGCTCGAAGCTTATACTCCATGTTTTGCGGAATGGCTATCTGATGGTCACTCACAAATATGATTAGTTTTTCATATATAGCAATGTAAGCATTTCGGGCTGTGGTTTCGATAAATGTACCTAATTTATTACCTTCCTGTCATCTTTTCTATCATTGAACCACTGCTTAGAAGCATGGCGTTTTTTCATATTCTGTTTTTACGAGGAAACGGCCTTTATATTATGTGAATGTAAATACTGTTAGTTACACTCACGGAGAAATAAGTAAGCACCTGACAACTACTTCTCTTGGTTCAATGTGGGGTTACATTTTATTGTTTTGGTCCTTCTAGTGCCGTGGTTTGAATATTTAAATGCACCTAGTTCACCTGGTTTGAATAAGATCACTGTTTACGAGCAATGAGCATGGTTTGATATTATGTGGTTGTGAATATTATTGTTTGTGCTCCTGGAGAAATAAGTAAGAACCTAATAAGATACTTATTGCATTCATGTGCTGAAGGCAGCTACGTCTTGTCTTTCTTCTATATATATTTTAAGAAAAAAAATATGTATTAATATTTCAGCTTCTGCATCAATGAATGGTTGTAGTTGTTTTTATTATACAAGCAAATCGTAGCAAAACTACGAAGACGTACCCAGAATAACAGAAGTTCCAAGGCTCCCCCCAATTATTACATCAAAAAAAGTTTTTAAAAAATGTTATTCATTGGAAGCGAAAATGTCCATCTATTTGCATGGTTTCAAGAACACCGCATGCCCACTTTATTTATGGTCTATTTCTTTCTCCTTTTGTAGAATAGTCCAGAATCTTATCCAATAATGCGTTCCTCAACACCATCTGAAAGTTAAGATATAAACTTGTGCCTGTTAAAAACTCACCATCACAACTAAGCCAAATTGCCCAACAAATAGCACATGCCCCCATCA
Organism: Eragrostis nindensis; assembly: GCA_012490785.1. NCBI lineage: Eukaryota > Viridiplantae > Streptophyta > Magnoliopsida > Poales > Poaceae > Eragrostis > Eragrostis nindensis. The sequence goes on from JAAXCT010001955.1 coordinate 6,341, forward strand.
AAGCCTGACACTTTAGGTTATCAACTTCTTGTGACCAATCATTAAACATGTGGGGCAAATTTAAAGGTGCAGTGACCTGTATTAATCTTCATATAAATCTAGCAAAATGGCAATCAAAGAAGATGAGTTGAATGGACTCATTAAGGTTACAAAACAACATTTGACACTTCCATTTCATCATTGCTAGATTGTCCTTGGTTAGGGTGACGCCTCACGACATATAATAAATATATACACTTTAGTCTCTAATGGTACTTAAGTTTCTGGACTATATGGCTGTGTGGCACAATATTAGTAACAACTAGCGCTCTATACAGAGAACAAACTGTAAAAGCATGATATGTATTTTTAGAGACTATCATATGGTGCGTTTGGATGGAAGAATCGTTTCTGATTCTCCGTCGAATCGGTTGGAACGGTACCAAAAAGCAAAATTCTGAAATGTTTCATAGGTTAATCGATGTGAATAGTTTCGAGATTCTTGATTTGCCCGACTCTTTTCGTCCGTCACCGCCGCCGCCCGAAGCGTGGCCTGCACTTCCGCTTCAAATCTGATCAAAAATGGATTGTTCTTCATCCGCAGACTATTTCCCCCAATTTTCCTCCTCCGATTGGTCACTGGAGCACTGCCAATGGAATCCCTATCTCTACCCTTTCTCTCTCTTCCATGTATCGCTGTATCGTGTGTTAGCATCCTGAGGAAGAAGACGCACAGAAGGTTGGGCCTTAGTGTGCACATGTGCAATGAGCCCATCAAATATACTTCTTTTGCTTCTCCTTTTTTCTTTTTCTTTTGAACTAATTACGTTGACATTTGTATTTTTCAATAACAATTATAAATATTGTATAGTATAAGATTTCATTAGATATTATAGTGTGGCAGAAACAACACAGTCCAACTAAGGATAAATAAGTCATTTTGATCCTCCTCATCTCTTTCTTAAAACTGGAACCAAACAACTAGCCAAACGATTTCTGAAGTGATTATGTTTCATATTCAGAAATGTATTTTCGAAGAATCTGGAACCGTACCAAACGTAACCAAATAGGTTCAAGGGCACGACGTCAAAAGAAGGAAGGAACCGGGTTTGCTTTTTTTTTTTTTCGACGTGAGAACCTGATGCATTTGGGCTTCGGTTGCCCCTGCGCTATTGCGAAAGGTTGTGTGAAAGTTTTCTTCTTGTTTGAAACAACAGGTTAAGCCGATTGAGGAAGGCTGACATGGCCCATATATATCTGGCCGACCTGTTTGTGGGCCGATTGTGCAGTCATAAAAAAACAGGCTGTTTTGGACGGACTGGAACACGGTGCCTCATGGTTTTTAGGGAACTCCGTCCTTTTCGGAAACAAAATCGGGGCGTGGTTGTCTCACCATCCACATCTCCGCCGCCGCAGCAGCAGCAGCCGCCGCCCGGCCGCGGCGTCTTCGTGCTTCACGGCCGGCAGATCGACCGGACGATGGCAACAACGATTTCCAGCCACCGTAATTACCGCAAGCCGGCCGCCCTCCCCGACGACGTCCTGATCGAGATCCTGGCACGGGTTCCGTACAAGGACATCTGCCGATTCAAGTGCGCGTCGAGCTCCTGGCTCGCCCTCTGCTCCTGCCCCGACGACCGCAAGCGGTCGCCGCTGGCCCTCGCCGGCTTCTTCTGCTATTCTCGCCACGACCACGAGCGCCGCTTCCTCAGCACGTCCGGGAACACGACACGCCGGCCTCCGGCCGACCCCTCGTTCCCGTTCCTGCGTGCTTTCAAATGCTCCAGGATCGATGACTGCTGCAACGGCCTCCTCCTCTGCAGCAGCTGGACACAGGATGGACAAGAGTACGTGGTGTGCAACCCCACCACCGAGAAGTGCCTCGTGCTGCCGCGCTGCTCCCGTAGAATTGATAAGCCGCATGCAGTTCCTCTACGAATGCATTTGGGCTTTGAACCGGCAGTGTCCTCACACTTCACAGTATTTGTTTTCTGGATCACCACAAGTACTAGCCACCAGCAACCCAGCTGGGGCGTAAAGTTAGGGATCTACTCATCTGAAGCTGGAGAATGGACATACAGGCAGACTGAGTGGGGCACTGTCGGAATCAGTACTGATAGCTTTTTGGACGCACAAGCCGTGTTTCTGAACGGCACTCTGCATATGACCACCTCTTATTCGACGATGCTTACGGTGGACAAGGACGGCACTACTTGGAGAAAAATTCAGATGCCACTCATGACAGGCTACGGATATTGGTCCATTGGTTGCTCTCAGGGATGCTTGTATGCAACGCATGTGAATCATATTAACGTTACTTCCCAACTGACGGTTTTTGTTCTCGAGGATTGTGAGAGTGATCCGTGGGTCGTGAAGCATACGGCTAGCTTGGCAGAAGTGTTTGGAAAGCAAAAGCCAAGGTACTATGTTCTTGCCTTCTGTCCAGATCGTAATACGATCTTTCTCACGGAGCTGATGGGGAAGAAAAGTGATTTTATATCATACGATATGGACACTGGAAAAGGTCACAGTCGTATGCTCCCTGGAAGACTACTATCTGCCCGAACCTTATACTCCGTGTTTTGTGGAATTAATGGCTATCTGATGGTCAATCACATATATGATCACTTCTTCATAGCAATGTAAGCATTTGGAGCTGTGGTTTGGATAAGTGTACCTAGTTTATTATCTTGCTGTTATATATGTTATCTATCATTGAATCACTGCTTAGAAGCATGGCTTCATATTATGTTTTTTCGAGAAAAAGGCTTTTATATTATGTCACCGAGAATTAAGCACCTGACAAGCTACTTCTCTTCGATTCATGTGCTGATGACAGTCACCTCTTGTTTCTTCTTCATGGGGGTACATATGACAGGCCACACTCTTTTTTTTGCTACAGAGTCTGTATATTTACCTCATCCTTTTTCACTTTTTTTTTCTATCAATCTATGCTATAACTACTCACGCTGACCTGCTTGCATGTTTAGATTTGGTAAGTGTTGATCCCTTAATTATCTGTACTGAATGTTAATTTTCCTTTAGCTAGTAATACTTTGCGGATTCAGTTTTTTCTGTACTTCTACAGAGTTGTTCCGGATCGATAGGCTAGATGGCTAGGTTTCATCAGTGAAAATAATGAAGAAAATAATGTCAGCGCCGGCCAGCCAGTATAGGAGAAAATAATGAAGAATGCCAACCGCCTCGGCCAAGCAAAGAAAACTCTTGGCAATGCAATAGTTTTTAATCTTGTAACTAGCTAGCTCATTATTAGTGATATGTTTCATGTACCTGCTCAATGTTTTTGTTATCAGTGAATTGCATTGCAAGTGAAGTTCATGTGAAACAAATTCTTTTAGTTGCGGGAAACTGCCGGCCGGACAGAATCAGGTTCAGTTTTACCACAAACGTGAACGATTCTGTATGTGTTGTGCTGTGGAGTCGGAGAAACAGTCGGATGCCAGGCGTGAAGGGCCTAAGCGTGTCCCAGTTCCCAAACCATGTCGGAGAAACCTGTTTGTGCAGTCATACAATTAGGCCCGTTTTAGACTACTACGAGCTGCCTCACGTCATGGTTTTTTTTTTTTGGGTGGAATTCCTTTTTAGGAAACAAAATCGGTGCAAAAATTCTTAAGTCGTGGAACGAGAGAAGCTGGTCTCCCAACCATATCCTCCGCGGCCGCCACCTCCCGGCGAGGCAAACTAGCCGGTGTCTTCGTGATCATGGTTGATTGCTGCACTCAATTCCTCCCGCTATACTCTTCTGATCTTTTTACAAAACTGTTTGCAACAATGTCGCTACGAGAGACATGACGATGCCATTGCTGAATCACATCTTCTGCCAGACGATGGCAACGATGTCCGGCAACCGAAATCACCGCGAGCCAGCCGTCCTCCCTGACGACGTCCTGATCGAGATCCTGACCCTCGCTGGCTTCTTCTGCCACGCCCGCGGCGGCCGCGGACGCCGCTTCCTCAGCACGTCTGGGAACACTTCACGCCGGCGTCCGGCTCCGGCCGACCCCTGCTTCCCGTTCCTGGGTGCTTTTGAAAGCTTCGTGATCAAGGACTTCTGCAAGGGCCTCCTCTGCATATGCTCGACGCATGATGCGCAAGAGTACGTGGTGTGCAACCCCGCCACCGAGAAGTGGCTTGTGCTCGACACACATGTGCGCATTGCTGAATCATTTCGGTTGGTGGCGAAACTAGAACCACTACTAATCAGCTAGCTGGAACTAAAACCACAGAAAACCTGCCGCTGAAAACATGATTTACTTGCATTTTTCAAGACATTACATTCGACAAATAGAAAATAGTTATTAGTGGGATAAAAATATGCCACACGGACGCATTACAAGATTCAAGACTATTGCATTGCCAAGAGTGTTCCTTTTTTGGCCAAGGTTTATATTCTTTATTATTTTCTCCTACAATGGTTGGAGGAATTCAGTATAACAGAGCTTTTTTTCAAGAGTAAGGTGTGTCACCATGAAAAGTTTCACCGACCAACAACCACAACTAGAGGGGTAAAAAGAACCTGGCCACAGTCGGCATCTTGCTCAGAACCATTAGCACTAGTAGTTGCAGACCACTCGCATATGAGAGATGAGAAAACAATTTGGAGGAACTTTCACAATTCACACACATGGAGATGGAGTGCGTCGATCTGAGATCAGTTGTTTTTTATTGAAACAATTCGGACCAATGGAATAAGCACAATCATGATGCGAGGTACATTTTAAGAAATCACGTTTTTCTAAAGGAAATCTAATATTCAGAAACTCACCCAAAAGACATTATAGAAGTTATTACATGAATGAATTATTAAAGAACCAGTTCTACTTTTAAAACTTGCTAGATTGGTTTTAAAAATGCTCAGTGGACCAATGAATTATTAAACGAAATTTCTTGAAACTCCATGCTCATGGAGTCTGCCAGTCTGGTGATGACTAATCATGTTTTCCTCTCTATCGCCGGTAACGTGCATAGCAAACTCCGTGTAGGAGTGAAAGGGGTCTTGGCCTAGTGGTTAAGACATCCGAGTAACACCTCTCAGGTCCTGGGTTCGACTCCCCGTGGGAGCGAATTTTCAAGGATTTAACGGCATTTGTGCTTTCAGTGGTAGGCGACGCACCCGTCGACAGCGAGGCGCCAGTGGTGACTTCGTATATCTAGATTTGCCGGCTCAGTCTTCGAAGATGCTCATAGGGGTAGGGTTTGCGTACGTGTGTTCATAGGGGTGAGTGTGCGTGCGTTGTGAGTGTCTGAGTTGTACTGTGTAATCTCAAAAAAAAAAAATTCCGTGTAGGAGAAACGGGGAGCATACTCACTCTGCCGAAAACAACAGTTGGTTGGTTGCTCATAGCGTCCTTTGTTTTTCTAATTTCTTCCTGACAATATATGCAGATCAATGGAGCCATGAGGCACGCACTACTATATCCCATCTTAAGAGTTTACATCTGTATTATTTTTCAAGAAAAAAAACTTTCTTCGTCTTTAGAAACGTGCATAGACAATTGTTTGGCCAGCTTGTAGTGTATGTAACTAGCACGTCCTTTGTTACCACCTTGTTTGTAAGTGTAACTTATTCGTGTTTCTCAACCAGCGGACAGTAATTAATAATTCTTCAGTACTTATTTTTTTTATGAGGGACAGTTAATGATTCTCAACCAGCTTGTAGTGTAGCTTATTCGTGTTTCTTCGGTGCTTAGACTGAAAAGATTTTCTCCCCTATGCGGCATTTGTAGTCGTTGTTGTTGATAGATATAAGAAGGGTAAAAAATTACGAAGCCACATTGAATAATCGATACAATACACAGCAATCCACATTGAATACTTAGATGATAAAAAGAATTTGTTTCACATGAACTTCACTTCCAATTTAGATAGCAACAATTCTGAGCAGGCATATGAACACCACAACTAATCAGCTAGCTGGAACTAAAACCACAGTTAATCTGCTCGCTGAAAACCTGATTTACTTGCATTTCTGAAGAGATTGACAACCAGAAAGAGAACAAAACCATGCATACGCTCTGAAACTCAAAAGTCTACGACAAATGATAAAAGGTAAATTGCGCAGTAATCCAACATTGAACACTCGATGCGAATAATGGACATCACGTTTGAACGCTCCTAAAAAAATATACATGACGAACGGTTGAATAATACTTGCGGAATCTAAATATACAAGCAGGCTGGCAATGGCTATACCATGCACTGGGAAAAACAGAAGGTGAAATAATGATGAATACACTACACAGACGACCATAGTTACAGATAAGATGAGATAACGCAAGAGAAGTGGCTTTGACAGCTGCTTAGATATTTTTCAGTTAATTAATAACTAACAGTGTTCACAATAAAATAATACAAAGCCATGCCTCTAAATAGTGATCAGTGTATATGATATACATGAGAGAAGAACAAGTACATTTTCCAAAACAATAGAACCGCACTGAACACAGTACACAATACTACTATTATCTTGCTTGCATTGCTATGGAGAAGTAATTATATTTTTCGAGGGGCCATCAGATAACCATTCCACAAAACACGGGGTATAAGGTTTGAGCAGATAGTGTAGTTGTAGAGAGTATACAACGTGACCTTTTCCAGTGTTCATATCGTATGATAACATATCTCTTTGCTTCCCCGTCCTCGCCCTAAGATAAATCAAATTACGATCTGGACAGAATGCAAGAACAAAGTACCACGTCTCTTGCTTTCCAAACACCTGGGCCAAGCTAGTTGTGTGCTTCATGACCCACCGTTCACTCTCACAATCCTCGAGCACAAAAACCTTCAGTTGGGAACTAACTTTATGATCGTATATATGCGCCGCGTATAAGCACCCCTGAGAGTAACCAATGGAGCAATCTCCGTAGCCCATCATTTCTGGCATCTGACTTTTTCTCCAGGTACTTCCATCTTTGTCAACCGTAAGCATCGTCGAAGAAGCAGTGGTCATATGCAGATTGCCGTTCAGAAACACGGCCTGTGCATCGAGGCGAGGATCAGTATAGATTCTCAGAGCGCCCCACTCACTCTGCCTGCACGTCCATTCTCCAGCTTCAGATGAGGAAATCTCAACCTCTACGGCAGGTTGCTGGCCGGTAGGTGCGCACCACGAGAACAAAAATACTGTGAAGTGGGAGGACACGGCCGGTTCAAAGCCCAGATGCGTTCTTATAATTGCACGCCGCTTGCTACTTCTTCTCCGGGGACTGTGCGGCAGCACGAGCCACTTCTCGGTGGCAGGGTTGCACACCACGTACTCTGCTGCATCATGCGTCCAGCATGTGCAGAGGAGGAGGCCGTTGCAGGTGTCATCGATCGCGAAGTCTTTGAAAGCACGCAGGAACGGGAACGAGGGGTCCGCCGGAGGCCGGCGTGAAGTAGTGTTCCCGGACGTGCTGAGGAAGCGCCGCCCGCGGCCGTCGCAGGAGTGGCAGAAGAAGCCGGCGAGGGTCTGCGGCGACCGCTTGCGGACGTCGGGGCTGGAGCACAGGGCGAGCCAGGATTTGGATACGAGCTTGAATCGGCAGATGGAGATGTAGGGAACCCGGGAGAGGATCTCGATCAGGACGTCGTCGGGGAGGTGATGACGGTGGCTGGACATCGATCTGCACTGCAGGCATTAGAGGATGGGATTCAGCAAGCGCGTCTTCTCTCCTAGCGACATTGGTGCAAAGAGTTTTTGAAATCAAAAGATCAGAAGAGAGTATAGAGAGGAAGGAATTGAGCGCAGCAATCAACCTTGATCACGAAGACACCGGCTTGTTTGCCGGTATCCGTGAAGCACGGAGACGCCGGGCGGCGGCGGCGGAGGATATGGAGAACCTAGCGCTTGTTCTCTCGTTCCACGACGTAGACTGATTTTGTTTCCTAAAAGGACTCACCTAAAAAACCATGGCGTGAGGCAGCATGTCCGAGTCCACCGAAAACGGGGACTAAGGCTGAAAAACGGGGAAACAACTTTAAAGTGGGGAAAAAAAATTCGGCCCGTTTTGGTTCAAGACACGCCGTTCTCAAAAAAAGGCCGTGGACACGCCGTGTGAATTTGCACGAAGCTGATTCGGAAATATACGGACGTACGTCGTGAAACCTGCGAACGAGGCCGAGGCCGAGGCCGATCCAGGCTGTGTCCCCGTCCAAAGCCGCCGCCGCCGCCGCCGCCCCCGGCGTCCCTGTGTTTTGCCGCCGGCAATCCAAGCATCCAGTCGGCAGCTTCGCCGATCGAGGTTGGCTTCTCTGCGCTCTTCTTCTCTCCACCTTTTCTTTTCTGTCTTTCAAAATCTTTGCATCAATATATGGCGCTGAGAGATAGTATGCCCTTGATTCAATCCTACACTTCCTGGTTCCTGCAGATCGACATGATGGCGGCGAGGTCAAGCAATCGTAAGAAGCGCGTGCCCATCCTCCCCGACGACGTCCTCATCGAGATCCTCGCGCGGGTCCCGTACAGGGACGTCTGCCGATTCAAGTGCGCGTCAAGATCATGGCACGCCCTGTGCTCCGACTCTGGCCTCCGCATGAGGTCGCCACAAACCATCTCCGGAGTCTTCTGCCGCTCCCACGGAGATGACCTCTATCGTCAACGCCTCCGTCTTCTCAACTTATCTGGGAAAGGCCAACCTTTGATCGACCCGTCGTTCCCTTTCCTGCCAACAAGTTACGAGGGCCTATATCTCTCATGCACTCCTGCAATGGTCTTCTCCTTTGCCAATACGTAAAGCATCGCAATAAGAACTCGTTAGGGTACCTGGTGTGCAATCCTGCAACGGAGAAGTGGATTGAGTTGCCAGTCACAAAAGGGCACAATATTTATCGCACCGTGTATTTGGGTTTTGAGCCAGCAGCATCCCCTCACTCGGGATTGCAAAAATGTGCCCAGGTATTCTGTTGGCCTGTGTCACCCAAATTTGTGGTCGTCTGATTGATCTGCTTTGCGATCCGTGCTGATGGCGTCAGCATTTGCATGTTGACTCGGCTCAGCCGCCTTTATTTCGTCCGCACAAGGGCAAAAGGGGCCCTTTGCTGAGTGTTCACCAAACAACACTCGGCAAAACCGAGACACACGGCAAATGGGGCTTTTGCCGAGTGCCGCTGCTCAAGGACACTCGGAAAAAGGGACCTTTGCCGAGTGTATTACATGTCGACACTCAGTAAAGCCTGCGCACGGGCCGGGCTCGTACGTGTACTGTTAGAGCTGACGGCGGGCGCACCTTTGCCAAGTACCTGATGGTGGCACTCATCCGTTTGCCGTGTGTTATACTCGGCAAACCATGGCTTTGCCGAGTGCCACACATTCACGCACTCGGTAACTTTTTTTTTTAATATTTTGCCAACCAAAATTTTTTTCTGGCCCTCGTACAGTTCATTGTACTTCATGTTGAAATTTGGAATATTTCACGATCCATTTGCTAAATTTAGTCAACTTTTTTCATTAATTGTATTTTTGGTGATAAGTCAAAATTGAACTGCAAGTAATTCGGATAATAGAATCGAGTGAATGAAAAAACTGAGTTCAACGTGAGGCCGTATCCAAGAAATGAAATGAAATTTCGTGTATTTTGTTCTTGAAGTATGATTACGAGTGTTGGACAGATCTGTTTTAAAATTCTATAAAATAGAAATAATGTCAAAAAATTGTGAGATTTGTCAGGATGTCACGATATCATGCGTGGATGTTATGATAAATAGTAGAAAAGGTTTTGCGCAAGTTGTCACGTACGTTGTTTACAAAACAGAGAACTTCTGAAGAAGAGACATAGAGTTTAGAATAGGTCATTAGAGCAACTCCAAGAGCCTATGTATATTTGCTAGCTAAATTTAACAAATCACCTCTTTTGTAAAAAGTATAGAAAGCCGCAAATGGTGAAGAACCCAACAGCCTGGCCATATCTTCAGGCCTTTTTATTTGGCATGCACTAATTGTCAATCGCCTGAAAAACTGCTCTCTCTCTCAGCACCACTCTCATCCGTCCGATCTCCAATGGACGGCATCTATTTCTTCTTCTACCTTCAGACGATGGAGCCCATCTCTCTCTCCCGACGAGCAAACTGGCCACGCTCCCATCGCCTCCGCCTTGTTGGCCTCCCTCCCCCGAGCTTCTCCTCTAGGTCCGGCGGTCGCGAAGAGGCGAGGGAGCGGCGTCGGCGCAGGCAGGGGCATCGCGAGGAGAAGCGGAGCACCTGCTCGACATCGGCGGTGGTGCCGCGGACATCGGCGTCGTCGAGAGCCGTCTCCACGTCGGCGGGCGGCAAGTCGCAGAGGAGGATCTTGGGGGGCAGGTCGGGGGCGTCCTTTTACGTGGGGCAGGTCGGACACTATGGCGGCCATGGCGCGCGGGGCGCTAGGACGTGCGGGCGCGACTGCAGGAGGGCGCGCGGATGCAGTTGGCGAGCCGTACGTGCTCGGCAAAAATGGACAGCGGAGGGGACGATATACCGAGCGAGATACAATAGCGAGCACGATGGCCATTCTATTGGAACAAGATTTCACCGTGGATTTTCTTGTTTTACCGATTCTGGTCTGTTTACCTAGTCTCTTGGAGTTGCTCTTAAGATTTGGAGTCAAATGGTTTTTCGAATTCGATTTTGACTTCATACCTTTTTTATAGTCAATGGATGATATAAAATGTGTCATGTCAAAATTTGGATATTTTTCGAATTTGTTTGCTATTTTTAATTTTTTTAGGGTGCCCATGTCTAATATTTGCCGAGTGTATACTGGATACATTCGGCAAAATGTACCTTTGCCGAGTGTTCAGGGTTCTACACTCGGCAAATCGATAAGTTTTTTTCCGAGTGTAAATTTTATACACTCGGAAGAAGGAAGGCACTCGGAAAAGGAAGACGGCGTGGGGTGCAAAATGGCTAAGTCCCCAGCCGCTATGTTTGCAGAGTGTCCTGAATCTTGACACTCGGCAAATAGAAAGTTTATCGAGTGTCCTGTATCTGGACACTCGGCAAACACGGCTTTACTTAGTCGTTTTGCCGGCGCGCGCTATCTTCCTCACTCATCCAGATCGAAATGACGCTGCCACCCTCCCCACTCCCGCGCCCGCGCCGTGACCCGCCCTCGCCGTCGTCGCCGCCCCCGGCCACCGCGCCTCCATCCCCGGCCCCCGCGGCTCCCTCCTTGGCCCCCGCCCCGCGCCTCCCTCCCTCACCCCGACCATCGCGCCCCGGCGGCGGCCCCCGTCCCGTCGACGCCGCCACCCCCGAACCGGGCACTTAGGCGAGGTCGTCGACGCCGCCGCGCTCCGTCAAGCCGCCACCGCGCACCATCCCACCGCCACCGCGCACCGGCACAGGCCTTGCCGCGCCCCGGCGTCTGCCCCGCCCTCGTCCCCCGGCCCGCCCCCGTCCCCTGCCCCAGCGGCTGCCCGGCGCTCCCCGGCCGTCGACGTCCAGCAAGGTGAGTCTTCTTCTTCCTTTTTTCTTTTTTTTTCTGTTTATGTCAGTATGCAAATATGAGTTGCTTGTATGAATTGCCAATGAGGAATAGGTTGAAGCTTGACTTGTAATTGTGAACGCTTGGAAATGAGGAATTCAAAGATAGAAATTGTGTACGTCAGTTTGAAAATGGATGTCGATTCCGATTGAGGATTGTGGACATGGATTGTCGATTGAGCATTGTCGATTACGATTGAGGATTGTATATGTCATTGAGGATTGTGAAAATAGATGTCATTGTGAAAGTAGCCGTTATTTCCAGTTCCTATATTAGTTGTGGTTGTCAGCCATCATGCCGTTGGTTTGTTGCTAGAAACCTCACCGTGCAGGGGAGGTTCTGCCGAAATTTAGAATTGACACTATTATGTTCTTTTTCAGGTTCAGGTAGAGGCTATTGCATCATCTTCGACTCGTCACTTTGCAGGATAGCAAGGTGCTGGGCCGTCTCTAGGAATTTGAGGCCCCGGTGCCAAATGTAAAATGAGGCCCTAAGAGTCCGTGACTTTAGCCAAAATTGAACCACTGGCGACGTCGAGTAAAAGCCAGAACGAGCACCACCGATCATCCATTGGTTACTTTACGTTAGTGACAGAGGACGGAAGAAAATCGAGTTATGGTGAAATTAATAGCATAGACTATGGTACAAACTTAAAATATTTAGACATACACAATAATCGGCAAGTGCAATTGAATACTCCGAAGAGTTGTATTTGTATTTTGTACATAATAGCCTACTGGTTATCCTTTTGAAGTAAAATAGCCTCCAGATTAAACTAAAGGAGAAGAAAAAGGAAAATAGCTTTCAAAAAGAAGATATGTCTCAACTGATTATGCTGGTCGGGCAATGCAAACGACTTAGACAGATAGAGAAAAGAAAAGAAACAAAACGGCCTTGTATGCTTACAATTGACAGTTTTGGTGATTTATTTTGCACCCTCCATGTACTATGGGCCACAGACTTACAATTGACAGCCCAAAAAGAGACAGCCCAGGTTCCGAATAACGGTTCGCTTCATCTTCTTCCTTCTTCCGCTTCCTGCTCGAGAGCTTTCAGGTTTTTAATGGCGGCGTAAGCAGCGGGCCACTAGATTCAATCAAGGATGGGGGTATTAGCAGCAAAATCAATTAGCTATACTTGTAATCCCTAGAGATCCGCCATTGGGTCACGTACTTGACATCCCTAATGCTCTATTTTTGAGCTTTACTTGCCTCTATTCTCAAAGTAATTTAGGAATTTGGGGCCCCCATTTTTTGGGAGCCCTAGGCGGTCGTCCACCCTGTCCCTGCCACAAGACGGCCCTGCAAGGTGAGACATAAAAGACCCCACTTTTCCATTCATGTTTGTAGGTCACGCGTAACCTAGTTAGGCGTCTCCTGTTCGAAAGAGATGCTGTTGAAAATATGCGTATCTTTTGCATATCTATAGCCGTATCTGTTTCAAATTGTTCACGTTTTTTGGACAACCCGAGGATGTGTAGATAGGATAGTTTTCATGCTCTACTCCTATCCGAGACACTGTTCGGCATCATCTCTTAGTTGTTCTCAGGATACACAATCTCCTTGTCAGGACGTGTATTTGGAGAACAACGGAAGAGGTGCTGCCGAAATTCTGTCTCGGATAGGAGTAGAGCATGAAAACTAACCTCATCTACACATCATCAGGTGGGATTAGGACCTATCTTCACCTACTAGACTGTATAAATGAACGGTAGAGGCAATTTATTTATCTATTACTCGTTGATATATATGTTAAAGGATGGATGATTGTGAGTGGATGTACAAGGACCGCTCAAGTCAGAGGTCATGGACTAAAGAATGGGTTAGAAAGACTCGAGTTTTCTTGAACCAAGCATTTTCCAATGTTCAAGGGGCGCCTCCTCGGATTCTGTCCGTGTAGTGCTTGTGAAAACCGTAAATGACAAACAAAGAAAGACATGGGTAAACATCTCATCAAGTATGGATTCATAGAGAACTATAAACGGTGGACCATCATGGACCCACCTGACAAGCTACTTCTCTTGCATTCATGTGCTGATGGTAGTTAGAGACACTTTCTGTGAATTCAAGTGGTGATGAATTTAGAGGACTGTCCAGCATGGCACTTTGGTAAATGGGGGCTATTCAAGGTGAAATCCGCGTATAATCTACAGCGTGATCTTGACAGAAATAGGAGAGGAGGGAGAGGTCATGGGTCAACAGGACAGAACGCACCAGTTGAAGGTCACTGGGCTAAACTATGGAAACTCCAATGTCCCGGAAAACAAAGCATTTCCTATGGCGTGAAGTGCATAATTAGCAAGCTCTATGCGAGAATCTGGAGAGAAGACGAATGAAACAAGATGCTTTGTGTGCAGACGACTGAATGAGGATGGGGATCATCTTTTCTTGAAATGCAAAGTATGTGAAGAAACTCCGGCAAGAGATGCTGATGGAGGACGAGAGGAGTCGATTAGAAATGTGCAGCTCGGCTGTAGCAGTTATCGAGCATATCATCAGCCTGAAGCCAGAGAAAATGATGATGGTTACAACCTTGATGCCATGATGTTGTATCTTTTTTTTTAGAAAAGGGAATATGTATTAATATTCCAGCCTCTGTATCGATTGATACATATAGCTGTCCATTATTACAAGCCAAGTCGAATCATCCAAGACTGAAAGGAAAACAACGCTCATCACATCTGTGATATCCATCTAAATTATTATTATCCAACAGGGAGTCTATTACTAAAACACCATCCATTTTTGGCGAAAATGTCCATCACCGCAGTCTCAAGCACACGACACCCCCAATTTATTCGGGATCTCTCTTCTTCCTTTTGTAGCAGCGCCCAAAAGCGGATCCAGTACGTTCCCCTGAACACCACCTGCATAGAAGTAGAAACTCGTGTCTTGTTAAAAACCTGATCATTGCGGCAAAGCCAAATCGCCCAATAAATGGCACATGCTCCTACCAAGGCTTGATGCTTAATTTTCTTATCTACCCCTTGCAACCATCCATTAAACATGTGGTCAGCACTCGTCGGAGGAGGTAAATTAAAAGAAACATGCACCAATCTCCATATAAACTTAGCATTGTTGCAATCAAAGAAAAGGTGTGTATTGATTCACTTAAGTTGCAAAAACAACATTTAACACACTCCTCCCTTTCCATCGCCTCTTTGCTAAGTTGTCCTTGGTTAAAGTTACACCCTTAATCATGTACCATATGAAAACTTTAATTTTGAGTGGTAGCTTAAGCTTCCAAATAGTGTGATTATGAGGAACAACATTGGTTACAGCTAAAGCTCTATACATAGAACGAACTGTAAAAATACCTTGTTGATTTAAAGCCCAAATGAATTTATCTTTTTGATCTGAAAGGTGAGTATTTATGACCCGACCAACCAAGTGGTACCAAGCGATCAAATTATTCCCAACTAAAGATCTTCTAAAAGATACATTCAAAGGCCTAGATTGTAAAACCACACTAACGGAAGCGCTTTTCTTTCTAACAATACTATAAAGATTTGGGTATTGGTCCTTAAAGGCTATATTACCTAACCAAGCATCCTCCCAGAATCTTACTTGAGTTCCATCACCCAATCTGAACTTACCCAACCTCAAAAAGTCTTGTTTAACCTTCATTAAACCTGACCAAAAATGAGAGTCGCCAGGCATATGTTCGACTTGAGTAATCGTTTTGTACCTCAAGTATTTTCTCCTAAGAAGTGACTGCCACACCCCATCTTCATTTATTAGCTTAAAAAGCCACTTGCTAAGCAAACATCTATTTTGCAAATTCAAGTTTAAAATTCCTAATCCTCCCTGATCTTTCGGTGTACAGAGTATACTCCATTTAGTAAATCAGTTTGGAGGAGACCAGAAAACAGTCTCATCAAAATAAATACTGACGCTGCTTTCGACGAGGAGCGCCACATTGGTTGATAGGGCTTTTATGCTTTGCGACGAACATGGGAAATTAAGTTTGTCAGGTGCAGGCCCAGTTCCCTCATCTTTCGAGTTTTGATGCCTTCCATGCAGAGACGATTGCAAGCATGTGGACTAGAAGCTGCCATGCAAATGAGGATGATGAATGTTGTTTTGGAGACTGATGGTGAAGCATGCAGTGCAGTGTGGAGGAAAATTCGTACGATCTCCCATTGATCTGGAGTTTGATTAAAAAGATGAGGAGAGTAGCTAGTGAAGTACGGAGTATGATTTTTTTTTTTTTGGGTGCAAGTTTGTTTAGTGTCAACGTGACTGTGATAGGGTAGCTTACCTCACACCCTTGCGGCGCATGGTAGGTCCATCATCTCGGGCTCTGACCTTCCGATGGACTCTTTCTTTCTTTCTTTCTTCTTCTTCTTCTTCTTCTTCTTCTCTTTTTTTTTTTTTTTTTTTTTTTTTTTTTGCTGTTGAAACTTCTGATGGACTCTGTTCAGGTTCTGCTGTTGAGGAAGTTTCATGGAGTTTCTATTCCCTGTCACAAAAAAAAAGAGGTTAAGCTGATTGAGGAAGGCTGAGACGGCCCATATATATCTGGCCCATTAGCCCCGTTTTGGACTGGGACACGCACTCTGCCTTTTATGGTGTCTAGATTTGCCGGCTCAGTCTTCGAAGATGCTCATCGGGATAGGGTTTGCGTACGTGTGTTCATAGAGGTGAGTGTGCGTGCGTTGTAAGTGTCTGAGTTGTACTGTGTAATCTCAAAAAAAAAAAGAAACAAAATCGGTGCGAAAATTCCTACGTCGTGGAACGAGAGAACAAGCGCTAGGTTGTCATCCACCGCCGGCCGCCGCCCTGCGTCTCTGCTCTTGCCACTTGGAGACAGGCACACTAGACGGTGTCTTCGTGATCAAGGTTGATTGCTGCGCGCGCTCAATTCCTCTCTCTATACTCTTCTGATCTTTTAATTACAAAAACTCTTTGCACCAATGTCGCTGCAAGAGATGACGCCGCCCATGCTGAATCGCATCCTCTAATGCCTGCAGTGCAGATCGACAGGACGATGGCAACGATGTCCAGTCACCGCGAGCCGGCCGTCCTCCCTGACGACGTCCTGATCGAGATCCTCTCCGGGGTTCCCTACACTCTGCATATGACCAACGCTTTCTCGACGATGCTTACGGTGGACAAGGATGGCAATACAAGAAAGCCGGATGCCACGAATGACGAAGGGCTGCTACGGAGATTGGTCCATTGGTTACTCTCAGGGATGCTTTTATGCAGCGCATATAAATCATCAACTTAAAGTTCGTTCCCAACTGACGGTTTTGGTTCTCGAGGATTCCGAAAGTGAACGGTGGGTCTGGGCCGTGAAGCATACAACTAGCTTGGCGGAAGCGTTTGGAAGGCGGGACCGGGCCTATTACGTCCTTGCATTCTGTCCGGATCGTAGTTTGGTCTATCTTACATCACGGGTGGGGGGGAACCAAAGGGATCTTTTATCGTACGATATGGACACTGGAAAAGGTCACGTTGTATGCTCTCTAGAAGCAATACTATCTGCTCCAACCTTATACCCCGTGTTTTGTGGAATGGTTATCTGATAGGCCCCTCAAAAAAAATATAGTTACTTCTCCATAGTCAATGTAAGCAAGATAATATGTATTGTGGTACTGTGTTCAGTGTGGTTCTGTAGTTTTGGAAAGTGTACATAGTTCCACTTTGTTTTTCTCTTATTTATCACAATATACTCATCACTATTTAGAGCCATGGCTTTGTATTATTTTATTGTGAACATTGTTATTATTTATGGAAATATATCTAAGCAGATGGCAAGCTACTTTTCTTACATTAATTCTGGTGGCAATTATCGCTTGTTACCTCTTCGTATCTGTAAATATGATTGTGTGTATTCATCATTATTTAATCTTTTGTTTTTCCCAGTGCATGGTAAATTATTGCCAACCTGCTTGTATATTTACACTTCGCGAGTATTATTCAATGGTTCGTCATGTTTACATAACTGCTCATAAAAAAAATTGAATAAGACGGTTGAACAAACGTGATGTCTATCGACATCTGTCATTAGTAGCACGTTGTGAATTCAGTTTTTTTTTAATTATGTATATATTGTTGCTTCTACACACTTGTTGCGAAAAGGCGTGGCACCGAGGTTATTCATTAGAGAAACTAGCACATGATGTGAATGGAAATCGTGTTACTTGGTTCTTAATTAATTAATGGAACTTGTTATAGTGTCTTTTGGGTGACTTTCCGATTGAGTGAGGATTTTGTGTCAAGGGGTTCACTAATTTTGCATGTTACAATGTTTTAGAAGTTACACGTAGCATGAACTTAAGTAGGTATGTAAAATTTGCAGCACCATATTCATCCTGATGTTTGTCTTTTGCAAACCTGGATATCAAAGGTAATTCTGAAAATAACTTTTTTTTGCATGTTTATTTAAATCAATGTGTTACAAACATGAGTTTTTGTGAAACGTTGTAAAAGTTACATGTCAAATTATGATATTTTCAATAATGGAGGCGTGGGAACCACTGGTCAGCAATAAATTCCATCATGATCTCAGATCAACGCACTCAATCTCTATGCCCTATGAACTGTAAAAAGTTCCTCCAAATGGTTTCTCATCTGTCATTTGTGAGTTGTACCATGTCACCACGTGATTTAATTTATGACTATTGGTTAAGTTCATAACACGATCGAGGCCAATGATGGTTAAGATTTTTTTAATCCGTCTAGTCAGTGAGTGTTGGTCGGCATGGGAGTTGGGGAGGAGGAAGGTGTCATGTAATTGAGGTGGTGCCTCGTGGTGGAGCTCGGTGTAACACCCTGAGTTTTGCCGCATTGTAAAAGTCACTAAAAATTTGAACTTTTTCGAATTCCAACAAATTCAATCAAAGTAGAGGTTAAATTCATGCCAAATTTGAATTTTCTAATTTTAAATATGAATCAAACTCCACCATGAGCACATTTGGGTTTTATTGTTTCTAATTATGTGTTCATTTGGTTTTGATCCTTTTTCAAATTTGAAGTCCATTCAAATTTGTACTCTATCAAATTCTGTGAAATGGTTAAACCATTTCTTTCCCGCCGGGCCGCCTTCCTCTCTTTTCCCAGGCCGGCCCAGCTCTCCCTTCCCTTCCTTCTTTTCTTTCCCGCGGCCTGCCCCGGCCCAGCTCGCCAGCCCGCTTCCTCCTCGTGCTGAGCCACTGACCGGTGGGCCCCGCCGCCGTCATCCTCCTCCTCTGACGCGCGGCGCAGCGCGCCCATGCCGGCGTGCTCCCCCGCCGCGTCTCGTCACGTCCGGCTACACCGCCGCCGCGTGAAGACCACGGGAACGCGCAGAGCTCCAGTGCCGTTCCGTCCCGTCCGCCAACCCTCGCAGCCGAGTGCCCACCGCCGACGACCACCAACCGCCCTCGGAAATCGGCGAGCCGCCATGCCTCGACGTCAGCCGCGCTCAGCCTCTCTCCCGCCTCGTCGCGTCCGTCGCACTGCAGCCGTCCCGCGCCCTCGTCATCTCGCGCGTGGGCGCCGTCCTTCCCCTGGCGCGCCGTCGCATCGTCCTTGACTTCGGCGACCGGCGCCTTGACCAAACCAGCGACCAAATCCGCCCAACGGCTCCTTCCCCGGCCGCCTATAAAAGCCGACGAGCTCCGCGTCACCTTCCTCTTTCCTCTCACGAGCTCAAACACCCCCAATTCGCATCCAAGCGCCGCCGATCTCACTTTTCCCCACCGGCGACTTCATCCTCTCCGGCGACCTCTCCGAGCTAGCAGTGGAGCCCCGCCGCCCTTCTCTCTCCTTTCTTTGGCATTGCCACGCCGTGCCTAACCCCGCTCTTCTCTCTCTTGCGCAGCCGAGCTCAGGAAGATGGCATCCACCGCGGGCTAGGGTTCCGACGGCCACGGGTTCGTCGACGTCAACCTTCCGCTTCCCCTCCGGCCACGTCGACCCCGCGGTGAGCTCCGCCTTCCTCCTCTCGTCCCCGCGCGCTACCTCTTTTCCTTCTTCCCCGCACGCACGCACCCCCGCACCGAGCTCCTTTCCCGCCGCCGCCGCGACCTCGTCGCCGGCGTGCTCTCCGGCCGCGCCCGGTCTAACCGAGGTGCGCGCCACACTCAGTGCACTCCCGCGCACGCACACGGGAGCACATACTCGTGGGAACTCCACTCCCGCGCCGTTCCCCCTCGCACGACGCCGCGCCGCCGCATTCCGGCGAGCTCGCGCCGCCGCTCTCATCAACCCCGTCTACGCGTAGGCCACGTAGACGTGCTTCTCGTCGCTTTTCGATCACCGCAGCCGCCGCCGGCGTGGATTCCGGCGACGCGCCGCCGCGCTCCCCTGTTTCCGGCGCCCTTTGACCAGCCGCGCCGCCACTGACGTGGCACGCCACGTCGGCCTAGGGGCCCCACACGACCCGGTCAGCCCCAGCCCAGTCAGCACGGTGCACGAACTCGGTGCACCGTGGACCGCTCTCACACACCGCGCTGGTCCACAGCTCACGTGGACCAAGTCCACAGAACAGTACCAAAACAGTGCCCCGGCCCCGCGGGCCCATCTGTCGGCCTCACACACACATGAAAATTGCTAGCGCCACACCGCAAACGTACCCAAATTCTTTTTCGAGCACTTTTCTAATATCAGAAAAATCCCATAAATTCTCCAAAAATACTAGAATACCTTCTAATCATTTTCCAATACTTGATCACCTCAGATTAATTAAGTTTTGCCCATACTTAATTAATCAAGCTTAGTTCTACTTAATTTAATCCCACCAACTTCTAAAATTTATATCTTTTTCATTCTAACTCCGATTTTGGCGATCCTTTCGCCAAAATTCATCTAAATTCATGATCTATCCAATGCTACCAGAAACTTCTTCATTTGATGTTATTTGGATCTTATTTGGTTTAAGGCTTGATTAATTAATTGCTTGAGCGGTAGATTTAATTGTCGTTATTTACTTTTAATCGCTAGATAATCAAGCTTACGAGGAAGAAGCTGAGGATCCGGATTACGAGGACTTAGAAGAAGAAGACTTTGGTGAAGGCAAGTCCTAACCCTCCTTTGATCATGATTGATCCTATGTTTATAAATTACCTACTTAAGAGCCCGTTTATAAATAAATTGCATGATGTTTAATGCTTAGTATGTCCTAAGTACTTATTGATTGCCATGCCTTGTTAGTGATTACCCTGCTTCCATTGTTAAACTTAAGGTCCAACATTCGTTAATTATTTAATGATTAGTTGGAATGCTATGCTGCTTAGGACTGTTATACATGAGTACTTAATTAATCTTGCTATACATGCTTTTTGTGTTAAATGCGTGAGTGCTTGGTGGTGTGTGTTGTGAATATGATAATGTGGGATGGTAATTAGTGACTTGTGCAACTCTATAGTGGGGATACTTTGGCGGGAGCAGGCGGGGTAGTCCTCAGTGGGGAGGGCTATCTATGGGATGCGACTCCTCTGTGAGGATAGCTATTGAAGATGCCTGCTTCGGTCGTATAAGGACCGGTTCCTGTGCCGCCTGGCCTAGCACCCTTCGTACAGCCACAAGTCTTGTATGGGAAAGAGTTGGAACCACACCCTACTATAGTGTCCACCCGGTATCCACTCGGGGGCAGGAGTTGCAGCGGAAGCCAGGAGAAGACTCGCCGACAGTGGGACGCGAGCCCGGCATGTGGATATTATTCAGGCCTTACTATATGATATTATATGATGTGATGAAGCCCCTGGTCGGATGTTTTTCCGTGGGTGGATGCCGTGGTGACACCAAGTAGGTACGGGACCTCTGTATGCCTTTCCTAACCACGACGGTGGGAGGGACTGGTATACCTTGTGGGGAATCGTGTACAACCTCTGCAGAGTGAAAAATCTATCTGGATAGCCGTGTTCCACGGTATTGGACGACGCGAAAGCTTTGGCCACACAAGATTAGTATAACGGTGTGAGTTATCTCCTTGGCGTGTTTTTGGAATACTCCGGTGCGGAACCGTGCGCTGGTTTCCTGCCAGCATTAATACTTGGGAACTGGCGGGATGGATTGCAACTCCCCCAGGGCCAAACAACCCCACTAAAAGATATCAATAATCTTGACTGTAGTTGCAACTGGCTTTGCTTTTAAACAACCTTTGCATAAAGATGGCTTTAACCGCTATGCTTAAATCTCAGCCTATCCTTGTTCTACCCTTGCATGCTTTTACCCCTTGTGTTAGGGCTTGCTGAGTACCCTATGTACTCACCCTTGCTTTAATCATTCAGATGAAGAGCCCGAGTACGAGTATCAGGATGGTGAAGATGAGGAGTAGGGTTCCGTCCGCTCTCGAGTTGCCTGTAGTGGTCCCGTCTCCGCTTTCCGCTGTAGTGGTGTTTAAGTGATTCTGTTGTAGTAGTTCATCAATGTGATGTTCGTTGTAATAAGACGGCCGCTGGCCGAGTGTTGTAAGACCTTTTATGTATGAAGGCTTGTATGAGACTCGGTAATATTTATGTAAGTTATGACTCTGTGATGACATTCTGTGTAAGTGTTCGTATCAGCGACTGATCCAGGGACTGATACGGGTAAGCACTAGTGCTCCAGAAATGGGGTACGACAGAGTGGTATCAGAGCCATGCTTGACTGTAGGATGAACCCTAGGCTGGAACGAGTGTAAGAGAGTGATATTTTATATATATAAACTATATTACAAAATTTTACTTCCTGTACTGTCTTTACTTTATAAAATTTTGTTCCGTTGTTGTGTACTTACCCATCTTCAACTTTTGTTGAACAGATGGAGGTCCAGTTGGTAGACAGCGAGTGGTCCTTCAGCTACCAGATCGGCACCGCAGGCTTTCCCACTATCCTTTGGGAGACCCTGCAGAGGTTCGGCTACACCGACCGTCCAGAGTACCGCACCCGTCGCTCCGTCCAGCACGGCACCCAGAGGTGCGAGGTTCGCGTGACTATCCTCCAGTCACCCGAGCACCCTGACTGGGAGCCGCTGACAGCCACGACCTTCGGCGCTTCACTCTCCGACGCCTACCAGGCAGGGGCCCGCAAGGCCCTGCTCCTCTTCTGCGAGCGACACGAGCAGGACGTGCGTGGCACGCCGTCCCGCTACTTCCCGCTCTACACCTTCTGCCGCCCGGCGTGGCGTCGTAGGTGGAGAGCACTTCAGGGTTTGAGTCAGACAGAGGACAACCCCGCCTTGGTTGCCACCGTCCAGTACCTTCTTGCCTTGGACGACCTGTACGAGCAGCACCAGCGACAGTGGTCGAGGTGTGTCACCAGAGCCGAGGAGGCAGAGACTAGAGAGAGAGCCCTCAGTGAGCAGCTCACAGAGACTCAGGCACGACTCACCCAGACTCAGTCAGTTCTCGAGACCACTGCAGAGCGCTGGCAGAAGGAGACAGACAAGCTTAGAGAGACTCAGGCACAGCTAGCTGCAGTTCAGGCTCAGCTCACAGAGACCCAGGCCACCCTAGAGCGTACCAAGAAGCTTTGGAGAGAGGATGCCACCTACCTTATCAAGAGGTTGGACAGTTGTTACGTGGGGTGCCACACGCACCACGGAGGACCCCGTCGCAGGTTTCTCCCGAGGGTCAGGGGACTGCACCGCCACTCACACTACGCAGCACCGACAGACTCAGAGGGTGATGACGACACTGCAGACACAGAAGATGACTCTAGTGACAGTGAGGATGTTGGAGGTGCAGGATCGTCCGGAGTAGCACAGCAGGCAGCCCCAGTTCCCTCAGAGGCAGCACCAGACCAGGCACTGGTTCCAGCTCCAGCCCCCACAGAGGTTGCCCCAGTTCCAGCCCCTACAGAGGTTGCACCAGCTCCAGTGGCAGCACACGGTTTCCTGATGGAGTCTGACAGCTCAGAGGACGACGACGACTCAGCACACGAGGAGGACTCAGTGAGGACTGAGGAGGAGCCCACAGAGGACGAGGATCCTGAGATGGCAGTAGACGACCCTGAGCCAGAGATACTAGAGGACCACCCGCAGGGAGAGGAGGCTGCAGAGGACGAGCCGTCGGAGAACATCCCGTTCTTCGAGTTGGAGTACGACAGTGACTGGGCAGAGTACTCAGATTCTTCGTCAGACGGCCAGCCCCCTGTGTACAACATACCACCTGAGTTCTACCAGATGTTTGAGGACGACCAGTCAGAGGAGTCAGAGGACTCCATGGCAGACCAGATCGTCGATCTCACAGGAGACGATGATGCGATGGATGAGGATTACCCAGCAGACGCTGACTCACCAGCTCACTCCCAGCCAGCAGTTGTTGATCCACCAGCTCCGCACCAGCCAGCACCAGCTCAGCACCAGCCAGCACCTGTTGCTCCACCAGCTCAGTACCAGCCAGCCCCTGTTGCACCACCGGCTCAGTACTACTCTACAGTTGTCGTGCCACCAGCTCAGTACCTGCCGCTACTTGTTGCACCACCAGTTCAGTACCAGCCAGTGTTTGTTGCACCCCCAGCTCAGTACTTTCCAGCAGTTCAGCAGCAGGCACTTGGACCCCAGATGCTCAGTGACGCAGGACTCTTCGAGTGCTACCAGTTGCTCAGTGCTCACTACCAGTGGAGCGACCCCTTCGACCTGTACCAGGAGTGGCGCAGGGACCGTGGCTTCGACCTGTGAGCAGCAGTTAGCAGTGATGGAGTTAGCTACCAGCAGCACTTGTGGCAGCAGTGCTTGTACCCGTGGTTTGTTCAGTCAGCAGTGTGTGTGTTTGTGTAGTCCAGCAGTTGTGTGTCGTTGTATCATAGTGTACCTAGTTGTCGAGTCCTGTACCTAGTTGTAACCGTCAAATCCTTCTATATGAAAGGATTTGGGTATGTGTGATCGAACCTATGTTATGATGTATATGTAATGCTGTAATGTTGTAATGATGCTGGATCTTCATGTTTGTGTGTTAGTTATTTTCAGTGTTGCCTTGTTTCCTCGTTAAAGCTCGTAACCTTAACCTTGTCTCAATCTCACCCTTCTTTATCAACCATCAATCAACAGATGCCTCCCAAGAGGTCCGCTAGAATCCAGCAACGCCAGAGGCGTGCAGCACATGAGGAGCCAGAGGATGATGGCCATGATACGGGCAGTGGACGTGGACGTGGCAGAGGCAGAAATAACAACCAACGTGGAAGAGGTAGAGGTGGAGGCAGAGGTGGAAACCATGATCAAGACCATCAGGAGGATGAAGCTAGCCAGAATCAGCAGGAAAGTCATGATGAGGTTGGAGATAACAACCAGAGCCGAGGTGGAGGAAACCAGAATCGTGGCAGAGGTGGAAGAGGTGGTGGACGAGGTGGTGGACGAGGTGGAAGAATACCTCAACCACCTGTCACTAACCTAGTAGCAGTGATGGATAACCAGACCCGTCTGATGGAGGTTATTGCCCAAGGACTTCTAGACCGTACAGCTGGTCCCCAGAACAAGATGTCAGAGTTCATGAGACTCAGGCCACCGACCTTTGAGAGTGCTGAAGAAGATCCCTTGGCAGCAGATGATTGGCTGAGAGGCATCACCAAGAAGCTGCAGGTTGTCAATGCCACCGACAGAGAGAAGGTTCTACTGGCATCTCACCAGCTCATTGGAGCAGCAAGTGAGTGGTGGGATAACTACTGTGAAGCCGCAGAGAATGCTGATGCTATCACTTGGGAAGAATTCCAGGAAGAATTCAGGAGATACCACATCCCTGAAGGTATCATGGAGATGAAGGCAGATGGGTTCCGCTCTCTGAAGCAAGGAGCCATGACAGTGAACCAGTATATCAGGAAGTTTATGAAGCTGGCACGCTATGCACCTGATGATGTCAATACTGACAAGAAGAAGCAGGATCGCTTCAGGAAAGGACTCAGTCCCAGTTTGAAGATGCAGTTGATCACTCATATCTATCCAGACTTCAACACCCTGATGAACCGTGCTATCCTTCTGGAAGATGCTCGTTCTCACCTTGAGAATGACAGGAAGCGCAAGTTCAATGCGCAGAGGTTCAAGCAGCAGGACAGGAACCAGAGGTCAAGGAACAGCTTTTCTCAGAGGCCCAAGCACCAACCGACCATGCAGCACCGTAACTCAGCATCAAATCAGCAGAAATCAGCTCCCTCTTACCGCAACCAAAGTGCAGGGAGTCAGCAGAAAAGCAGCCCCAGTGTTGCCCAGCCAGCCCAGGATGAGAAAAGAACATGCTTTCACTGCCGTGAACCAGGTCACATGGTTGCCAGATGCCCTTATCTGAACCAGAACCAGGCACCAGTTCAGTCACATCAGCCCAGCAACACCAGGACTGCAGCATCAGGAGTTGGACGTGGTGGACAGCAATCCTCAGGACCCCAGCGAAGGAACAATCAGACCTATGGCCGAGGCAAGGTCAACCACATCAACACCGAGGAAGCTGAGGAAGCACCAGACGTTGTCCTTGGTGAGTACCTTGTCAACTCTACCCTTGCAACAGTTCTATTCGATTCGGGAGCTTCGCATTCGTTCATATCTTCGAGTTTTGTTGCTGCACATGGTTTTCCAACTGTTTTGCTCAAACAACCCCTGATAACAAAATCCCCTGGGGCAGAAATTAAGTGTTTGTTGGGATGTCCCCGGGTTAAGATTCTTTTAAGTGGGGTAGTGTTCCTAGCAGACCTAGTAGTGCTCAAGTCTGCAGGAATAGATGTAATCCTTGGAATGGATTGGTTGAGCAAGCATCAAGGCAATATAGCCTATGATACCCGAAGAGTATCCTTAGTGAACCATCAGGGAATCAAAGTAGAATGTGAGCCAAGAAGAGCAATAATCACACCCATGGTATGCAGTATAGAGGCCAAACCTTGGAGGAAGTACCAGTTGTCTGTGAGTACCCAGATGTCTTCCCAGATGAGTTACCAGGAATGCCACCAGACCGAGATATCGAGTTCATCATTGAGCTTCTCCCTGGAACCTCTCCAATAGCTAAGAGACCTTATCGGATGGCAGCAAATGAGCTAGCAGAGTTGAAGTTGCAAATAGCAGAGTTACAAGAGAAAGGTTTCATCAGACCCAGTTCTTCTCCTTGGGGATCACCTGTTCTGTTTGTCAAGAAGAAAGATGGCAGTCTCCGAATGTGCATTGACTACCGTTCACTCAACGAAGTCACTATCAAGAACAAGTACCCACTGCCCAGGATCGATGATTTGTTTGATCAGTTGAAGGGAGCCAAGTTCTTCTCCAAGATCGACTTAAGATCTGGTTACTATCAGCTGAAGATTCGAGAAGGAGATATACTCAAGACAGCTTTTGTCACCAGATATGGTCAGTATGAGTTTACAGTGATGCCTTTTGGACATACCAATGCACCGGCATACTTCATGAATCTGATGAACAAGGTCTTTATGGAAGAGTTAGATCGGTTTGTCGTGGTCTTCATTGACGACATCCTGATTTACTCCAAGAGTGCTGAGGAGCATGAGCAGCATCTGAGGATTGTACTTGAGAAGCTGAGAGCACATGAGCTCTATGCCAAGTTCAGCAAGTGTGAATTTTGGTTGAGAGAAGTAGCCTTCCTTGGTCATATCTTGACAGAAGAAGGTGTGGCAGTAGACCCAGCCAAGGTTGAAGCAGTCACTAACTGGAAGCAACCCACCAATGTGACAGAAATCAGAAGTTTTCTTGGATTGGCAGGTTACTACCGCAGATTCATAGAAGGATTCTCCAAGCTAGCCAGACCAATGACCGCCCTGACACAGAAAGGAAAGGAGTTCAAGTGGACGGATGCTTGTGAAAAGAGTTTTCAGGAGTTGAAAAGAAGGTTAACAACAGCCCCAGTGCTAATCCTACCGGATATTCATCGAGATTTTGTCGTATTCTGCGACGCATCTCGACAAGGATTAGGATGTGTCCTGATGCAAGATGGCAGAATGGTAGCCTATGCTTCAAGACAGTTGAAGACTCATGAGCAGAACTATCCAACCCATGATCTGGAATTAGCAGCAGTTGTGCATGCTTTGAAGATATGGAGGCACTATCTTATTGGAAATAAGTGTGAAATTTACACAGATCATAAAAGCTTGAAGTACATCTTCACACAGTCAGATCTGAATCTCAGGCAGAGAAGGTGGTTGGAATTAATCAAGGACTACAACCTGGACATACAGTATCACCCTGGAAAGGCCAATGTAGTGGCAGATGCCCTAAGCCGGAAGGCTCATTGCAACAGCATCAAGTTGAACAGGCGAAGACCTGAGTTACTGGCAGAATTCGAGCAGTTGAATCTACACTTCCTAGATGCCAGCCAGTTAAGCACCTTGCATGTTGAACCAACTCTGGAAAGTCAGATTCGAGCAGCTCAAAAGGAAGATGAGGAGATACAAGAGCTAAAAGAGAAAACAGGTGTGGATAAAGCACCAGGTTTCAGAGTAGATGATCAAGGCACCTTATGGTACAAGAATCGAATATGTGTGCCTAAGAATGGAGGTTATCAGCAGCTCGTCATGGATGAAGCCCATAATTCAGCATACTCCATTCATCCAGGATGTACCAAGATGTACTTGGACCTGAAACAGAAGTACTGGTGGACAGGAATGAAAAGGGACATAGCAGAGTTCGTTGCCCGATGTGATATCTGCAGCAGAGTCAAGGCAGAACACAAAAGACCTGCAGGACTGTTACAGCCGCTACATGTTCCAGTATGGAAATGGGATGAGATCAGTATGGATTTTATTGTGGGGCTACCTCGTACCCAGAAAGGAAATGACTCGATATGGGTCATAGTAGATCGTCTGACGAAGGTCGCACATTTCATAGCAGTGAAGACAACCTACCGAGGGGACAACTACGCCCAGCTATACATAGATAATGTGCTCAAACTACATGGAGTCCCGAGCAGAATAGTGTCAGATCGAGGTGCCCAGTTCACCTCAATATTCTGGAAAAGTCTGCACAAGTTACTCAAAACAAAGCTAGACTACAGCTCTGCTTATCACCCCCAGACAGATGGACAGACTGAGAGAGTCAATCAAATACTGGAGGATATGTTGAGAGCATGTGTCTTAGCCTATGGGAAAGATTGGGAGAAAAGTCTATCCTTCGCAGAGTTCTCCTATAACAACAGTTACCAGGCCAGTCTGCAGATGTCACCCTTTGAAGCTCTGTATGGCAGAAAGTGCAGAACACCTCTCATGTGGTCGGAAGTTGGGGAAAGATCCTTCTTTGGACCAGCAGTCATCAGAGATGCTGAGGAGAAAGTGGCTTTGGTCCGAGAGAATCTAAAAGTTGCCCAGAGCCGACAGAAAAGTTATGCAGACACCAGGCGCAGAGACCTGAGCTTCGAAACAGGAGATTACGTGTATCTCAAGGTATCACCGATACGAGGTACTCGAAGGTTCAGAGTCCGAGGAAAATTGGCACCAAGATATATCGGACCCTTCAAGGTACTCGAAAAGATAGGAGCAGTGGCATACCGCCTTGAACTACCTGAAGAGATGTCAGACGTCCACAATGTCTTCCATGTCTCGCAGTTGAAGAAATGTCTGAGAGTCCCAGAGGAGATAGTACCACCAGAAGTGATGGATCTTCAACCGGATCTCAGATATCAAGAGAGGCCAATCAGGATCTTGGATATTGCTACTCGGCTAACAAGAAGGAATGCCATTCGCTTTTGCCGAGTGCAATGGAGTAATCACACAGAAGCGGAGGCTACATGGGAATGCGAAGATGATCTTAAGAAGGAGTTTCCCTACCTGTTCGAGGAAGAGCCTGAATCTCGAGGACGAGATTCCCTTTAAGTGGGGTAGGTTTGTAACACCCTGAGTTTTGCCGCATTGTAAAAGTCACTAAAAATTTGAACTTTTTCGAATTCCAACAAATTCAATCAAAGTAGAGGTTAAATTCATGCCAAATTTGAATTTTCTAATTTTAAATATGCATCAAACTCCACCATGAGCACATTTGGGTTTTATTGTTTCTATTTATGTGTTCATTTGGTTTTGATCCTTTTTCAAATTTGAAGTCCATTCAAATTTGTACTCTATCAAATTCTGTGAAATGGTTAAACCATTTCTTTCCCGCCGGGCCGCCTTCCTCTCTTTTCCCAGGCCGGCCCAGCTCTCCCTTCCCTTCCTTCTTTTCTTTCCCGCGGCCTGCCCCGGCCCAGCTCGCCAGCCCGCTTCCTCGCGCTGAGCCACTGACCGGTGGGCCCCGCCGCCGTCATCCTCCTCCTCTGACGCGCGGCGCAGCGCGCCCATGCCGGCGTGCTCCCCCGCCGCGTCTCGTCACGTCCGGCTACACCGCCGCCGCGTGAAGACCACGGGAACGCGCAGAGCTCCAGTGCCGTTCCGTCCCGTCCGCCAACCCTCGCAGCCGAGTGCCCACGCCGACGACCACCAACCGCCCTCGGAAATCGGCGAGCCGCCATGCCTCGACGTCAGCCGCGCTCAGCCTCTCTCCCACCTCGTCGCGTCCGTCGCACTGCAGCCGTCCCGCGCCCTCGTCATCTCGCGCGTGGGCGCCGTCCTTCCCCTGGCGCGCCGTCGCATCGTCCTTGACTTCGGCGACCGGCGCCTTGACCAAACCAGCGACCAAATCCGCCCAACGGCTCCTTCCCCGGCCGCCTATAAAAGCCGACGAGCTCCGCGTCACCTTCCTCTTTCCTCTCACGAGCTCAAACACCCCCAATTCGCATCCAAGCGCCGCCGATCTCACTTTTCCCCACCGGCGACTTCATCCTCTCCGGCGACCTCTCCGAGCTAGCAGTGGAGCCCCGCCGCCCTTCTCTCTCCTTTCTTTGGCATTGCCACGCCGTGCCTAACCCCGCTCTTCTCTCTCTTGCGCAGCCGAGCTCAGGAAGATGGCATCCACCGCGGGCTAGGGTTCCGACGGCCACGGGTTCGTCGACGTCAACCTTCCGCTTCCCCTCCGGCCACGTCGACCCCGCGGTGAGCTCCGCCTTCCTCCTCTCGTCCCCGCGCGCTACCTCTTTTCCTTCTTCCCCGCACGCACGCACCCCCGCACCGAGCTCCTTTCCCGCCGCCGCCGCGACCTCGTCGCCGGCGTGCTCTCCGGCCGCGCCCGGTCTAACCGAGGTGCGCGCCACACTCAGTGCACTCCCGCGCACGCACACGGGAGCACATACTCGTGGGAACTCCACTCCCGCGCCGTTCCCCCTCGCACGACGCCGCGCCGCCGCATTCCGGCGAGCTCGCGCCGCCGCTCTCATCAACCCCGTCGACGGCATCACCCCCAGACGTCTTCGCCGTCACGCGTAGGCCACGTAGACGTGCTTCTCGTCGCTTTCCGATCACCGCAGCCGCCGCCGGCGTGGATTCCGGCGACGCGCCGCCGCGCTCCCCTGTTTCCGGCGCCCTTTGACCAGCCGCGCCGCCACTGACGTGGCACGCCACGTCCGCCTAGGGGCCCCACACGACCCGGTCAGCCCCAGCCCAGTCAGCACGGTGCACGAACTCGGTGCACCGTGGACCGCTCTCACACACCGCGCTGGTCCACAGCTCACGTGGACCAAGTCCACAGAACAGTACCAAAACAGTGCCCCGGCCCCGCGGGCCCATCTGTCGGCCTCACACACACATGAAAATTGCTAGCGCCACACCGCAAACGTACCCAAATTTTTTTCGAGCACTTTTCTAATATCAGAAAAATCCCATAAATTCTCCAAAAATACTAGAATACCTTCTAATCATTTTCCAATACTTGATCACCTCAGATTAATTAAGTTTTGCCCATACTTAATTAATCAAGCTTAGTTCTACTTAATTTAATCCCACCAACTTCTAAAATCTATATCTTTTTCATTCTAACTCCGATTTTGGCGATCCTTTCGCCAAAATTCATCTAAATTCATGATCTATCCAATGCTACCAGAAACTTCTTCATTTGATGTTATTTGGATCTTATTTGGTTTAAGGCTTGATTAATTAATTGCTTGAGCGGTAGATTTAATTGTCGTTATTTACTTTTAATCGCTAGATAATCAAGCTTACGAGGAAGAAGCTGAGGATCCGGATTACAAGGACTTAGAAGAAGAAGACTTTGGTGAAGGCAAGTCCTAACCCTCCTTTGATCATGATTGATCCTATGTTTATAAATTACCTACTTAAGAGCCCGTTTATAAATAAATTGCATGATGTTTAATGCTTAGTATGTCCTAAGTACTTATTGATTGCCATGCCTTGTTAGTGATTACCCTGCTTCCATTGTTAAACTTAAGGTCCAACATTCGTTAATTATTTAATGATTAGTTGGAATGCTATGCTGCTTAGGACTGTTATACATGAGTACTTAATTAATCTTGCTATACATGCTTTTTGTGTTAAATGCGTGAGTGCTTGGTGGTGTGTGTTGTGAATATGATAATGTGGGATGGTAATTAGTGACTTGTGCAACTCTATAGTGGGGATACTTTGGCGGGAGCAGGCGGGGTAGTCCTCAGTGGGGAGGGCTATCTATGGGATGCGACTCCTCTGTGAGGATAGCTATTGAAGATGCCTGCTTCGGTCGTATAAGGACCGGTTCCTGTGCCGCCTGGCCTAGCACCCTTCGTACAGCCACAAGTCTTGTATGGGAAAGAGTTGGAACCACACCCTACTATAGTGTCCACCCGGTATCCACTCGGAGGCAGGAGTTGCAGCGGAAGCCAGGAGAAGACTCGCCGACAGTGGGACGCGAGCCCGGCATGTGGATATTATTCAGGCCTTACTATATGATATTATATGATGTGATGAAGCCCCTGGTCGGATGTTTTTCCGTGGGTGGATGCCGTGGTGACACCAAGTAGGTACGGGACCTCTGTATGCCTTTCCTAACCACGACGGTGAGAGGGACTGGTATACCTTGTGGGGAATCGTGTACAACCTCTGCAGAGTGAAAAATCTATCTGGATAGCCGTGTTCCACGGTATTGGACGACGCGAAAGCTTTGGCCACACAAGATTAGTATAACGGTATGAGTTATCTCCTTGGCGTGTTTTTGGAATACTCCGGTGCGGAACCGTGCGCTGGTTTCCTGCCAGCATTAAAACTTGTTATAGAGAAATTGTTATAGAGAAATTCCTGTGTTGGTTCCACGTCTGTGTATGGTATGTCTATCTGCATGGGTTGTTTGCACCGCAAATGCTTACACAATCCACATAGATTTGTTATGCATGGTTGGCTTGCTCTTACGCGTAGAGTAAGTTATCTAGGATATTTGCTTGCATGGTGCGAGGAATTATTCTAGACGTGAGTTTGCTCTACACCCCACGGAGGATGGTAGCCGCGAGTACGTGTGACAGGCGTACCGGTCTCTGTAATCCACCACGTCCGGGTGATGGTTTTAGTAGGGAGGTCAATAGCACGTAATTCCCAAGGTAGTTGAACCTAATTCTCGGGTTGCTGCCTTGGCATTCGTGTGCCCCGATATGCAGGAACGTATCTGTAATGAAAGCTTAAGCAAGTAATTGTAGACTATCAGGAAATACTAAATGCTAACCCCTAGGCTGATACTCTTCTTCTCGTTGTCCTCCCAGTTGACTAGTTCTATGTCTTTATCTTCATATGGAATTCTTGCGTGTGTTAGGTTGCCATCCATCATATATGTATCCCTGCTCTGGTCTAGTTTGCAAGTTATAAATAATAGATGTTTCCTTGTTAATTCACGATATTCTTAGCCCTGCTTCCCTGAGGAAAATATAAATACGATACCCTTGGAATACTCCTGGGTGAAATGCTACAACTGTGTTCCGTGCGCTTGCGGAGTTGATATTTATCTCTGTGCGTAAGAAACGCCAACAAGCATTTCTGGCGCCGTTGCCGGGGAAGCAATGGTTTATGATATCTTTGATTGACATTGATTATCTATTATGATTAATTTGCTACTAGATTAAGCATCCACCTGCATTTTGTTTGAGCATATCACCATCGCATTTGCATTGTTTTCTTTTCAATCCATCTGCATATTTAATTTCCCTCCATCCCACCCCGCTGCATATAAAAAAAAAAGACCCGAGCGCCCAATCATAGGCGTTGGGATTTTGAAAAAAAAAATCAAAAAAAAAATAATAAATATATAGAGAAAGGTTGGATTTTTTTATGACAGGAAGACGGAAACATACATGGCGGAACCAAGATGTTCAATGAAGAAATATATAGCTTAGCCTTGCATACGATTGCAAAGGCTAAGCTTGGGGAGGTACCGCCAGGTACGCATATGCAATTATTCCTTGTTTTTTTCCATGTCATATATCCCCTCCTTTCGAAAAAAATAATAAAAAATAAAATAAAATAAAAATGCTGCCTGAATCTTCCATGCAAAAAAAAAAATACATAGTTGCTCTCTGATAAAAATATGCTGCAAATCTTTTTGACTATACCCTTGCTTTTGAAATCCTTTTATTTGTATGGGTATTGGTTGAGTTGTTAGTCATAAATCAATCGCCTGCGTCTCTTTCTGTTGGTTGGGTGAAGATCACTTCTGTGCCTCTGTTCTCCATTGAGATTATGCCCGGTGGCCGTTCAACCAACAAGAAAAACACATACCTCTATGATGCTTTCATGACAGAAGGAGAGTATAGCGATCCCTGCTCTCCTCACATAGTTGATTGAATTAGACGTGGTGTCTAGGTTGATCAATGGAACTATAGAGATGTGTCGATTGTAGACGAATGGATTTGTACTAACCAATGCAGGATCTTTCTGAGAGCAAACCAATCAGGCAACATGAAAGGCACACAATTCAAGAAGAAGGAACCAACAAGGCGGACCCAGTGCTTCCAAATGAAAGATTTAATCGCTTAGCTTTGCACATGTTGCAAGAGCTAAGCTTGGGGAGGGACCGCCAGGTAAGTACTTCTGTATACGATATTATACTCTTCTTCAATTGTGCCCTTTCCTTTAAAAAAATAAAATAAAAAAAATAAATAATAATAAAAAAAAACAAAAATATTAGGTTCTCGGCAAAGCCCAATAGGGGCTAGCCACCTGTATCACCCTCATTCTTTTTGCAGACACAAGAAGAATGGAGGAAGCGGCCTATTCAAGCTTAAGTCTTGCAAAGACTCAAGCTTGGGGAGGACCCCCAGGTAAGTATTTCTAAACTTTCCTTGAATAAATAAACTCCCTGTTTCGAATAAATGCTAGAATCTTGGTGCTATGCTACGCATAAGGGAAATGATGATCGAGTTACAAATTAGCTTCCCATGTATCGCATAGATGCAACCTCTACTCCTGACATATGTGTTATTTTTATTTGAGCATGATCACATCATGAGTCTTGTTTATTTCTGTGGGTTGCATTTATTACACCAAGTCTAAGCATTGTGGATTGTGATATGGCATGATTAGGGACTTGTTGCAATTTCTTAGTATGGTTTCATCCAGAGATGTTTTTCTTGAATTGCTGCAAGTACCTAAAACCCTTCTGTTTTGGCACACTTCTCTTAGTGTGAGGATTTATTTACCTACCAGAGCCATATCATAATATTCGAAACAGCCCCACTCATAGCCATTTGTTTATGCATTGAGTTTTGTTAAGGTTTGATGTACTCTTGAAACTAAGCACTCCTAATTTTGGTCATGATTCCTTCGCGTGTGTTTCAAAAATTTCTCTCCACCAAATAAAAAGGGGAATGTTTGGATAAATCAACCAAGCATTTTTCAGATTTTGCAAAACTTTTGGTCCATCCAAAATGCTCAAGAATATTTCAAAATGTTTCCTTGAACCATTCAAAATTTATAGCCCCTTGCACCGTGGAGTAGTAAAAAAAATAAAAAAAATAAAAAAATAATAAAAAAAAACTCCATGGTTGCATGACAAAGTCAACGGCTATATGGTTCTTATCATAAACATCTTGAGCAAAATAAAGGACCAATGTTTTCAAAACCCCCTTCCACAAGTGTGAGTTCATTTTCTCCCCCTCCATCACATCGTTTCCTATGACCAAAATAAATGGAGTTGCTATGTTGATTGAGACTCATTCTTTAGCTTTACAATAAATGCATGACATTTGTGCATTCCTTACCAAGCTCCACTTACAAAGCCTCATTGGGTAGAAGGTAGGATGAGTGAAGCTTGTAGGAATAGACTCACATTGGCTGGTAAGAGAAGTGCCAGCCAAAACGAAGGAGAATTTTTGCACCTTACCTTGCAGCACATAAAAACTCTGGATGCATACCTGTTAGAATTGTGTACTTGTCCGAAAATGCCGTTCTAGTCTTCAATGCTGCATGACAAGGTGTGACATATAAGCCCCACGATTTTTGCAACACTCATGAATATTTTGTGCTCTCGTAAACTTACCACTATTTAGGGAGTATGTTGTTGCATCTTTATTACCCATGGGGCGCTTCTTTGTAACTCCTGATCCGCCGGTACCCTGAGTTGAGTTTGCTCGGGACGAGCAAAGTTTAAGCTTGGGGAGGTTGTTGGCGGTCGTTAAACCGTGTTTTGACCGCCACCCTACTGGTAAATCAAAGCATAACACTAAGATTTTGTGCATAGTAGATAGGAATAATGCTACTCTACAAGTTTTGGTGAATATTTGGATGCAGGAGGAAATCCATTGAAAATGGGAGCAAAAGCCTACCGGCCGGTCCCATCATAGGCCGGCCGGTTTATGTTGGATCTCAACATGGTCCAGCAGTCCCAAGCATCTCCCAATGGGCTCAAACATCAAGGATCAAATGGCCAACAAATATTTCCCAGCCCGGAGTATCGACCACTGCGCAAGGCCCAACAAACAAGCCCATCAACCACTCAAAAAGGCGTCAAATCACCGGGCAGGACCGTGGATCTTAATGGGCACATCATGAGAGGCCAGCCCACAAAAATTCGAGGCATTGGGAGAAAAAAGCCGGCCGGCAGGCCTAGGCCTAGGCCGGCCGGCCAACTATTTTGTCCGAATCGGCCCATCTTTTTCCAGTCGGTTCCAGAGGCGGTTGCAAGCTAAATTGACGCGCCGACTAAGGAAGGAGACGTCGGCAAGTGAGGAATATCCACAAGATTCTCCAAGACCTTCTCCACTCTCCCAAGGCAACTCATCTATAAATAGAGGACCTCCCCCTCACTTCCAACCTGCACCTTCACACTTGAGAAGAGAAGATCCAATGTAGGGTCACGCTCTTCTCATGTGATCATTCCACTTGTGTAGTTTAGCGTAGGCTAGTTGGTCATGGGAGTTAGAGTAGAAGTGAGAGTTTCGCTCGGAGCTCCGGAGTTCTCTTCGGAGTTTGGGTAAAGTTCTCGTGTATCTTTTCTTTTATACTTTCTTTAATATAATTATTTCTTATTTATTTTCTTATTTATTTAATTTAGTTTTCCTTTTAGTTTATATTTATTTAAGTAATTGTTATAGAGAAATTCCTGTGTTGGTTCCACGTCTGTGTATGGTATGTCTATCTGCATGGGTTGTTTGCACCGCAAATGCTTACACAATCCACATAGATTTGTTATGCATGGTTGGCTTGCTCTTACGCGTAGAGTAAGTTATCTAGGATATTTGCTTGCATGGTGCGAGGAATTATTCTAGACGTGTGTTTGCTCTACACCCCACGGAGGATGGTAGCCGCGAGTACGTGTGACAGGCGTACCGGTCTCTGTAATCCACCACGTCCGGGTGATGGTTTTAGTAGGGAGGTCAATAGCACGTAATTCCCTAAGGTAGTTGAACCTAATTTTTGGGTTGCTGCCTTGGCATTCGTGTGCCCCGATATGCAGGAACGTATCTGTAATGAAAGTTTAAGCAAGTAATTGTAGACTATCAGGAAATACTAAATGCTAACCCCTAGGCTGATACTCTTCTTCTCGTTGTCCTTCCAGTTGACTAGTTCTATGTCTTTATCTTCATATGGAATTCTTGCGTGTGTTAGGTTGCCATCCATCATATATGTATCCCTGCTCTGGTCTAGTTTGCAAGTTATAAATAATAGATGTTTCCTTGTTAATTCACGATATTCTTAGCCCTGCTTCCCTGAGGAAAATATAAATACGATACCCTTGGAATACTCCTGGGTGAAATGCTACAACTGTGTTCCGTGCGCTTGCGGAGTTGATATTTATCTCTGTGCGTAAGAAACGCCAACACTAACCACGACGGTGGGAGGGACTGGTATACCTTGTGGGGAATCGTGTACAACCTCTGCAGAGTGAAAAATCTATCTGGATAGCCGTGTTCCACGGTATTGGACGACGCGAAAGCTTTGGCCACACAAGATAAGTATAACGGTGTGAGTTATCTCCTTGGCGTGTTTTTGGAATACTCCGGTGCGGAACCGTGCGCTGGTTTCCTGCCAGCATTAAAACTTGGGAACTGGCGGGATGGATTGCAACTCCCCCAAGGCCAAACAACCCCACTAAAAGATATCAATAATCTTGACTGTAGTTGCAACTGGCTTTGCTTTTAAACAACCTTTGCATAAAGATGGCTTTAACCGCTATGCTTAAACCTCAGCCTATCCTTGTTCTACCCTTGCATGCTTTTACCCCTTGTGTTAGGGCTTACTGAGTACCCTATGTACTCACCCTTGCTTTAATCATTCAGATGAAGAGCCCGAGTACGAGTACCAGGATGGTGAAGATGAGGAGTAGGGTTCCGTCCGCTCTCGAGTTGCCTGTAGTGGTCCCGTCTCCGCTTTCCGTTGTAGTGGTGTTTAAGTGATTCTGTTGTAGTAGCACTAGTGCTCCAGAAATGGGGTACGACACTCAGTACTCAGAGAAGACGTCTGTGGGAGGAGCTCGACGGTAGGTCATAGCGGTGCCAGATTTAAAATGGCGGACTCCACTCGTGCAGTGAGTTTCTTGGATCTCATGGGATGCCATGCCCTTCAGTGCAGTATAATGGGCAAAGTGTCACAGGAAACCTTTATCGTAGTAGTGCCAAGTACGGTGACTCGCTTGGTTTGTTTTTAACTTAAGTTTCCGGTTCCTAACTTACACGAACCATGAACTATGTCATATTCAAAAAAAAAAGAGAAGAAATTCTATGTCATAAATAGGTTTACTTAATTCAGAGGAGGTTCCAACAACGAGGACCTGATTGATCCGGTAATTTTTGTGTGTGCCTGTGCGTTTATTAAGCAAGGCACATAATATTGATGACTTGTTGAGGAAGGATGAAAATGTAGGATTGGTGGCTCATATATATCGGGCGAGCAGTGTTGCATCTACAAATAAGTTTTACTTAAATTCTACGCACCGCTGACATGACGAAACATGATTAGTTACGTGATTTAGGATTAACATAATTCAAGAAGGCACTTGTTATAAATTCACTCATATGTAGCATTACTCATATCGGGCTAACCTGTATGCGGACTCTGTTGGCCTGAAAGTGGGACAGGCACCCCAAACAAGAGGCACGTTTAGATTTTTTTTTTTTTTTTTTTTTGGAATGAGGCACGTTTAGGTTCTGGAACGCCGCATATGCACAAGAGGGCCCTGGACTCCGTTGGTTAGTTTGTACGAAACTGACTCGTAAATACGGACGTATCCGGCCGTACGCGTGTGGGACCTGCGAACGAGGGCGGTCGTTGCGCATCGCCATCCAAAGCCGCCGCCGCCTGACCGGCGTCCCCGTGCTTCACGGCCGGCGATCGATCCCGTCGAGCCATCGATAGCGTCGCGATCGATCGAGGTTGCTTTCTCTCTCTGCGCTCTCTTTTTTTCCGTCTGTGAAAATCTTTGCTTCAATATATAATGGCGCTGAGAGATTTTGCCCTTGGATTCAACCCTCCTGCAGATCGATCGGATGCATGGCGACGAAGCATGAGCAGCGCATGCCCTTCCTCCCTGACGACGTCCTCAACGAGATCCTCCCGCGGGTTCCGTACAGGGACGTCTGCCGCTTCAAGTGCGTGTCACGATCGTGGCATGCCTTGTGCTCCAACCCTGACCTCCGCGAGAGGTCGCCGCAGGCTCTCGCCGGCTTCTTCTACACCGCCCCCGGTGGCGACCGCCGTCTGCTCAACTTATCTGGGGAAGGCCAGCCTTTGATCGACCCGTCCTTCCCTTTCTTGCCAAGTTACAACAACTTGTGTCTCTTGCACGCTTGCAATGGCCTTCTTCTTTGCCAATCCATAAGACAGCGGAAGAGAGAAGGACGAGTGGACTCCAGGTATGTGGTGTTCAATCCTGCAACTGACAAGTGGATTGACTTGCCGGAAACAAAATTCCACCACCATATTTGTCGCGCTATGCGTTTGGGTTTTGAGCCAGCGGTATCCTCTCACTTCACAGTATTTATGCTATTATTTCCGGTAGCTGGTAGCCCCTCTGACTCTACGATGGAAGCGGAGATCTACTCATCGCAAACAGGAGAATGGACTTACACACAGGGTGGGAGTCATTGGGGTGCTAACATTGTCACGATATCACATCATAATTCCGGGACCGTCTTTTTCAACGGAACACTACATATGTTAGCTTCCTCCTTATTGACAGTGGATAAGGAGGGGAAAACATGGAGAAATATTCCTTTCCCAGACAATAAGCAGTCCAGATGGCATATGTCCATCTACCACTCTCAGGGAACTTTGTGTGCAGTGAATAATGTTAATGATCATATGCTATCGGTTTGGTTTATCGAGGATTATGATAGCAAACAGTGGACTCTCAAGTACACGGTTGGCACCGAGAGGCTGTTTAGATGCCATGGTGCATTAGATTGTGTGGTTGTGATTCATCTGGAATGCAGTTCGATTTTTATCAAGGGGCGGATGGGGAGGAAATGTTACCTTCTGTCGTGTGATATGGAAACAAGGAAAGGGCGCGTCGTTTGCTCTCTTGATGGATGTATGGCCCCGTATATACCTTATGTTCCCTATTTTGGGGAATGGTTATCAGATGGTCACTAAAAATATAGAACTAGCTAGTGCGCTTTTGTTGTGTTTTCATGAGTGCTCAATGTGATTACTGCGCAATTTTCCTTTTATCATCTGTAGTAGGCTTTGAGTTTCAGAGCCTGTGCATGGTTTTAATCTGTTTCTGGTTGTTAATCTCTTCAGAAATGCAAGTAAATCTGGTTTTCAGCGGCAGATCTAACTGTGGTTTTAGTTCCTGCTAGCTGATTAGTTGTGCTGTGTTTCATATGCCTGCTCAGAATTGTTGCTATCAATGGATTAAATTGCAAGTGAAGTTCATGTGGAACAAATTCTTTTTGTCATCTTGAGTATTTAATGTGGATTACTGTGTATTGTATTGAGTATTCAATGTGGATTACTTCGTAATTTTTTACCCTTGTATCAATCAACAACAACGACTACAAGTGCCGCATATTCGAGAAAATCCTTCAATCTAAGTACTGAAGAATTATTCAGTACTGTCGCTGATTGAGAAACACGAATAAGTTACACTTACAAACAAGATGGTAACAGAGGACGTGCTGGTTACACTACAAGCTGGCCAAACTATTGTCTATGCACGTTTTTAAAGATGAATAAAGTTTTTTTTTTCTTGAAACAAAATACAGATGTAAACAAACTCTTAAGATGGGATAGTATCATAGTAGTGCGTGCCTCATGTCTCCATTGATCTGCATATTGTTAGGAAGAAATTAGACAAACAAAGGCCACTATGAGAAACTAACCAACTGTTGTTTTCAGCAAATTGAGTGATGCTCCCCGTTTCTCCTACACGGAGTTTTCTATATTATGCACGTTACCGCCGATAAAGGGGAAACAAACATGTATAGTCATCACCGGACTCCATAAGAGCATGGAGTTTCAAGAATTTTTCGTTCAAAAGTAGAACTGGTTCTTATTTCTTAATTGTTGTAGATTTCCACGCTAGGACGCGGTTACTTTTCGATTCGGATTGCGTTCACAGCAAGAGCCTGAATGTTGACGTGGGCTGAGATTGCCCATATATATCTGGCCCACCTGTTTGTGGCTCTCTTACCTCAGGGGCAGTTGTGCAGTCATATAATTAGCCCCGTTTTGGACTGGGATTGAAGTTCGCCCCGCGCCGAAACAAGATCGGTGTGAAAATTCCAAGCAAGCGCTAGGTTGTCTCACCATCCATATCCGCCGCCCTGCGTCTCTGCGCTTGGAGACAGGCAAACTAGACGGCGTCTTCGTGATCAAGGTTGATTGCTGCCTCTATACTCTTCTGATCTTTTCATTACAAAAACTCTTTGCACCAATGAATGTCGCTACAAGAGATCGATGACGCCGCCCTTGCTGAATGATCCCGTCCTCGACTGCCTGCAGATCGACAGGACGATGGCAACGATGTCCAGTCACCGCGAGCCGGCCGTCCTCCCCGACGACGTCCTGATCGAGATCCTCTCCCTCGTTCCCTACAGCTCCGTCTGCCGCTTCAAGCTCGTGTGCAAATCCTGGCTCGCCCTCTGCTCCAGCCCCGACGTCCGCAAGCGGTCGCCGCAGACCCTCGCCGGCTTCTTCTGCTCCTCCAGCCGCGCCCACGGGCGCCGTTTCCTCACCACGTCCGGGGACGCGACGCGCCGGCCTCCGGCCGACCCGTCGCTCCCTTTCCTGCGTGCTTTCGAGGGCATCATGATCGTGGACTCCTGCAACGGCCTTGTCCTCTGCAGATCCTGGAAACCGGGTGTTGATTCGCCGCCCAAAGTAGAGTACGTGGTGTGCAACCCCGCCACCGAGAAGTGGCTCGTGTTGCCGCCCAACCCCCGGAGAAGCGAGACGCAAGCAATTCTGCGAATCCATCTGGGCTTCGAACCGGCCGTGTCCTCCCACTTCACAATGTTTTTGTTCTCATGGTTCTCACATGCCAGCGGCGTAGAGGTAGGGATCTACTCATCTGAAGCTGGAGAATGGACATACAAGCAGTGTGGTTGGGGCCCAATCAGTATCTCTGCTAAGTATGATTTCGATGCACACGCCGTCTTTCTGAATGATACTCTGCACATGGCCACCGCTTCTTCTTGGATGCTCACTGTGGACAAGCATGGCAACACTTGGAGAAACCTCAAAATGCCACACACGACGGGCTCCGGAGATTGGTCCATTGGTTCTGCTCAGGGATGCGTGTATGCAGCGCATGTACATATCAATCGTCGTAAAACTAGGTGCCAACTGACGGTTTGGGTTCTCGAGGACTGCGAGAGTGAACGGTGGACGCTGAAGCATACGACTAGATTCGCAGAGCGGCCCTATGGTGTTCTCGCGTTCTATCCAGATCGTAATTTGATCTTTCTTAGAGTGCGGATGGGTTTGCAAAGGAAGCTTATGTCATACAATTTGGACACCAGAAAAAGTCATGATGTATGCTCTCTTGAAGAATA
This sequence comes from Eragrostis nindensis, assembly GCA_012490785.1. Lineage (NCBI taxonomy): Eukaryota > Viridiplantae > Streptophyta > Magnoliopsida > Poales > Poaceae > Eragrostis > Eragrostis nindensis. The sequence continues at coordinate 48,940 of JAAXCT010001955.1, forward strand.
CTGTCTGCTCGAACCTTATATTCCGTGCTTTGTAGAGTGGCTATCTGATGGTCACTCAAAAATATGATTACTTCTCCATAGCAATGTAAGCATTCCGGGCTGTGGTTTGGGTAAATATACATATTTCAGTTTGCTGTTATCTATCATTTGAATCGCTGCTTAGAAGCATGGCTTCATATTACGTTTTCCTCGAGGAAAAGGCCTTCATGTATGTACTATGTGAATGTGAATACTGTTGGTTACTCTCACTGAGAAATATGTAAGCATGCACCTGACAAGCTACTTCTCTTGCATTCATGTGCTGATGGCATTTATCTTTTGGGTTTCCTCTTCATGTGGGTGTACCATATGGTAGGCCACTTTCTTGCAATTGGAAACTATTTTTTTTTTGAGGGCAATGCAATTGGAAACTATTGATTCCTTAATTCTCTGTACTGAATGTTAATTCTCTGTACTGAATGTTAATTCTTGCATGTGGGTACATTCTTCAGGTTTTTATGTACGTACGTAGTGTTGCTTCTACACACACTTATTGCTGAAAACGGTTAGATGCCTACTAGGTTACATCAGTAAAACTAGCATGACATTCTATAAGCAAAACGTGTTATTTTTCTTAATAATTGTCCATGAAACTTCTATAATGTCGAATATGAGATTTCCTTTAAAAAAAAACGTATCTTAAAAGGTACCTCACATCATGATAATGTGCTTATCCATTGTCCCAACTATTTTCAATAAAAAAAATAACCGATCTCCATGTGTGTGAATTGTGAAAGTTCCTCCACAAAAAATTCTCATCTCTCATGTGCGAGTGGTCTGCAACTAATGCTGATGGTTTTTAACAAGATGCCGATAGTGGCCAAGTTCCTTTTACCCTCTCTAGTCTGTGATTGTTGGTCGCTGAAGCTTTTGATGGTGACACATCTTAATTACTCTTGAAAGGAAAGCTCTGTTATGCAACTCCGCCTCCCTGTTCTCCTGCAATGCCACGGCGATTCTCTGCCCTGACCCGTCCAAGCGAGTCACATGGGACCGCATACATTTCACCGAAGCTGCTAACAAGGTCGTGGCTCGCGCCGTGCTGGATGGACCATACGCTGCACCGCCCCCGCTTTCCAAATGCAGACGTTAAACTGTGTGTGTAACTGTGTACTCCTAGATGGCAAAGGCAGAAAATGTATCATCCTTCCCAATTTTCATGCGATTATGTATACAAGACACTTCCATGTATCAACGACTCTTTCAACACCAAAAACAACCACGATAACTATAGGAAATATATATAGCAATTAGCTACGTGAGTTGTAGATGAAGACGAACACAGGGTATAGACAGCTCAGTGTCCAATAGGATAATGCAAGTCCTAGATCATGTGTTTGTTGCTTTGATCCTAAGACAACTTGGCAAGTTCTTATAAATATTGGTTGATTAGTCATGGGGACGACGAACAATTATCTAATTGCACTGCTCCGTAGAAATATGGCTTTCTATTGATATTGAGATCTTGATGAGTTCTTCGTGCTCCTAGTCTACTAGACTTTTGGTGTTGTTACACTTGAATCGACTCTATGGGTCTACTAATTAAGAAATATTAACACATCTCCTTTCATCATTGATTCTTACAAGTTTTCATATAAATAATATGTGTTTTCTCGATTTCATATGTGCATTTTAGATTGATTTTGTTTTTCATCCTAGTATATTTAAATACAATTCAACAAGGATTCGTGTTCGCCATTTACAACTAATTATTAGAACACAAGCACGTCAACTTTTAATTTTATTATTTATATAAATGAAATATCTTGGTAGTACCATGCATGATTTTTCCCATTCATTTGTAAAGTGATGATGTGCCAGTTATACTTATTAAAAGTAAAATGTTCCCTAGGAGCCTTGGGAATTTTTTTTTGTAAAGTGATGCTGTTCCTTTTATTTTATGAATCCTGGCCAATTAACCCCGACGATCACTTGACAAAAAGAAAAACATGACGATTGACATCAAGAGAAATTAACCAGTTGCACCTTTCTATAGAATTAAAATGGATTGCTATTGATACCCATATCTTGCTTACGAAACTAAATATAGAACTTGTACACATCTATTTGACTAGATGGCTACTTGACTCATCTTTCATGAATATTTTTTTATATGGTCAATCTTCGAGATTTGAACACGTGATAGCTTGAGCATATGAAATACTCATATGTAAAAGGCCTCGTTGTATTCTATATAGACAACTAGGATTGTGATCGCCATTTACAACTTATTAGAATCTTTAGTATTGAATAAAAAAACATCTCTAAAAATGAGTAAATCTTATCTCTAGATCATGTATTACGCATCCACGCTACTATACTTACCGAGCAAGTATCCTTAGATGACACGTGCTGAGTTGACGAAATCTAAAATTGAAGTCGTCGGGTATAGAACTCGCCAAGGGACGGTGAAGGCACGTCATTTTCAAACAATGCAAGCGACGTTGTGAAAACAATGTACCATCCGATGTAGGTACGTAGTTGACCTGAATATCATTAGTGCAAACCCAAATTCATCGCGATCGATCATCACTCTCCACACTCTTAAATTTGATGCTCAACGAACACAGCATATGCGCCAGCCAATGCATCCACCAAGGCCCGCGCACAGTTGACTTTTAAAGTATATGTACCTAGCTAAAGCGAGGACACAAATCTCTCCATGGCTTCCTCCATGGTGTTGCTTGCTCTCCTCGTCGTTCTCATCTGCCCCTACGCCGCGGTGTCGGCCGTCCGTTACCCAGCGACCGGCGGCGGCGCGCCCAGCTGCACGCGGCTGTTCAGCTTCGGTGACTCCATCACCGACGCCGGCAACTTCGTGAGCCTGTCCCCGAACGTCTCCGTCCTGACGCCTCCCTACGGCGAGACCTTCTTCGGCCGGCCCAGCGGCCGCTTCTGCGACGGCAGGCTCATCGTCGACTTCATAGGTAGGAGTAAACGTCACGCCACGCATCTTCTGATATACATGTGCGTGCACGCACGCTGTCTGCAGACGTCGTTGACGCGCGCATGCTTTGCAGCGGAGGCCCTGAGGCTGCCCTTCTCGCCGCCGTACCTCGTCGGGAAGACGGCGGACGACTTCCGGCGCGGGGCGAACTTCGCGGTGGCCGGCGCGTCGGCGCTGAACCAGAGCTTCTTCAGGGACCTCAGGCTGGACCTCAGCATCATTCCACCCTACTCGCTGGACGTGCAGCTCGAGTGGTTCAGGCACGTGCTCCAGTTGCTCGGCACCACCGAACATGGTACGGCCATTACTGGATTAGTGTTCGTTCGTGTACATACAAGCATGTTCTGATCGAACGCATATGCGTTTCTGCAGAACGCGAGGATGTGATGTCGAGCTCCCTGTTCCTGCTGGGGGAGGTCGGGGCCAACGACTACAACCACCTCTTCTTCCAGAACCGGCCCTTCCAAACCGAGATCAAGCCGCTGGTCCCCAAAGTCATCCAACAGATCGAAAACGCCATCAGGGTAACTGATCACCGAGCATATATATGCATTAATAAGTTCATATTAATTCATCACACGGCACAAATTCGATCAGGTGTTGATGGGCCTGGGCGCGAAGAGGATCGTCGTCCCAGGGACCGTCCCCTTGGGCTGCATCCCGAGGTTCCTCGCCATGTTCCGGAGCAACAGCAGCGCCGGCGACTACGACGCCGCCGGGTGCCTCCGGTGGCTCAACGACTTCGCCGAGCACCACAACCGCGAGCTCAGGCGCATGCTGCACCGGATCGTCCCTCACGACGATCCGACGGTCACGATCATCTACGGCGACTACTACGGCGCCGTTCAAGAGATCATCCGCAACCCTCTCAAACACGGTACAGCTAGGATTAGTGCAGCTTCCAGCCTAACTAGTTTCAGGTCACAGCTAGCTGTCGAGTGTGCGATTCTGGTTTTTTAACTGCTGCTAATTACGTTGCAGGGTTCACGAAAGATGGCGCTTTGAACGCGTGCTGCGGAGACGGCGGGCCATACAACTCCGGCTCGCTCATCTCCTGCAACGCCACGTCCATTCTCTGCCCTGACCCGTCCAAGCACGTCTCATGGGACGGCATACATCTTACCGAAGCAGCGTATCGGTTCGTGGCTCGCGGAGTGCTGGAGGGACCGTACGCTGAACCACCGTCCGTTCTGTCCAGATGCGGATGCTAAACACCATCTTTCTGTATCTGTATATGTCTGTACTCGTAGATGGCCCACAAAATAAAAGCAGAAAAAAACGATCGAGCAATACTTGTTCTACTTTTCGGCCAATATCCAGTTATTTAGTTAAAATAAATAGTCTTGGACTCTCTCAGTGAACGCTACACTTCCCTCTTACCATTTTGCCACGCACCCTTCTCCCCTTGAATTTTGGCCACATTTCCTTTAAACGACGTAAAGAACCCGGTGGCTTCCACTTACACAGTCAAACAAATATTATGCATGATATCTTTCTTAATCTCAAACCAATCATCATCTAGCTTGCTTGCAAATTCAAGTGTTTTACATGTGAAACTGGAGAATTGTTTCAATTTAATTAAAACGCACGGAAAGTTTGTACATGACAACAGTCAACATGGGACTCATCCATCACTATTCTCAATCCATAGTCCTGTGGTGCGATGTTTTTAAAGACTGTCAGACTGACTCCAACAATGTATTGCATATGAGAGAGGCATAGTGGAATTGGATGGCGTCTACAGTAACTCGAAGGTGATCCATATCTTGTTGTCTCCAACAACGCGAAAGGCATACGGGCCGCGCTCGCCTCCCGCCAAGCCGCGCTCGCGCCGCACTCCACCGCGCCGTGCTCGCCTCTCGCCGCGCCGCGCCGCACTCCGCCGCCCCGCACGCTGCCGCAGCTCGTCCTGCGCCACGCCACCCTCCGCTCGTCGCCGCCCCGTACGTCCCTTTCTCTCGCCACGCCGACCTGCTGCGCCGCGTTGCCCGCCTCGCCGCGCGTGCCTGCCGCCGAGCCGCGCCTCATCTCGCCTCGCCTCGATGTCACCCGCGCACCGCGCCTCATCCGCGTCCGCGGCAATTTGCGGCGGTGTTCCGGCTGCCGGAGTGGAAGAGGGGGCGAGGGGGCACGTCCACCATGCTCGGTCGCTTGGCCGGGTCCAGGTGCAGGCACGCCCGCGCGACGCTGACCACGCTGGGCACGCTCCCCAGCGGGCACATCTGCTCGAGCAGCACGACGCCACAAGCTGGGAGGCTGAGCTCGAGCAGCCGCGGCAGAAGCGCCTCGTCGCCACGCTGCCCGCCACGGCGGCGCTCCCCTCCTCGCTCCGCCACCTCAACCTCCTCGGTCGTTGGCCTCGTCCTCCTCGGCACGCCGCTCATCGCCTGGCTCTCCCTCGATTGGCTTGAGATTGCCTTGGATTTCGTCGGATTGGCTTGAGATTGCCTTGGATTTCGTCGGTGACGGGGTGGCAGGGGAGGATTTGGGCGCAGGCGCGGCCAGCTTGGCGGACGCCGCGGTGCGCGCAGATGCGCGGCGACGCGGAGCAGCTGCAGTGCGGGGCAAGCGGCGTGGCGGGACGAGCGGGGGCGACGGCGCGCGGGGAGCTCGATTGGGCGAGGGGGATGGCGATTGAGCGAGCGCCGCGCCGTCTCCTCCTCCGCGCCGCGCCCTCACTGGCCTAGGCCCTCCACCAAGCAAGCCAGAGGCACGCCGGCCCCTTCGTGGAAGATGGAGGACGAGGTGGCGGGGGAGGGCGAGGCAGCAGCGGCAAGGCGGAGCTCGGCGTCCGCGTCGGCGCGCCAGCTGGGCGCCAGCCATCCACGACAAGGCAGAGCTCGGTCCTCCTCCAAGCGCGAGTCCTGTGGCCGCCGCCGCCTGACGCGCGCGAATCCCGTGGCCGTCGTCGTCCCGCGGCTCGCCCTGCTCGTCACGCGCGGTCGCGCGCCCGCGCGGCCGTGCCGCAGCTCGCCCCGCCTCCACGCGCCACCTCTGTGCCGAGTCGCCGGAGCTCAGATGCGGCGGTGACGAACTCCCTGCCAAACTTGGCCGCGAAGACCAGCCCCGCCGCGGCCTCCCGCAGCTCCCCGGGGCACTCCCGACGCGCATCGATGAGCCGGAGAAGAAGTCGAGGGAGAAGAAAAGATGGACGAGCGTTTGCATAGGAGGAGAGAGGGAGTCTATTTTTACCTTCCCTCTCTCCTCCGAGCCAAAAATGGATGAGCCTTTGCATGAGCTGTTGGAGGAAAGATCGTTGATGCACAGTGCACTTCGACATGCAAATATGCATTTGGCTGCCGCTGTTGGAGTCAGTCTCACATCACTCAAAAGATCATTAACTCGTGGGTGCAACATTCTCCAAGTCCCAATGGTGGTTTGATTTGAAAGTGGTTAAAAAAAATTCATACGAAGTACTTACTATGTTTAAGGGCATTAACACCTAAACCATACCAAGTCGAATAAGCACATGCTGAACCCTGAGAATCTGCTGCGACTTGCAGGGTTCAAAACGCTATAATCAGTTATCAGAGTAAGCGCATCTCATGGGTTGGCAACCATCTTTCCGAGGCTGCCTACCAGTCTACAACTACCAGTTCTGGACCGTGCTAGGTGAACTGTACGCTGAGCCGCATCACCAAAAAAAAAAAGATACACATGCTCTCAACCCAGACCAATCATCCAACGACATTACTTAATACCTGCCGCGAGCACATTCATAGAAACGAAACGAATAAGCAATTTCTATGAATTCAAATAATGTTCAGAATGAGGCAATGTCATCGAATTCTCGTATGGGTTTTCTTGTCACCCCCACTCCACAAATGAGAAAAGACGTGCCACACTCCAGCATCTCAGACTCTGACAGGCCTCCGGTCTCAAGATTCTGACAGGCCACAGTTAATCCTCAAGCTTCCCAAGTATGTCGTGCTCTCTGTAGGGAAGGTACCTGAAGTTTTACAAGCAGCCAGCTTAGACAACAAAAAGTTAACATATAAGCAAAACGTGTTACTGTTCTTAATAATTGTCCATGTAACTTCTATAATGCCTTTTGAGCAAGTTTCTGAATATGATCTGTGCTTATCTATTGTCCCAACTATTTTCAATAAAAAATAACCGATCTCAGATTGACACACTCTATCTTCATGATGTGTGGTACATTTTAAGAAATCACGTTTTCCTAAAGGAAATCTAATATTCAGAAACTCACCCAAAAGACATTATAGAAGTTATATGAATGTATTATTAAAGAACCAGTACTACTTTTGTATGAAATTTCTTGTAACTCCATGCTCATGGAGTCTGGTGATGACTAATCATGTTTGTTTCCTCTCTATCGGCGGTAACGTGCATAGCAAACTCCGTGAGGAGAAACAGGGAGCATACTCACTCTGCCAAAAACAACAGTTGCTTGGTTGCTCATAGCGGCCTTTGTTTTCTAATTTCTTCCTGACAATATATGAAGATCAATGAAGCCATAAGGCACGCACTCTATGATACTATCCATCTTAAGAGTTTACATCTGTATTCTGTTTCAAGAAAAAAAAAACTTTCTTCGTCTTTAGAAACGTGCATAGACAATTGTTTGGCCAGCTTGTAGTGTATGTAACTAGTTTGGCCAGCTTGTAGTGTATGTAACTAGCACGTCCTTTGTTACCACCTTGTTTGTAAGTGTAACTTATTCGTGTTTCTCAACCAGCCGACAATAATTAACAATTCTTCATCGGTACTTATTTTTTTATGAGGGACAGTTAATGATTCTCAACCAGCTTGTAGTGTAACTTATTCGTGTTTCTTCAGTACTTAGACTGAAAAGATTTTCTCCCATATGCGGAACTTGTAGTCGTTTTTGTTGATAGATATAAGAAGGGTAAAAAATTACGAAGCCACATTGAATAATCAATAAAATACACAATAATTCACATAGAATACTCAAGATAAAAAGAATTTCTTTCACATGAACTTCTCTTGCATTCATGTGTTGATGGTATTTACCTTTTGTGTTTCCTCTTCATGTGAGGGGTGTACCATATGGTAGGCCACATTGTTGCAATTGGAAAGTATTGATCCCTTAATTCTCTGCACTGAATGTTAATTCTTGCATGTGGGAGGTTTTTATGTACGTACGTAGTGTTGCTTCTACACACACTTATTGCTGAAAACGGTTAGATGCCTACTAGGTTACATCAGTGAAACTAGCATGACATTCTATAAGCAAAACGTGTTACTGTTCTTAATAATTGTCCATGTAACTTCTATAATGTCTTTTGAGCAAGTTTCTGAATATGATATGTGCTTATCCATTGTCCCAACTATTTTCAATAAAAAAGAATAAACAATCTCAGATCGACGCACTCTATCTCCATGGGTGTGAATTGTGAAAGTTCCGCCAAAGAAATTTCTCATCTCTCATGTGCGAGTGGTCTGCAACTAATGCTGATGGTTTTTTTAACACAATGCCGATAGTGGCCAAGTTCCTTTTACCCTCTCTAGTCTGTGATTGTTGGTCGCTGAAGCTTTTGATGGTGACACATCTTACTCTTGAAAGGAAAGCTCTGTTGATGCGGACTATAGAGCCGTCCTTGAATCAGGCTCTATAGTCCGCATCATCTGTTATGCTGAACTCCTCCAGCCAATGTAGGAGCAAATAATTAAGAACATAAATCCTTGGCGCCCAAACAAAGAAAACTCATTCCTGAAAAAATTAGTTCCTCAAACTAACACAGAAAACTCTTGGCAATGCAATAGTCTTGAATCTTGTAATGCTTTGTGTGTGTGGCAGGAGATCATCCGTAACCCTCTCAAACACGGTATGATTAGTGTAACTTGGAGCCTAGTTTCAGGTCGGTGTCGAGTGTGCGATTCTGGTTTTTAACTGTCGAGTATGTTGCAGGGTTCACGAAAGATGGAGCTTTGAACGCGTGCTGCGGAGATGGCGGCACATACAACTCCGGCGAATTTTTTTAAAAAATAATATTTTTTTCTGGGAATTACAGAAAAAATACCGAAAATTGAAAAATTACAAAAATAATACCCTGTCGTGCGTCCAACGCACGAAAATAGGGTAGCCGTGCGTTCAACGCACGAAATACAGGTTGTCGTGCAACCAACGCACGAAAAATAGTGTCGGCACTGTTGAGACAGAGTAGTCGTGCGTTGGTTGCACGAAAATTAGTAGTCGTGAGACCGACGCACGACTACTCCCCATCTCAATCATTCGCCTCCCTCCCTGTGCGCTCGCGCGCTCTCTCTCTCTCTCTCTCTCTCTCTCTCTCTCTCTCTCTCTCTCTCTCTCTCTCGTGACGACCTTGCAGCGAGCGGAGGCGACCGGGTGGCGGGGCTCGGCGTGCTGGGCGGCCGGGCGGGCAGGGCGGCCCGTGCTCAGCGCGGGGAGGCGGCTGCAGGGCGGCGGGGCCAGGGTGGCGGCGGGTGGCGGGGCCACTGCGGCGGCGGGCGGCGGGGCCAGTGCGGCGGCAGCAGGGCGACCGCAGTCGGCGGGGTGGGTCCGGGCGGGCGCGCGGCTAGCAGGCGACGCCACGCGAGGAGGGATTCCGGCCAGCCGGCCGGCTGAAGGCAGAAGAAGGTGTTCTTGTTTTTTTTTTTTGATTAATCTTGCATTGTGAAGAATGGATTGAGTTGAAAAAAAAATGCACTTGCCTGAAAATGGATTGAGTAGAACATATTCTATTAAATGGAATTGAGTAGAAGAAATTTATTAGTCATACATATGTTAATTTAGTAAAATAGGTATAAATTACTTTAATTGAGTAGATTAAATGTAATTAAGTTCGTTTTTGGTTAGATTAACAATAGAATGGTGTATATTAGAATAAGATAGTTTGGTCTTATAAATATAATAGAAATTTGTGTTGTACTCCCTCCGTCCGTTTTTGTTGGACGCATTTGCTCAAGAGATTTTTTAGTTTTTTACCAGCGCATTTGAGTCAATAGCCTCGGGCTGTGGACGGGATTGTTGGCTGGAAATCGTCATTAAGTTTGCATGCGCGCTTGGATATATTGGCTGGCTTGCGTTTGCATCTCGCTTGAATATGCATGTCGCTTCAGTTCGCATGTGGAACGAGGCGTCAAAACTTGATTACGGCCAGAGTAATTAAGTAAAATCAGCTGTGCTTGCGCCAACGGCCGGAGGAATTGGTCTCCGTGCAACAAAAACGGACGGGGGGAGTAAATGAAAATTAGTTAGTATTGATGTCAATTTATAATTTTGGAATTGTGTCGGGACATGCAAATTAATCATATGTTTATGGCGTACAAAGAAAAATAATGAGACTATAGAAATTTGCTTTATGATTTTTTAGGTGCGGTCACGTCGAATATGCCAAGTCTTAGAATTTACTACGGCAGTAGGGAAATCCAACATGGTCCATATGGTGTTGACTTGAGCAATTTTCCTTTTGTGGATATTGAGCACCCTAATCCTGATGGCACAAGGATGATAGAGATGAGAATGTGGTTGACCCGAGTTATGCAACTAGACCCAATGATTTATTCTGTTAAGGTGCAATGCTTGTGGAGTCGTAGTACAAATCCAATTTTTTAGGAGCTGAAGGAAGTTCATCGGACGGAGAAGTGGTTGAGCTGGTTGAATTGGTGTCGGAAACGACAGGCTTCTTTAATTATGCTAGTGCAAGGGTGTCCGAGAGAATTGTATGATGACGCTTGTGCAGTTTCACAGACCAGTGGCACATTAAAGATTGGACAAGATAATCGTCATCATGAAATTGCAAGGGCGACGGAGGAAGTTAGGCATGAGATGGTTGAGCATGGGCACATGGGTGAGGCTGAGGTTGCTGAGGGCCAGGCCGACGCGGGTGAGGATAATGAAGCTATACTTCAAGATATTGAGAACGTGGATCGTAATGCAATGCATGAGGAGCATATGTTAGCTAATTCTCTCAATGACGATGATGATCAAGAAGACGATGATGACGATGAAAATTGGTCCAATAATCCTATCCCAGATGAATGGAACAAGGAGGATAAAGCGAGGATGGAAGTTATGGACAACTATGGTTCCCGTTGGGAGTATGGGTCAAGCATGATTCAACTGGATGGGGTCTTCCCTAATCGTTCTGAACTGAAAGACGCTGTGGCGCGTTGGGCAGTGACATCGCTTAGAGAGGTGTATGTTGTGAACTCTAGCCCCGTGAAGTACAGTGTAAAGTGCAGAAATGATGGATGCAATTTTTATGTTCATACATTCAAGCCGAAGCACGAGACACACTGGGTGGCCTCTAGAGTTGTCGAACACAGTTGCACATTGAAAAATGTTGGTCGAAAGCACCGCAGCCTCACTGCTAATTTGGTAGCAAATGAATTATTTTACGAGATCATCGAGAAGAGGGACACAGAATGTTCGTACATACAGCGTTCCATCGCTCGTCAATTCAAGTATGAGATTAGTTACCAAAAGGCTTGGAGGGCAAAGCAGAATGCCTTAGAGAAACGTTGGGGCACTTATGAGGCTTCATACTGCAATCTATCTCGTGTGGTTGAGATTCTGAAGGCAAGAAACCCTGGGACATACATCGCATTCAAGGAGACTGCGTTTGCTGATGATCAACCAAGGATATTTCGGCGTGCCTTTTTTTCTTTGGGGCAGTGTATTCAGTCGTTTCAGCATTGTTGTCCTGTACTTTACGTGGATGGCACATTCCTGACTGGCAAGTACAAAGGTCAAATATTGACTGCAATAGGAGTTGATGGGAACAACCAGATACTTCCTTTGGCATTTGCGTTTGTTGAGGGAGAGAGCAAGGCAAGCTGACTTTGGTTTTTCAGGCACCTGAAAGCAGGAGTTGTTCATGATCGACCGAATGTTTGCATCATACATGACCGTCATGCTGGGATCTTATCTGCCATCAAGACATTGCAAGAGGGGACGGATCAGCCGTATCCATGGCCTGACTTGCAGAGCAGGTGGTGCATGCGTCATATGGGTGCTAAATTCTATAAGCAATTTAAGAGCAAGGCATTGATGGACATGTTCAAGAGGTTGTGCAGCCAGAACCAAAAGCGGAAGTTTGACGCTCTTTGGGAGGAACTTGATACGAGCACAAGGTCTCACGTCAAAGAGCGAAATAAGAAACCAGGAGCACCTGATGAGCCTTTACCAGAGCCATTATCACCTCTTGGAGAAGAACTGGACCCTCCTAATGTTAGAAGAAGGTCAGCTAGGCGCATTAAGTGTTTTTCACACTGGATCGAAGCTGAACCAAAGGAGAAATAGGCAAAGCTGTATGACACTGGCGGTGCAAGGTTCGCGTTACTGTCTATTGGTTATGTGCCTACATTTGTTGTTACGATGTAGTATTTATATGTTATAACTTATTGGCCCTGCCTCTTTCTGTAGGTATGACATCATGACTACAAACAATGCTGAGGTATACAACTGGGTGATTAGAGGCTTGCGTGGCTTACCTCTGGTGGGAATCGTTGAGGGCATATTGCATGGTCTCGTTGGATACTACCAAAAGAGGCACGCGGCTGCTGTTATTCAGAGCTTGAACGTGAATACGCCATATTGTTCATTTATGATGAAGCACTTGGCAGAAAAGAACGAGAAGTCACTACAACACATGGTGCGTAGCATGGGCGTACGTGACCATCGTTTCGAGATAACCCTGAGATTGAAAGGGGGTGTGGGAAGCGAGACAAGAGTTGTCACTCAAGAGGTGAATTTAGGACTGGAATTAAACGGATAGTGTGAATGCACTTGCAACAAGCCGAAGCTGCAACACATTCCATGTTCTCATGTTCTCGCAGCCATATCACAGGTTGGTGTGCAGAGCTCGTTATATGTGTCACCCTATTACTTAAAGGAAAACGTGGTGGAGAGCTGGACTGGGGAGTTCTATGGATTTACCTCACAATTTGATTTCACGGATTACGATAGAGATACTGTGATGCTTCTGCCTGATATGAATTTACTTAGGCATCCTGATGGCAAAGGTGGTCGTCCGCAGACTAGGCGTATACGCAATGACATGGATGAATCTGAGGTTGGAGGGCCTATTAGGAGGTGCATAGAATGTGATGACTATGGTCGCAAGGCAAAAGATTGCCCGCAGACTAAAGGTGGTGAAGCCGGACCTTCAACTACTCGTCGTCGCAGAGCACACCAAGCACCTGCGCATCGTGGCTATTTTGTATAATTGTCAAAATTAGTATGGTTGTATGCTTATGTCATTCATGTTTGAACTAAGTTGTATGCGAGTCATGTGTACCTTTCATAAATTTGTGTGGAGTCCAGTGCAAAACTTATTTGTGTATGAAATTGTTGAGAAGCAATTTCTAATATATATGTATTGCATTAGTAATTCTGTGTTGGTACTTTTTAATTGTCGTGTGTTTTAATTTATTATGTTACTAGATTCTAAAATGTCTTAATATCTTGTAGGGATGGAGCCGCCTGACGAGCTTTTGGACCCTTCTTGGGCCAGCGACACCGTGCCTACCAGCTGACCACGCGTGGCGTACAGTCACTTCCTGTTCTGATAGCCCACACACCAGCTAGGGTTTAGAGACTTGACCCTCGGTGGTTTTCCAGGTTAGGCACATGCATTTATTTTTTTAACAATGTTTTGTGTACGTTTGGGACTAATGAGCAAGCTGGTTTTGCAGGTTGGCTCGCGCTGGGTTGCTCCCTCTCGCTCGGATGATTCAGGCTACAGATGACGACCACGACGAGGCAGCTGTGGGGGACGGACACGTTGAGCGGTCTCGACGCTTCCCGTTTGACCGTTCGCTTCTGTCAGCTCTGGTCGACCGATGGAGGCCCGAGACCCACACGTTTCACTTTCCGTTCGGGGAGATGGCAGTCACGTTGCAGGACGTGTCAATGCTGACGGGGTTACCCCTTTCTGGTGAGGTCGTCGGGCCCTCAGTCCCTCCTGTTGGGTGGCAGCAGGATCTTAGCCTGAGGTTTCACGGAGTCGTGCCCGATGCAGTGTCGGCTATTCCAGAGAGTCATCGTCACGGCCCGAAGCGGCAGTGGCTATTACAGTACACGGTCAGTGCGTTTCTGTTTTAATTTAATATGTTACTAGTCATGATGTCGTAATAACACATACTTTGTGTAATGCAGGTTGAGAACATAGTTCCCGAGCCTACGGACTACCAGGTTTCCCGACACCTGGAGGCGTACCTGCTCTGGCTGTTTGGTTGGGTCATGTTCACATCGACCCACGGAGACACTGGAGATGCCCATTTCATACCCTATGCACGGGCTATTGCTGACGCTGAAGATGGAGATGTTCCTCAAGTGTCTTGGGGATCGGCTGTTCTTTGTGCCACGTACCGTGCCCTTTGTGACGCTTGTGTGAAGAAGCAAAGGAATTCGAAGTTGACAGGTATGCCTCTACTGCTGCAGTTGTGGTCCTTCGAGCGATTTCAGATTGGTCGTCCTTTTGTTATCCCAATGCACTACACGGAGGACATGTATGGAGGGACGATATAGATAGGCCGACCATGGGATCTCTTTGGACACGTCGTCGGGTGCGCACCTATCATTTCCTTTATTTTTTCCAAGCGTACTTACTATTTTGTAGTAATGAGATGTTGCACCTGGCAGCCCCAATGGGCAGCCTTGCAGGTTCGATCTGCTTCTGAGAGTTTCACAGAGCAGTTCGACCACCTTCGCCCAGAGTTGGTTGTTTGGGAGCCTTATAGGTCGGACTTGGTGCACGCACGGGCCTCTTTCCGTGGTCTCTCAGCGTTGTGCTACCGAGACGCTGCGTTTTGGATGACCCGGAAGAAGCTAGTGTTTGATGCGTTTGTGGAGGACTACGCTGTACATCGAGTGATGAGGCAGTTTGGTCGTCGGCAGCAGATTCCGGTGCCTCTAGGAGACATTTTACCGGCCAGGATTCACACGTGAGTTGTATAAATTAATTAAAGTAATAGTAGTTGTATAAATTAATTAAAGTAATGGTAGTTGTATAAATTAATTAAAGTAATGCTAGTTGTGTATATTAATTAAAGTAATGGTAGTTGTCTAAATTAATTAAAGTAATGCTAGTTGTGTATATTAATTAAAGTAACACTAGTTCACACGGAATAAGCTAGTTGTATGTATTAATTAAAGTATCTTATTTTTTAATGCATTAATCTAAATACGTTTGTATGCATTTGCAGGTACACGGCAAAGGGGCCAGCGAAGAGCCAGGCAGACTTGACCAGTAGGATGTCACGTTGGGTGGAGGAGTGGGCGCAGGCAACCACTGATGTTATCGATAAGCCGGCCTTACGACCACAGCTACTACCAGCAGTACCTGCAATGATACTGTGCACGAACTCGCACGCGTCTTATCCGCGTACAGGACCCGCCACCAGAGCTAGCTGCTGCTTCGGATGCACTTTACCCAGGCCAAGCTGGAATGGTCTTGCACATGGCGGTACGTAATATTCTTCTATGACTTTCAATTGTTATTTACCATAACCACGTGTGCTTAGACTGACTCCAACAGCCGAGGCAAAGGGAGAGGCAAACGCATCTATGGCTCTCGCGGATCACTGTGCGTCACCGAAACCTCCTCCAACAGCGGATGCAAACACCGCACGCAAACTGCGTTCGAGGAGAGAGGGGGCGCAAAGATGAGTACCCTCTCTCCTCGAATGCATTTCACCACGCGCCGGGAGGTGAGCGTGGGAAGCGGCCGGCGTCGTCGCCGTCGTCGCGCGCCCTGCACCAGCGCCGTGCCGCCCCGCGGGCCTACGCACCCCTCCACCGAGCACGCCGGCACCGCCTGCTGCGCCTGCCTGGCCCGCGGCCGCTTCGCCGGCGCGGAGGACGACGGAGGCGACAACGAAGCCATCGTGGCCAGCGCCTTCCAGCTCGTCGGGCCGCCGAGCTTGACGAGAGCAGATGCAGCATCCACACAGCCTTGGCCGAGCGTAGGAACTCGCCGTAGAACGGTCGGCGGCGCGTAGGGCGAGCGGCGGCGGCGCACAGGCCCCGCAGGATAAGTTCGCGTGACCATCAAAATGGATGCTTGGGGAGATTCAGAAGCCAAATGTGTGATCAATTTCATCAAACTGTTGGCATATGTCACGAATTTTTGGATTTTGCTGATAGGGTTTGAAAAGAGAGAAAAAAGAAAATTGAGGAAGAGCGGCAGGGGAAGGGCAGGCGGCGCGGCGCGCGGAGGCGGCACGGGGCCGGGGCGCGGCGGAGACGAGCCGCGCACGGCGCAGCGCGCGGAGGTGGCGCGGGCCGGGCGCAGCGCGGGAGGCGGCGCGGGGCCTGGGCGCGGCGGAGGCGAGCCGCGCGCGGCGCGGGCGTGCACTGGCTACGTCGAGGCTACATGACCACGAGCGCGGGGCGTGGCTGCGCGAGCGCGGCTGCGGGGGCTGGGGGTGGCGGAGCGGGAGGTTGGGTGGGAGAGGAGGACGAGGCTGGCGCGGCGGGCGAACAGGGAGAGCGGGACGCCACGCGGGCGAGCAGGGCGAGCGGGACGTGGCGCGGGCGAGCAGGTTTGCGTTTGCCTTGGCTGTTGGAGAAGACAAGTTTTGGGTGCCGTCGGGTGCGCCTGTGCGTGAGGCAAACCATGCAATGCGTCTCCTTTTTGCGTTCCGGCTGTTGGAGTCAGTCTTAATAGTGTCTTCCATGGCAGACTGATTTGGGCAGGGAGATCTATTCAGAGGCAGACAGTATGGCATCCCACCTCCGAGAGAACCAGCAGCCAGGGTGTGCGATAGCCCTTGAGGAGATTACAGCTGCGTTCTCACGTCTGGCCGCGAAGGGCCGGCGTATTGTAGAGCTTGCTTCTTGCCGCCAGGTGGATGCTGCTGGTCGTGGCTCTTCTGCGTCTCAGAGACCCCCGCGAGCCCCGTCTTGTACCGCAGAGCAGTTTTACGGTGGCCAGTTCTACAGAACACCACCACCTCCACCACCACCTCCACGCCCAGATGAAGCAGGAGGGTCCGGTTGGCATGGTCCTATCCTTACATGTACATGCTGTAATGCAGGGATGATCCGTTTTTTATTATAAGCAATGAATTTATTTATTACGAAACTAACTAATCAAGTGTACATGCTGTAATGCAGGGATGATCCGTTTTGAGGGTAGTGGCGGACAGACGTCGCATGCATCACCAGTGTCTAGTGGGTCCATGTTTCAGGACACAGACACTCAACCTGACATGATGACACAGGCCTACGGGGCTCCTCCGTTCACTCAGGAGACGCAGGCAGACGTGGGTCACATGGAGGTTCGCCAGCTTCCCAGACGCGAGCGGGTCCCACCGGATTATTACACTCCGTCGGCATACGATTGTCCTTATGGTGCTCAGGGCAATGAAGAACAGGTCCCACCTTCCGCACGCAGGCCAAAGCCTAGGAGAGCCAGGGGTCACGATCAGGGCAGGGGTCAGGGTTGACTACTTGACTAGTAGATTTCTTTCGTTATTGTAATATTAAGAACTTAAGCATTACCTATCTTTTATTATTAACTTCTGCACTGCGACATGACTAGACAACCTTTAGTGACGTGACGATACGCATTTATTATTACCTTCTGCACTGCGACATGAATTTCGCGCAGCTCAGCGCCAATAGGGCTGGCGTGGGTACCCCAGCCACAGCGCGGCCATGACTCCTTCCTCACACTGGATCTGGGCCGAAGGGGTCATCTTGTTAGGCATTCGACTGCTATATAAACGACCCTATGTGCAAAGTGCATGTCACAAGCCTCACAATGGATGAGGACGACTCACCACCACGTATCAGGGTGAGAAGAGAGCTCGATGCGGCGCTTGCAAAGTGGCGCAATGGACCTCCTGCAAACGACCCTAATAGAGACACCTTTCTGAATCCCCGAGCACCACCAACAAGATTCGAGGAGACGCCTCAGTGCCACTGCGGAAAATCGTGCGTATCTAGTCTATCTTTCGAGATGGACACTTGGGGGAGGCGCTACTGGAAGTGCCCCCAGGAAGGTGAGAACGATCTGGAGACATTTCCTTCCACGGTATGATATTTAATTGCTGTCGATGAACGTTCCGTGTGTTTGATGTACCTTAACTATATATTGTTTACGCAGACAAGGGAGAGGGCAAAACAACATCCTTACCAAAGGAAAAGCAAATACAACGACTTGCCGAAGGGATGTGACTTTGTAAAGTGGATCGATCACGTCATCTCGCCTAAAGATCAGGAATGGGTGAACTTGAAGAAGAAGTGGGAGTTGGACGAGCTTCGCGACAAGGCCAAGGGCAAAGCAGGCTCATCTTCCAAGGCGGAGGATGACGGCTCCGAGTCGTTTTACCTGGACGATGATTAGTGGATTGTGTCATGCATAACCCGAATATTTCGTTGTACTATGTTCACTGTCAACCAATTTAAATTCCCTAAGGCGTGTTAGGATTATATCCATGCACAGGTTACTCATCATGTGCATGGAACATGCCATTGTTCCCATCCAATCTATGTATGTTGTATGCTAAGTATGAATGTTGAAGTCGGGGTCTTTTGCTTTCATCAATCCGCTGCTGTCATTGCATTTTCTGATGACCAACTTTTTCATATCACGAAAAGCATCCAATGCTCCTAACCGACTATGCAGACATCAACAAATATCTCTGTCCATGAGCGCGTCAAAATGCCATCAAATAATGGAGGTAGGGGAAGTCTGCGTCTGCCCATGCTTTTTAGAGCATTCAAGCAGCAAAAATAAGCAAAGATTCCGCTGCCATGCATCACAATGCCATCAATTCATGGAGGTAGGGGACGTAGGTCCATGCTTTTCAGAGTACCCAGGAGCATCCAACGACCAAACAATGCGAGAATTGATGGCACGCAGTGGGATGTCCTACCCCAACAGTGGCCCTGCCTCAGTGCATGCATCTGCCCCTGCATGCATCCAATGTCGAACAGTGACCCTATCTCTCTGCATGCATCTCCATTATTGCTGTCATACCCTACCCTACCTCTGTTACATCCACATCACTGGCCAAATCAAAAGCACAGCAAAGCTCACGTCGATATCATCGCTGTGACATGCAAAGCATCCAAGGATTTAGGGTTGGGAGAATTGATGGCACGCAGTGGGATGTCCTACCCCAACAGTGGCCCTGCCTCAGTGCATGCATCTGCCCCTGCATGCATCCAATGTCGAACAGTGACCCTATCTCTCTGCATGCATCTCCATTATTGCTGTCATACCCTACCCTACCTCTGTTACATCCACATCACTGGCCAAATCAAAAGCACAGCAAAGCTCACGTCGATATCATCGCTGTGACATGCAAAGCATCCAAGGATTTAGGGTTGCGAGAATTGATGGCACGCAGTGGGATGTCCTACCCCAACAGTGGCCCTGCCTCAGTGCATGCATCTGCCCCTGCATGCATCCAATGTCGAACAGTGACCCTATCTCTCTGCATGCATCTCCATTATTGCTGTCATACCCTACCCTACCTCTGTTACATCCACATCACTGGCCAAATCAAAAGCATAGCAAAGCTCACGTCGATATCATCGCTGTGACATGCAAAGCATCCAAGGATTTAGAGTTGCGATAATTGATGGCACACAGTGGGATGTCCTACCCGAACAGTGGCCCTGCCTCAGTGCATGCATCTGCCCCTGCATGCATCCAATGTCGAACAGTGACCCTATCTCTCTGCATGCATCTTCATTATTGCTGTCATACCCTACCCTACCTCTGTTACATCCACATCACTAGCCAAATCAAAAGCACAGCAAAGCTCACGTCGATATCATCGCCGTGACATGAAAAGCATCCAAGGATTTAGGGTTGCGAGAATTGATGGCACACAGTGAGATGTCCTACCCCAACAGTGGCCCTGCCTCAGTGCTTGCATCTGCCCCTGCATGCATCCAATGTCGAACAGTGACCCTACCTCTCTGCATGCAAGTCCATTATTGCTGTCACATGCAAAGTATCCAATGCCTAAGTATAAATATAATGGGTTGCACATAGAAAACAAGGTGCCTACTGCACCAAACCGTCCACATGGCTGAGTCAAGCAACAGAAGCCTTCCATTGCCTCCCTGGAGCGACCGGCCGCTATGCAAGTGCGGTCATCGAGCCATGATTAGAACGTTGACAAAGCGTGCCACATGTGGCATGAGGTTCTTTGGGTGTCCTGACTTGGACCCTGATTTCATGGTAACTAAGCATTTCTCTAACACTTGTAACATTTTCCAGTCTGTAACGCTACAATCATTTCGATGAATACCGTACACCTTCAGGGTTGTGACTTCAAGCAATGGATTGATTCGGTTCGGCCCACAAATACTACTCGTGCAGCCATCGAAGCCGAAACCACAAGTGAATACCTCATGAGGATGGCTGACCATGAAGGGCTCCAACAGGCACGTCCAACTAGAGGGCAAAGGGAACAAAACATTCAGCACGCCCAACCTACAAGGGAGGAACTAATGGAGCAAAGGATCAAGGCAGCAATGGATGAACGTCGCCGCCGTGAAGAGCAAACACGCCAGCGTGCAATGGCACGAAGGCAACAGCGTGAGGAAGCAGCTCATTAACGCCATGCTCAACAAGTAGCTGCATGGCGCGAGGAAGCTCGACAGGCACAAAAGGGGCCTAAGTAGCAGCATTACTTACATTCATGTCGCTTCAATTTCAAGTATCCTAAAACAATTGTCCTTCCCTTATCGTAGTAGTTTTATGTGGGACATAATTGCATTTGTATCGGTGACGTCTTGTATCTAGCCAATGTTGTATTATCCTCGTTCAATGTTGCATTTCCAATTTCCTAAGGCATGTCAGGATCAGTGCGGTGCACAATTAGGTTAGTGGTTGTGTGTATCGAACATGCCAGTGTAATTTGTTTACCTATGTATTTATATTTTAATGCATTACTCTATTTCCTCACCAATGCAATATACTTTCCTTTCTTCTCTCAACACTCGTGGACTTCTTTTTCGCTTCCAAACACTTTTCTAGTCGGGTTATCTTCCAATTCACTTTTCTAGTCCTTTACTCACGTCAAAAAAACTTTGGAAACCACACAATTTTGACTCTTAATCCTAAACATATGAGAAACCAAAATTGCATGGCATAAAAAAATTATTTTACTAGTTTTAGCATGTTGAACACACGAAAATAGAGTAGTCGTGCGTTCAACGCACGAAAACCCTATATACGTCTCTTCCCGGGCTATACATGGCATTTTCGTGTGTTGGACGCACGAAAATAGAGTAGTCGTGCGTTACGCACGACTACCCTATTTTCGTGCGTTGAACGCACGACAGGGTATTATTTTTGTAATTTTTCAATTTTTGGTATTATTTCTGTAATTCCCAGCAAAGAAAATATTATTCTTAAAAAAATTCCAACTCCGGCTCCCTGATCTCCTGTAACGCCACGTCCATTCTCTGCCCTGACCCGTCCAAGCACGTCTCATGGGATGGGATCATGTGCATATTTGCACTGCCAAGTTATGAGGGCCTATATCTCATGCACTCCTGCAATGGCCTTCTCCTTTGCCAATACATAAAAAATTGCAATAAGAACTTGTTAGGGTACCTGGTGTGCAATCCTGCAACGGAGAATTGGATTGAGTTGCCAGTCGCAAAAGTGCCCAATATTTATCGCACCGTGTATTTGGGTTTTGAGCCAGCTGTATCCCCTAACTTCACGGTGTTTATGTTATTGCCGCTGTCCATCGTTATTACGGAAGTGGAGATCTGCTCATCACAAACAGGAGGATGGACTTACACGCAGATTGGGAGCGACTGGGGTGGTGACGTATACACTGTATCACGTTATGATTCTGGAACCGTCTTTTTCAATGGGGTTCTACATATGAGGACATTCGGTTCTTAAGTACTAACAATAGACAAGGAGGGGAAAACCTGGAGAAATATCCCTCTGCCAAACGACCAGTGGCAGTACAGATGTATGTCCATCTACCATTCTCAGGGAAGTTTGTGCGCGATGAATAATCGTAATAATGATCCCGAGCTATCATTTTGGTTTCTTGAGGATTATGATAGCAAAAAGTGGACTCTGAAGTACACAGTTCGCATGGAGGGACTTTGTGGATGGCAAGGTGCATCATATTCTGTTGTTGGGATTGATCAGGAATGTAATTCAGTTAGTCTCAAGGGGCTGATAAAAGTGGTATCGGGACGGTATCTTGTGTCGTATGATATGGGAACAGGGAAAGGACGCATCATTTGCTCTCTTGATGGATGTCTGCCCCCATATAGGCTTTATGTTCCCTATTTTGGGGAGTGGTTATCAGATGATCACTAAAGTATAGAACTAGCGTTTTTGTTGCGTTTACATATGCATCAGTCCCTTATTCATTATGAGTGCTCAATGTGGATTATACTGCACAATTTTCTTTTTTATCATCTGTGGCAGGCGCTTTGAGTTTACGAGTGTATGGTTTTGTTCTCCTTTTGGTTGTTATGTACAGTTCTGGCTTCTCTAGCATGTGGTTGTCCATTCAGCTCTTCTTTCAGGTTAATCCTAGTGCTTTTTTTTTAACTGAATTAAAGTCGTTTTATGAACACATAAGTCATTTCTGATATTGTTTTCAGATATACCACAATGTTTCATAACCTTCACTTAGGTTATAAGCAAAACTTTATGAGAAACAGAATGTGTGAACCATAATATTCAATCTCAGCGTTCTTTTTTGAAGGGAACAATCTTTTCTCAGTGTTCATGTTCATATATGATTTTCTCTAAATCTTTATGTTTATTTCCATACACGATAATCATGTCACTATGATTAGTTACCTTGTTATATTGGCTGGATAGGGGCCTCGGAGCAGCCTTCGCTAACCGGCCGGCTAGATTATATATCGTGCCTACAGATTTCCCCGAGTTGAAACGGTGCCTTGCCCCATTGGCATATACAGGCTGGTCTCATGTATGACTAGCGTCAGACTGACTCCAACAGGTGAGCCATTGAGGGAGGCAAATCCATTTTTGCCTCTCAAACCAGCACTATAGACAATCCAACAGAAGAGGCAAAGAGAGATGTATTGTGCATAGGAGGAGAGAGGTGATCTAAAAATGAAATCCCTCTCTCCTCCCAGGCATTTGCTCCTGCGCACGCGGCGGGAGGCGAGTGGAGCGGGGCGGCGCGGCGGGAGCGGGGTGGTGCGGCGGGAGAACGGGGATGACTTGCCCGGCGTCGGCCCGGCGGGATGCCGCGCGTGGCGCTCGTGGCGATCCTCTCCGCCAGTTCTCACCATCCATGGCCTGCCGCCTTCTGGAGATCGAGCACCGGCGGCGATGCCTGGCTAGATTATTGCCCATGACAGCTAAAATGGATTCTTTAGAAGTTTTATAAGGTGAGGGTGTGACCAATTTGATCGATTTTATGGTTTGTGCCACGAATTTCGCAGATTTTGTAGCTTGCGGTTGGAAAGGGGAAGAAGGTCAATGGTGGAGAAAACTTCAAATCCGGGAACTGGATTGCTAATCCATGCCAAAAACTGGTCTGGAAGATGCTCTAGTGTGCTAATCCGACATGAACCGAAGGAATTGAGCGTGGCCATGCTCATGCTCTGCTCTGGTTTGATGCAATGATGACTGAGATGGAAGCACGAAAGAGGATGGGTGCTTTGCTGACTGTAGCAGCAGTAGCTCAAGACGCGTGCGGCGGCAACTCAACTCTAAACGCGCTTGGCGGCACCGGAGCTCGACCCAAGACGCGCGCGCAGGAGAAGAGCTCACGCACGAGCTCAAGGCGGAAGGCAGGGCGCGGCGGAGGGGCGCAAGGTGAGCGGCGGGGAGAGAAGAGAGACGGGCGATGCGCGAGGAAGATGCAACAGCTGTTGGAGCCGACATCACGCAAAGGAGATGTAAAACACTGTACATGAGAGCCAATCTTTAATTTGCCTCTCCTCCTTGTTGGAGTCAGTCTCATGATTGTCTTGTGGAATATCTGAAATTTAATCTCTTGGTCAAATATTGACCAGTCACAACAGGAGACAGCTGCTCGCTCATTCTTTCCTCTTTTTTTTTTTTCTTTCTGAGAATATGCTTGCTCATTCATTCGGGAGAAATAATGGGGTTGAAGTCGATCTTGCTTGTGAAATCGTGATTGCCATACCAACAATACATCCATCTTGTTGTGGGAACGTAATTGAAACCCAGCTAACAAATGATGGATAGTTGAACACTATACATATTATGTTTCGACATTTGAACATGTGACCGTCTTAACTTCGAGCATTAAGTTGACTAAACTGAACGTTATAGGCTTATAGCTTAAGAGACGAAATTTTATCATTTCTGTAATGTGTGTTTAATTAGTTGTACAATACACAGGGAACAAGCATATTAATTAGTATAACTGATTTGGGGTTGAACATCATCTAGGTTCCAGATACTATATCCCCTATTAATAGCCAACGGACGCCGGGTCAAGTGGCTAGCAGCGCACGGTCGCTGCTGGTCGACCCGGGTTCGAGCGGCACCAAGGGATGGTGGCCTGAACTGGTGTTCCTCGCGCCACATGCCCAGCCGGCGATGTGCTGGCGCCGGTGGGCCCCTCTGTTGGCCCACCTCTGAAAAAAATTTCCCTATTAATAACGTCTCCAGCACATTCAAGGACAGGGCTAGGTATTGCACGCTACGTTGCTACTTCTCTAGCAAGTACAAGTTATATAATGCTACATGTTCAAATGACACGTCTCTCTCTCAGAAAAAAAAATGTTCAAATGACATACCTTTAGCTGCGTGTTCAACGATACCTGATCAGTTGTCAAAAAATTTTGATCATGTTTCCGGGGATATAAAATTCGCATGCGAGTCAAACTCAAACCTTGAGTGAATAAAACATGTATAACATAAATGACAACACTGTTCAACGCTAGCTTCACTCTTAAGTTTCAAACTCTTATATGAAGCTCAACACTGAAGACAAACTAAACGGTGGACGAGTGCATTGTTGACAAGGCTAGGATCGAAAAATACGCTTATTCTTTGGCCTGTAACTCCAACTGAACGCATGTTTGCGTTCATGATCTGACTAAGCCAGGGAAGAATTAAGCTGATCATCGATGTCTTCTTCTTCTTCCTCCTCTTTCCCGGCGTTTCTCCTCCTCGTCCTCCTGCTCCCGTATGTGCCGTATCGGCTGATCGTGATCAGGCGCCAGGCGGCTCTTCCGCCTGCTACACACGGCTGTTCAGCTTCGGCGACTCCATCACCGACACAGGCAACTTTGTCAGCCTCTTTCCCAACATCACTATCCTATCAACGCCCTACGGCGAGACCTTCTTCGGCCGGCCCAGCGGCCGCTTCAGCGACGGCAGGCTCATCATCGACTTCATAGGTACGTATTGATGAGTGAATGCACGCATGAGTAGCATACATATGTGCACTGCAATCGTTTGAGATATGTGTGGAAGCAGCGGAGGCGTTGCGGCTGCCGTTCCCGACGCCGTACCTCACTGGAAGGACGGCCGGCGATTTCCGGCACGGCGCGAACTTCGCGGTGGCCGGAGCGACGGCGCTAAACCAGAGTTTCTTCAAGGAAATGGGGCTGGATGTGAGGAGCATACTGCCTTATATACTCGCTGGACGTGCAGCTTGGGTGGTTCAATGACGTGCTCCGATTGCTCGAGCACAACAAACAAGGTAGTAATGTTCTTCTTAGAAGTTTGCTCCAAAAAAAAATGTTGCTCTGAACAAAGTATGTTACATGTATCTGTATGTATGCAGAAGGCAGGGATATCGTGCCATGCTCCCTGTTCCTGCTAGGGATAGGGGGCAACGACTACAACAACCCCTTTTTCCAGAACCGGTCCTTCAGCACCGAGATCAAGCCCTTGGTACCGAAAGTTGTAGGAAAGATCGAAAACGCCATAAAGGTAACGGCGGAGCATCCTGCCTGAACACTAACAAAAAATAAATAAGGGTCTTGATGACCATGGTTAACTACATGGATCGTGTGCGCATTCAATTGAACAGGTGTTGATCGGCCTTGGAGCAAAGACGATCCTCGTCCCCGGGAACGTCCCCACTGGCTGCAGACCCAGCTGGTACCTCGCCACTTTCCGGAGCAACAACTCCAGCGACTACGACGCCGACGGGTGCCTCCGGTGGCTCAACGACTTCGCCGAGCACCACAACCGTGCGCTCAGGCGCATGCTGCACCGGATCACCACTCAAGATCCGACGGCCACGATCATCTATGGCGACTACTATAGCGCCATCCAGGAGATCATCCGTAACCCTCTCCAACACGGTATTAGGATCGAGCTGACTCGCACAAATTCCATTCAAACCTACTACGCGTCGTTCTCAAAAAGATTACAATATCTCATTTCTTTAACTAAGCCTCCATTTATAATTTGTATAGGGTTTGACAAGGATGGTGTTTTGACCGCGTGCTGCGGAGACGGCGGGCCGTACAACTCCGGCTCGCTGTTCTCGTGCAACGCCACGGCGATTCTTTGCCCTGACCCCTCCAAGCGCATCACATGGGACGGCATACATTTCACCGAGGCTGCCAACAAGTTCGTGGCTCGTGGCGTGCTGGATGGACCGTACGCTGCACCGCCCGTACTGTCCAAATGTAGACGTTAATGAATGATCAAGCAACAGGCCTCAGTGTTGATACATCAATTGAGCCTGCACATGCTTTCCAAAAACCGTCAACCGCAAAATAGATAATCTTATATAAGAAATTAAATTGTTCTAAAAAATATAAGAAATAAAATGTCTCATGTATTTTATTGACAGATGTATGATGGGTAACCGAGTTTTCCGGGTTTGCCCTTATGAAGAATCAGTACTGTCCAGTGCATAACACCTCTAAATTAGTAAATATTATCTCTAAGAACATATGTTGATCACGCTTCTGCGCTTTGTCGCAAGTATACTTATGATGTTAGATGCAAAAAACTAACACGTACGTGCTCAGTTAACAAAATTGAATATAATACTGAAGTCGTTTGGTATATAGAACTCGTCATTTGTCAACTAATGCACGCCATTTCTAAACTATTCAATTTGATGCTCAACGAACCCCAATCAAAGCCACCTATTTTTTTCATGATCTAGCTAGTAGTTACTCATATCTCCATGGCTCCTTCCACGGTGGTGCTTCCTCTCCTCCTCTTCCTCCTCTGCCCGTACGCCGCGGTGTCCGGCAGCAGCGGTGGCGCGCCCTGCTCGCGCCTGTTCAGCTTCGGAGACTCCTACACCGACGCCGGCAACTTGGTAATCCTCTCCCCGAACGAGACCGTCCTGACGCCCCCCTACGGCGAGACCTTCTTTGGCCGGCCCAGCGGCCGCTTCTCCGACGGCAGGCTCATCGTCGACTTCATAGGTAGGAGTAAACGTCACTCCATGCATCTATAGATATATATATATACACACACATACATATATACATGCGCGTCGATCGATCGTTGACCCGGCCCGTGCAGCGGATGCGCTGAGGCTGCCCTTCTCGCCGCCGTCCCTCGTTGGGAAGACGGCGGACGACTTCCGGTATGGTGCGAACTTCGCGGTGGCCGCCTCGTCGGCGCTGAACCTGAGCTTCTTCAGGGACCTGGGCCTCGACCCGAGCAGCATTTCGCCCTACTCGCTGGACGTGCAGGTCGAGTGGTTCAAGCGCGTGCTCCATTTGCTCGCGCCTGATACGGAACAAGGTGAATCGTCATGCGTTCAGTCCGTTCGTGTACATTTAAGTGCAGGCTCTCAACGAACCCTTGCGTTTCTGCGCAGAACGCGAGCATGTCATGTCGAGCTCCCTGTTCCTGCTCGGGGTGGTCGGGCTCGTTGACTACGACTTCCTCATAACCCAGAACCTGCCCGTCGAAACCGAGATCAAGCCGTTGGTGGTCCCCAAAGTCATCCAACAGATTGAAAACGCCATCAAGGTAATTGATCTGATCGATCATCCTCCAACTTATGTCTATTAGCTTAATGATTACATCTATCACACAGCAGCCAGAGTTAGCTAGGACTGATGCAGTAATTGTTGTGCTCGTGCATAAACTTCAACTCGATCAGGTGTTGATCGGCCTGGGAGCGA
The DNA here is from genome assembly GCA_012490785.1 of Eragrostis nindensis. NCBI lineage: Eukaryota > Viridiplantae > Streptophyta > Magnoliopsida > Poales > Poaceae > Eragrostis > Eragrostis nindensis. The sequence goes on from JAAXCT010001955.1 coordinate 76,947, forward strand.
AGAGGATCGTCGTCCCAGGGACCTTCGCCATGGGCTGCCTCCCTACGTACCTCGCCATATTCCAGAGCAACAGCAGCGCCGGCGACTACGACGCCGCCGGGTGCCTCAAGTGGCTCAACGAATTCTCCGAGTACCACAACCGCGAGCTCAAGCGCATGCTCCACCGGATCACCCCTCACGATGATCCGACGGTCACGCTCATCTACGGCGACTACTACGGCGCCATGCTGGAGATCGTTCGTAACCCTCTCAAACACGGTACGATTAATACAACTCTGAGCCTAGCTAGCTAGTTTCAGGTCACTGTCGAGTGTTCGATCGATTCTGGTTTTTAACTGTCGAGTATGTTGCAGGGTTTACGAAAGACGGCGCTTTGAACGCGTGCTGTGGAGATGGCGGCCCATACAACTTCGGCTCCTGCAACGCCAGGTCGACTAATCTCTGCCCTGACCCATCCAAGCACGTCTCATGGGACGGGATACATCTTACTGAAGCAGCGTATCGGTTCGTGGCTCGCGGAGTACTGGAGGGACCGTACGCTGAACCGTCCATCCTGTCCAAATGCAGATGCTAAACACCATCTGTATCTGTGTATGTGTGTGTAGCTTGTACTCCTAGATGTGGCCACAAAATAAAAGCAGAGCGCACAAAGGATCGATCAATGCTTCTTCTACTTTGGCCAACAGCTAGTTATAAAATAAATGAATAATTTTGGACCTATATAGATTAACACTACTCCCCTGCACGAAACAACCTATTTTGTCGTTTGCTACATCTTCTCCCCCTTGAATTTTGACAACAGGGACAATCGTTATGACTCCAACAAGCAACAATGGTGCAATCGCTGTAGTTCTTCTGCAGGACACTTCTTGTTAAAGGGTGCTACATATAAGAAGAGTGAGACACGTTCCAATCGCTATTATCTCTCCTGCTCCAGAATAACAAGGATAATGGCATGCTTCTCAGTCATGAGGACCGAGCCTTTGTTAGGCTTGCACCTGACTCTGTCGACTCAAATTGCAGTAGCAAGAAGCTCCCGTATCATCTCATGGGACGGCAATCATCTCACCGGAGGCACCGCAGTTCTGGCCCGTCCATCCTGTCCGCATGCAGGGGACATTGCAAGAATTGCAGACAAACAACGATACACATGCTTCAAACCCAGACCGATTATCCTACGATTTCTCAATAAGAACTACGGCCACCAAACAAAGCGTCAAATAAGCAATTTCTTGAATTCAAATAACGTTCAAGATGAGGCAATGTAATCAAATTCTCATATGGGTTTTCTTGTCACCCCGCTCCACAAATGAGAACTCGTGCTACACTCCAGCATCTCTACTCTAACAGGCCTCCAGCCTCGAGATACTGACAGGCCACAGTTACTCCTCAAGCTTCCCCAGTATGTCGTGCTCTCTGTAGAGAAGGTACCTGAAGTTTTACAAGAAGCCAGGTTAGACCACAAACAAGTTTACATTATCAATTGCATCATGTTACTCAATATAACAACATAATTTTCCTTTGTATGTTTAAATCAACAATTTCTTTAGATGCTTATAAGCCTGAAGTTGTCTACAGAAAATTTGAATAGACAAGCAAACCGAAAATCCTCTTTTTGGTTACCTATGCATGCACAGAATGAAGTGTACGGAATCTAAGTCACATATATGAGCTGTACGGAATGAAGAAGCCTTTCCAAACAGACTACTAACCAACTTAAGCAAACTGTTAGTAAATCACAGAATGTCTTAACAGAAGCAGCCTGGATAGCATTTCACTTGACCAACAAAGGTGCTTGTTCAAACTACTAAATTACCTTCCACAATGCAAGTCTACATGCCAAGTTTTTAATTGCTTTGAGTTTCTGGTTTAGAATGAAATTTGTAGCAAGATGTCACAGAAATACATACTCTTTCTCAGCGAGCTTCACTTCCGTTCCTCCATACTCAGGAAGTAGAACAGTTTCACCTTCCTTCAGAGATACAGGGATCAGCTTGCCATCCTTATCACGCTCTCCGGGGCCAACAGCTATGACTTTAGCAGCATTCAGCTGCATTCCAATAAAGAGATATATTATGCTCCCACAAATTGGCAGGGAAAAAAAAGCAGCAGTTTCAAAACCATAATAACAAGCCAGCTTGATTTAATAACTTGAACTTACTCACCCTAACATAATAATGAGGGTCCACAGCTAATGAAAACTCACTAGTAAAGTGTATGCATAATGTGAAATAAACTTACAAGGACATACAGTTCATACTGACAAGATTAATCTTTAAGGGCATTGATTGATGAAAGAATTGGATCAAAATGCATTACTGTTATAGCACTGGAGCATTCTGCCCATGCAAAAGAATCTAATGACTAAATTGATGACTGAAACAGGCACTAGCAGGGTAAAGTAACCTCAGTAGTAGCACGTGCATTAACTGATAACAAATATAAGGTGGCAGTCTATTCCACTCAGTTCACAAATCTTCGCTTGCCTTTTGCATTCTAGATTATGAAATAAATGCATAAGATGCTAAAACTAAGCCACCACAATGGTCAAGCAGAAGAGCCAAAGCAGGTTGACACAATCATAGAGATCGGCAATATAGCATGGTAGATCCCAGAACCCACAAGGAAGTGACTATATAGCATATCAATTATCAAATACACATATGCATCCATCAAAGTAACAAAGCCGGTAACTCCACTAATAGAGGTTTTCCCGATGCTTACATAAAAGGTTGGCATACACTCATAGCAATTAATATAAATCATTTACTGACAACGGATTTGATCATGACTTGAACTAGTTCAAACGACAACAGATTATCAGGATCATTCAGGGACAGTACTAGAGCAAATTTCCTTCTTCATAAGAAAGGCACAAATTTGGCATCATAGAAGAGCAACAAAGATTAGTTCCAAGGGGAAAAATCACAACCAAACAACCTCGCAGGTGCAAACGCAGGAGCCGCGTTGCAGCGACTAGCTAGCAGAATCCTCAAAACTCTATCGTGTAGTCTCCTCCAAAACAATCTGATTAATTATTTTCTAGTGATCACAACGCATCACCTACACAAAACTACGAACCTTTTTATTTTCCAAAAAGGAACTGACGCATCAATTATCTTCCCCTCACACCCGCAATCTAGACTCCCTGACCGGGATCTACAACACCAAATTCCAGGGCTGCTCGCGCACAGGGACTATGACGGAACAAGCGCTGGAAAGGGGAAATCGCGAGATCTATTGGGTTACCTGCTTGGTGGTCTCCGGGAGCAGGATGCCGGCGGCGCTCTTCTTGGGCTGAATCAGCTTCTCCACCAGCACCCGGTTGAACGACGGGATCAGATGCTTCGCCATTGCCGCGCCGCGAGAAGGCCCTCCGCTCTTTTCTTCTTCTTGGGGAGCAAGCTGGTGCTTGGGGGCGCGCTTCTGCTTCCTGTGTCTTTACTGTTGCCTCAAGGGTTTAGGGTTTAATTGGAAGAACGGCGACGGCCCGCGGTGCGGTTTAGACGGATTTGCCCCCGGAAACCGCGTGGCTCTGGCGGTGTGGCGAGGGTAGGATGGGTAAATGGGGGGAGTCTCCGGAGTCTAGAAGATTCGAGCGGAGCGGTCCGAGATTGACTATTGGGCTGGGTATCATTGTGGAAACTTAGGCCTGTTTATGTTGGGCTAAACGGCCTTACATAAGAGTTGGAGTGATGGCCCATTCTGTGCATACTCTTTTTGCGTTTTCAATTTTCCCCGTTTCCCCCTTATCAGATTCTCTGGAGAAAAAGCTTATCAGCCCCATAGAATCTCGAAAGACCATGTAAGAATATGATAAACAAAAAAAGGTAGGAATTTGGTGATACTACAATCAAAGCATTGAGTGAAGGGTGCTTGATTATTTGGATTTTAGAACAGCAACTTCCTGATACAGAACGGTACATAGCTCAAACGTTGGTGCTAATTAAATACTTCCTCCATTTTAAAAAACTGAAGTCGTTAGGACAACAAGGTTATAGTTCAAAAATAAACTAAGTTTGTTGTCCTAACCACAACAATTTAAGTAGGGAGGGAGTGTGCGATTGACACTTGAACATTTGTCACGGAAAATAACAGACAATTACCCAAGACAATAAAATGGAAGAATTTGAACAATCTATTCATGATTTAGCATGCTAAATACCAATCCAAAAACAAAGAATTGGCAGAAACCAAAATAAAACACAAGAAGATCGAGAAGAAGAAATGAACAAATTCTGAAAATTACAAAGAAAAAAATCAGTACAATGTGTCGCTCGCCCTCCTATCTGTTGTGAAGTGGATTAGGTCCTGTGATGACCTCCCTCTTCTCCTCCTCCTCACCAAAAACACCTTGACCTTCATTCGCGCGCTCCATCAATCCCTTTGCAACCTGCTCATGATGAGGCATCAGCAGTCTTCTGCTCAGGGCCCTCACTGCAACTCCTCCACGCTCCTGCTGACAACAGGACGGAGAAGAAGCAGAGCTCCCTGCTGCACTCTCCAACTGCAACATCAACAGCAGCGATACCAGTAAGACTGCAGAAACGAGCTCCTTCCTGAACAGCAGCATCCTTGCTTCGTCTCTGTCTCGATCTCTTTTAACTTTGGAGTAAGTGTATGCCGATCACGCTACTTAGTAATTGGTTCGGTTAGACGACTTTGGTGTGGTGGATTAGGTGTGCTGAAACCCTGGACGGGAGACAACGGTGACCTGTAAGCCTGTAATTGTTCTTCCTTCCTTGTCATGGGGTTCTTGGACGCGTTGGAGCGTCTGCAGAAAATTGCAGGTTTTGGTCAAGGATCTTACCACTGGTCAAAGTAATTAATTGTCATTGGTGATTGTGAAGAAACTAAAACAATGGAGGTCACTAGCTACCACTTAGCTAGTCCAGTGTTGGAAGCTTCCTTAAATTAAGCGTTAGCGGTTTCAGAGCTGGTGTCATTTCTTGACTTGCACAGAAAGCTTACAGACTAGCGCCGTGGCTGGGAAAACGAAAGAGAGCCCAGAAAGTTACTCATTGTCATGTCAAGCTGTTACAGAAAAATGTATGTACAGCTCCCTTGTTCTCTCTTCCCCAGTTACAGGATGCAACTGGAGTCGGTAAATAGACAAGAGATCGAGCACGGACCTGGCCTTTCAGACGGCAAAAACATTACAAACACTACTATGCAGCTGCCTATGCACATGAACTTGGCGTTTTCAGTACTTAGTTAATTAGTGGGCTTCACCAGGACCATCATTTGTCTTGTCTTGCTCTAGGATCCTTCCGAGCAGAACTAGGACCATCACACTGACTCTTGTACCGACTCTGTAACATTTGTCAATATGCGCTCATACACAATATATACATGCGTCCTCTTGTTTGCTGTCAATAAGGTAAAAGGTAAAATTGCCCTCCTATACTTACGTTCCCCCCATTTGAATTGCCCCATTGTGGTCTCCGTTATTTAGAAGCTTTCGACGAGAGAATGAACTTGGATTTTGATGGAGCATGCATAAAGATCACGCGCAGTCAATCTGGATGTGAATATGATTATTACTCAGACCATGCCATGACAACGGTAACCGTGATGCCAACGAAGAAATAAGACCAACAAATCGAAGCTATGCCATCAGATTGTCTGGCCACTGCAAAGTCTCCGGCGTTCTCTTGTCAGATTGCAGCTTCTTCTTCGCATCTATGCATCCCCCGCAAGGCCACAACAGCTGTCCTTTAGGCCGTCTACTGATAAATTTGTTTCAGTATCTAGTCATGGTTAGTCTATTGTCTTGCGCAGTACTGTTCTTCTATATAAAATAATCACTCTAGTTAGAGCAAGCCCAATAAGGCTGGTCGAATCGATCGTAAAACTCAATCCAGACGAGTTAATCGACCGGTGACACATACGTTGTCTGAACCTTGTCTGCACCGGGTAATATTTATCTTTCATTGCCGGTTCCCCGGCCCGCTCGGGTGGAAGAGAGAGAAGTTAAGGTGAGAGCGTAGAGGTGGCGGGCCCCCTAAGTGGCGACGCGACGTCGCTCGCAGACTCGACGAGTCCCGTGTTCAGACCCATTTTCTCTCTCCCTCACAATAGTATTTTAAACCGAGGATCGGTCGATGCGCCGCTGTTGGGCTTGCTCTTAGTTCGTAGTACTCTTTGGCCTGATAGCTTCAATATGTACATATTTGTCGCTGCGAGTCTTGTAAGATATGATTTTTTTTTTTTTACAAATGGTTGTAAGATATGAAATGGTCACAACATCACGAAATGTTTGCCGCTGCCTAGCTAACTAGACGCTGGTGCCTGCAGGTGGCATGTCGTAGCCGGGTCAAGTTTTCTTCCTGCTGGTGGGCAGGGCGCGCGTACGGCCAGCCAAGTCCACGATACAGCGACGCGAAGCTGTTGGAAACACAAGCAGGTTACAACAACGCACAAACACAACCGCTACACACGTACAGTACCAATCACCATGCAATCCATGCTTCGTGAGTTTGTGGTGACGGCTAAGCTGTGCATAATAATTGACTAGCGTGCGTGGCTGGCTCACAAAATGATTCGAACGGCTAATTAATATAAACCCTAAGTGAAACTGGCGGTACATGCCGCCATTTGGTTTTATCGGCGAGTAAGTGCTTTAGCGTACTTTTCTTTACCAAAATATAAGCTTTTGTATAATTATACGTATGTATAGGATCTTACTTACTAGTTAATTGTAAATGCTTTGCAACTTCAGTTGCTCCGTGATGTGATTTACTTTCATCTCTTTTTTTTCCTCATAGCGTAACTGACATTCTTCAGCTCAACTAATTTCCTGCTGCAAATCGACGTGCATGCAACACGTTGGCCTTCTTGATTCGACCGTCGAACTAACCCTGCCAACCTTATATTCCTTTCTGTTGTATCAAGGCACCGAAAGAGCACGAAGACATCCACATGCGCCATGGTGGCTAATGGCAGGTTTCTCTCTCTCTCTCTCTCTCTCTCTCTCTCTCTCTCTCTCTCTCTCTCTCTCTGCGAGGAAGGTTTCCCCTTCCTCGACGGTTGCGAGCGCGTGAGGTGTTCGTGCAGCTCATGCATGCTCCGAGAGGCCTATCGATCATAGAGCCGATCATAGAGCTTGCAACAGCACAAAGACATTCCCATGGGCCACGTTGCTCCATGTTCCACCAACTTTATTCTAACGTATTATTCCCTCACAGCTAGTTGTCTCTTTTCTTTTTCCTTTCAACTTATTGCCTCTCTTGAGCTATATGCATTCCGTTCAAATTAATGATTTTGGTGGTGGATAGCAACTTGTAACCGCTAATGATTAATCAACTATTTGATGACAGAAACCACAAATAGCTACAGCAGGAAGGTATAGTGAACATGCGCGGAGTCTACGATGATATCGCATTGTACGGCACAAATATGCGTTTAACTGCTATATATGATCAGAATGATTTGACATCCATTTTTTGTTGATCACAGATATATAAAATGCCAAACAATATCATGCAAATAAGAATTTAGCTGGGGTGTTTGTTGTAAAAAATGAGATGGAGACCAAAATTTAGCTCGAAGTATTTTTTTTCCCTCCGAATTTAATACAATCACTGTGCATTTTACATTTTGTTGTTTGGCTCCCTCAATATGTACCTAGATTGATAGTCACCCTGCAGAATTGTAATCGGCTGCATGAAGGTATATCCAAAAGGGCAATCGATTGCAGGAAGAAATTTTTTTAAGTACAGATTTGATGATGGCAGAATCATTGAGGAATTTTATAGGGACCGAGTAGATGATGAAAGAATGATGTTCTTCTATGTCCTTGTCATTCTCTCGTACGTCCCCTAAAACCCTGTCCAACAAAGTAAGTCTTTTCTAAAACAAGTAAGACGGAGTGAATTGGTCACCTTTGTCCTTGTCTTATCTGAGATTTAGTGAACCATGAAAGTTAGGTTAGGTAGCTTGACGACCCTCTGAGTTCAATAACAAAGAACTAGCTTTTCACTTGGTTTCAATAATCCAAGAAAAATCATGTGGAGTTTCATGGGCTTGATCACCAGCTTTTTACTAAGAAAATATAATCTGCTTGCTCCTCCTTTTCTTTATTATATATAAAGAAAGAAGAAAAAACAATAGTGGTTTGTACGTTAGGGTGTGCGCAAGTAGTTGTGATTCTTTGAGATGGGTTCTAACAGTTGGGTTTATTTGTTGAGGCCATATACTTTCGAGTTTGTGAAATTAACGTAAAAAATAAGAATAAAAACTGTAGCTGTGTAACTTCTACAAAATTCTAGTAACTGAAACTCCTACACACTCCAACAAAATAGATTACAAATTTGAATTAAAAAAAGATTTCCATCGTACATATATCTGGTTGCACCATATTATTACTTTTACAAGGCTAATTTGTAGCTAGCTTCGACAATCAAAATGCATATTGATATTATATGTAGTCATACGTACAACCTTACCTCATCACATGACTGAGACCGCATATTGAAGTACTACTGACGACGACCACAACAACAGCAAGCAACAAATCCATTCCTTCTGTTTTATTTTTCTTTTTGGGAGGTGAAGCGTCAGCATACAATTTTTTTTTCGATGAAAGCGTCAGCATACAATTGGATTGGTACACAATGCAAAATAATGTACATTCTCCCAGCCATACAGGTTTGTATAGAGTTTGAATACACAAGGAACATTGTCGATAATTCTTAGAGGTTTAGTAAGGTTTTGGAGCTTAAGTTTCTTGGAGAGTCCACTTCACATTGATTGCTCGTTTGCAGAGTCTTATATAGAGACACAATTTTTTTTGTAACACCAGTATTATCTTGCCAAGCAGAAGTGTAGAGGAATTGGTTTGGCGATGTTTTATGCTGCTCAAACCAGCATAATTTTGCCAATTACGTATTATATGTGACCCTTAATTTAGTTTTGTAGAGGTCACAACTGGTTAATTTATGCAAATGCTCTTGCAAATTTCTCCTGTCCTTTAAAAAAGATTTTGAGACCATGAAACATCATTATGGAGGAAGATAAACGCACAAGCCCCATTTATAAAAGGCTGAATGCCACTAGATAACAGATGAATTTCTATCTTTAAATAAATTAAATATTTATAAGTTGCATGACATGGTCACATTATAGCATTTAATCCAACCATGTAACTTTATAACATCCTCCGGCAGCTTTATTACCATCCTTCATTTGCTTACATGGACAAAAGTAGGGAGGGGTAGCATGAGCATGGTTGATGACATGAGAAGATCATTGGTTCGAAAGAAAAGACATGGCAAGAGGATGGGTCGCCATAGGACGTCACAACATCATAAAAACATGGTTGATGCAATCTTAGTGTATGACTAAATCAATGTAACTAGTCTTATAACCTAAAAAAAATGTAACTAGTCTTACGACATATATATTTTTCAAAGGTTTATATGTGTGATGCATATGTCTTCTCCTTTCTGATACTTTGGAACATCTTGGGGGCGTGTAGAAGACTATACTGAATAAAGGACCAATAAAAACAACATTGAAACTTAACAATCAAATGCTACTTAACCCCATCCCACCCCCATATATATACTCCTTCCATGCCAAAATAATTGTTGGAGTAGAATATATGGACATGTTTAGCACAAACATATTTCATAGTTTTTTTTTTAAATAAACATAAACCATGCCAAACATAAATTTCTGTACAGTGAACTAAAAGCACGCTTTCCTCGTAAAAAAAAAACTAAAAGCACGCTTCTTGTGAAAAAAAATAATAAGCTGCTTTTCGATAACTTGTTAAATAAGTTGCTTTCTCAACAAGCAGAAACAAAAATAAACATCCCTATGACGATGCATTAATGTAAGATTTTAACCTCATATTTTCTTTGTGACGCAGAATTGTAGAAACTAGTTTGAATCTCAACAAATATATCAAACAAAAATTCGGTAACTTTCAAAGAAGGCAATGGGCTAACTCCACTCGCCAGCCAGAAGAAGAGATGGCGCTGACGCCACAGAACAGAAACCGTCAAATTCCACGACCAGTGTCAGCCACAGCCCAACCTCCTCCTTCCAGCGAGGAGAGGAGAGAGCAACGGAAAGCAGCAACCCAAGGCAAGCGAGCCTCTCCTTTGCGCCACTGCTCTGTGTCTCTTCCCCCATTTCACACAGGACTCACGCGCTCTTCAATCGCCTCCGTTTCTTCCTCCCTTTTTCCTTTTTCCGATCCGTTCCAGTCGTCTCGCCGCAAAGCTCCAGCTTTTCCCCGTTCCCCTTGCTCCTCTGGCCCGTTCCGTTCAAGAAAAGAGCCGATTCTGTTGTGCTGTTGCTGCTGTTTTTTCTCCTCTCTTGGAAGCTCAATTCCACCTCCATTTCTTGTGACGGGTTGGTGCTTTTGTTCCCGTTTCTTGATTTGGAAGGCTTGGTTCTTGGTTTGGCAAGGGGGGCTCCTATTCCCTCGAGAGGCGAAGTATTTGGCGTGGTTTGATGGTGTCCCGCGAGTAATCCGAGATGCAATCATGAGCTCGTGAAGCCGAGGTGAATCTGTGACCAGCCTTCCGTCTGTTTCTTGGGCGATTCCGGTCGAATTTCGAGGTAAAATCCCCCGGTTCTTGACCCGCCGCGCGCCATGGGTCTCTGCTACGGCAAGTCGGCGGCGGCTCCGGAGCCGGCGGGGGTGGATGAAGACCACGTTGCTGACGGCGCCGGTGACCCGGCCCGCGATGGGGCCGCGTCGCTGGTTAAGCCCCGGACGCCGAAGCAGGCCAAGTTCTCCTTCTACCTGCCTAGCCCGCTCCCGCCGTCGAGCTACAAGGGCTCGCCGGCGAACTCGAGCGTGGCCTCCACGCCGCGGCGCGGCGGGTTCAAGCGGCCGTTCCCTCCGCCGTCGCCCGCCAAGCACATCCGCGCGCTGCTGGCGCGGCGTCACGGCTCGGTGAAGCCGAACGAGGCGTCCATCCCCGAGGGCGGCGAGCCGGAGCTGGGCCTGGACAAGAGCTTCGGCTACTCCAAGCACTTCTCGGCCAAGTACGAGCTCGGCCGGGAGGTGGGGCGCGGCCACTTTGGGTACACCTGCGCCGCCAAGGCCAAGAAGGGCGAGCTCAAGGGCGAGGACGTTGCCGTCAAGGTCATTCCCAAGGCCAAGGTGCAAAACTTTTGTCATTCCCTGGTGTATTTCGTCCGTCCAGTTCATGACTTGTTTGCATTTGTTTAGTTTTGTGCTTGACTTCGCATGCTTATTGCTTGAGTATTGAGTTGGAGTGATGTTGTGCCGCATGTTTTGTGCTCAAAGCGCCACTTCATCTGAGTTCACCTTGTGCACATTTGGCTGTGACTTTCAGTTGACATGCTTGAAATTGTATTATGAATCATGAAATAGTTGTACGTTGTACTCCTGTATACTTCAGTTATCATATTGCTAGTACCTTGCTTGATTAGCATTAAAAGGACAGATTGAAGAGAGTTATTGGGGCGTTCCCTGGTTGTTAGTTGGGAGAGGGACCATGACTCGCCAGCAAAGCTTGCTTGCTGCTTCAACACGTTTAGTTTCACAAACTCTAGAAGCAACATCTTCCATATGTGTGTCGAGAGCTTGCTCATTAAATTGTTGCCATGTGATCATAATCTTATCTTTGGCTCTCCAAGCCCAGTTGATAATATCATCAAATCTCATATTTCAATTGTTTCTGTTGCTGAGCGGAAAACCCAATAACGGCTTTCAAGTTCCTGTCTGGATAAGTAAGAGTTGTGGCACTGGCAATGCCCTAATTTTAATTCTATTAAAACATTCACAGTTTCATCCATTTGGTGCCTCCAAGTTCTGTAAGTGGAAGCTTTTTATGATGTACTTCTCTTGAGGTTTCATGCATGATGCATCTATTGACATGTCATCATCGTACTAGTAATTGTGCACAAACAACTCACGTTTTAAAGCAGGTGCGCTGATGGCGATTAGGGACTGCATTAGTGTATAAGTGTTTTTAATGAAATCAGATACTCGTGATTGTCAGTAAATTTAAAGGTGCTAGCGGCTTAATGCTGTTAATTTTTGGACGAAGAGTCAAAGATAAAACACAAAATAAACATATGGTGGATGGACATAGGAAAGAAAGCAAGCAGTGGTGCTTTTTCTGTTAGTTTGTTGGAGGCTGGATTGCCCAACGGTTGATAGATACTACACTCTCCATACATTTGTGCTATTTATTGAGATGTCAGCTATGCTGGTTTTTCAGTGTAATCTCGATTAGTAGAATCAAACATGTGCAATGTTTTAAGTTGGTACATGAATGATGTTATCTCTGTTGGACATGAATTAGATCTATGTAATTATGTATTGGGTAATTAATTATGTTATTGGTTCATTTTATTTTTTGTTTATCAGTTGTATAGTTGGTGTATTCCCAGTATAAAGCATCTTATATTCTGATTTGTGGTTCATGTTTTGTTAACTGTCTGTCTTGTGCGCTGATTGTACAATTTTTAACAAAACAATTGTCGGTTATTAGGCCAAAATCCTCACTTGTGCTTGGCGATCACTTGAGTTTTTTGGTAACCAGTGCTCATACCTCCTGGTCATGACAAAATATAACAATGTAACACATAGTATGTGCCTTTCCTGATTGGTAGTATATTTATGCATTAATTTTGCAATTTTCAAACACTGTTAGGATATAAGATAAGGAAACTTAGGAAAGCGTGGAAAATGGCTAATTATTGCACTGCAACTTCAGTCTGAACATAAACATAGATCCTCTTCTATTTCTTATGTTCATTATACATACCTTTTTTCCATGTTAGATGTTCTTTTATGTGAAATATTCTTGATCTTAATTTTCCAAAAATTAATCTTATCTAATGATTGAAATGGCCACTTGATAATAATAATTGATATTGTTTATACACTATAGCCATATATCTGTACATTATTTAGTTATTCTGTTACCTTTTATAAAAAAAAACTGTAGTCAATTACATGATGCTGACTAGTGACTATATTTGGATTTTGGACAGATGACAACAGCTATTGCCATTGAAGATGTCAGAAGAGAAGTCAAAATATTGAGTTCTTTGACTGGTCACAGCAACCTAGTGCAATTTTATGATGCTTTGAGGATGAAGAAAATGTTTACGTTGTTATGGAGTAAGCTCAAATTTGTTTCTTTACTTATAAACCTACTGGTATTCTCAAACTTCTAGCTAGGGTTTAAGGCAGTATTATGGATAATAAGTAGGGCCAACCATTTCCGCTTTTATTTCCATGCATTTTCAGAAAAGGCAATACACATCGACCCTTTTTTGACGCAAAACTGTGGGGGAGTTCCCCACAACACATTTTTTGTTGATTAAAAAGGGTTAGGTATGTACAAAAGACCGAACAAAATAAAAACGGGTGACAACTTTTTTTCTCTAATAAGCAGAAGAGCTGTGTATCCTTTGGAGTAAGAAGAGAGAAAAACGGTCCCATACAAACTTCGCCACTTCACTCGGACCAAGCCACGAGGGACTGTAGTTTCAGATTACATTCGCGCCACAAACGAAAAGAAAAACGGCCTCAAAGAACTGCCCTGCACCTAGCTACCTTAACCGGCAGCTGCAGGGAGCCTTGCGAGTTCCTAGCGCCCGCTAAGCACGAAAGGTGACCCGCATCCTTGATGCATCTAATGATCCTCTGAACACTAGGATCTGCCCCATTGAACGTGCAGTCGTTGCATGGTTTCCATACATCCAAGCTCCAAGAGTGACCAAGGTGTTTACTCTCTGCCTGAATATTGTTTGTGCCACCTTGTCAATTTTGATCCACAAGATTTTGTCCTCTGGTTGAGATGCCAAACCTGCAAGCCCAACCTCGTTGAAGAGGTGGAACCATACTTGCCTAGCGAATACACACCCGCGAGGAGATGGTTGATGTCTTCATCTTCTTGATCACATGGCATGCAGCAACTCACATGACATTTTGCTTCATGCCTCCTGAAACCCTATGGATGCGAAGGACTAGCTCCTTGAATCTTGCGATCTAAATATTTATTGTCAGCATCTGATCACCGAACCTTTTTTTTTCCATGTCTTAACTTTTTACAATTCATATGATTCATCTTTTGCATGTCCTATAGGCCCTTATGATTAGCTGTATTAGTGAAATAACTAACTTGTAAAGCAATATTACTTTCATGCCTCTAATCTGATGCATGTTTATGTGAGTCAAACTAATCTATCTTTTTTTTTTCTTCAAAAATTTAAGCAACTCCTGAGGATATGATCATAAAACTAGCTCAAGTCTTAATCGAGATGCTTTACCCCGTCCATGCAAAAGCTTACATACAAACTATACTAACCGTAAAAACGAGCAACTATACCAAATAGGTTATGATTTGTTTTCTTTATGGAAATAGCATCTTAACCTTGATGGGACCCATGCACCCAAATCCTTAGCTGACTAATCCCAAGCTCGAAATTAAGGCTGGCTTTGATAATGTCAGTGCGTAGCGTACCTGATTGATTGAATGTGTAGGATGTACCACCGAGTGTAAGGTCTCCCGATTTGCTTGCATTAAATGTTGATTCCAACTTTCTCTATGTTTGGCTCTGTATTGGCTGGTGTTGACTTTTATGGAGATGAGGTTGGATAAGAATTGCCCAATAGCTTAATAAGGTAGTGTTGTTTTGTTATAAATGCGAGACATGTATCATTGACTTATATGTCATATTATATTAGTCAATACAAGTACAGATTTGGCCTTGACCTGTATGTATAGATTTGCAAAATTTTCCACCAAAATAGGTTACCAAGCCCTTATTGATAAGGTGTACACCCTATAAAAAAAGTGTTAAATACCTAAATAACTTCCTTTGCTTGGTTACATTCAACTCACTGGTATTATTCCTGATCCAGGCTCTGCACTGGAGGTGAACTGCTGGACAGGATTTTGGCTAGGTACTTAAAACATGTCATTTCTAACTTTCAAGTTCTTTGACCATTTCATTTCATTGAGTCTACAAGGATTCTGGTAATATTTACTTACTATACTGCGTTGCAGAGGTGGAAAATATCCTGAAGAAGAAGCAAAAGTTGTTGTTCACCAAATTCTTAGTGTTACTTCATTTTGTCATCTTCAGGGCGTTGTTCATCGGGATCTGAAACCAGAGGTATTCAAAACTATTGCCTTAGTACCATAAGCTAATTACCTGAACTAAGAGTAACTGCGCATGCCTCCTTTCATTCTTTTAACACGCTTTTATCTTTGCTTTGTGGATTCGTAGCTGTGATGCAACTAATATTGTTTAAGAAAAAGTGTTATAATAGTCTTTATATTTTATGCTGATGCTAATCTTGTTCTGCCTTTCAATTCCATTTCTCAGAATTTCCTTTTCATGTCCAAGGATGAGAATTCTGCTTTGAAAGCCATAGACTTCGGTTTATCTGACTTTGTTAGGCCAGGTTAGTCCTTTGGGTCATTGTATATTCTTGTGTTATCCGTTCGACAGGTTGTCGCATCTGAATGTTTGCATTCTACAGATGAAAGACTTAACGACATTGTTGGAAGTGCATATTATGTTGCCCCTGAAGTGCTGCACCGGTCTTACGGCACTGAGGCAGATATGTGGAGCATTGGAGTAATTGCATATATTTTGCTTTGTGGAAGCCGCCCTTTCTGGGCACGTACCGAGTCGGGAATATTCCGAGCTGTCCTAAAAGCAGAGCCTAGTTTTGATGAAGCCCCGTGGCCTAATCTTTCTGCTGAAGCAAAAGACTTTGTAAGAAGACTACTCAATAAGGATTACCGCAAAAGGATGACTGCTGCACAGGCCCTCTGTAAGTAACATTCTTGTCTTGGACTGGGTTTACACAGTTGTCGAGGTTCCAGATGAAATGACACCTTCTCTTCTATACGATGATAATTGCAGGCCATCCATGGATCCGTGGCAGTCAAGAAGTAAAGGTTGACTTAGACATGATTGTCTACAGGC
The DNA here is from genome assembly GCA_012490785.1 of Eragrostis nindensis. Lineage (NCBI taxonomy): Eukaryota > Viridiplantae > Streptophyta > Magnoliopsida > Poales > Poaceae > Eragrostis > Eragrostis nindensis. The sequence continues at coordinate 92,889 of JAAXCT010001955.1, forward strand.
TTATGAGGGCATACATAAGTTCATCTTCCCTACGGAAGTCTGCTTTGAGGGTAATAGTTTGTTCCTTGTCTGTAAACAATGCTGTCACTAAATCATGTCCATTTTTTAAGAGTGCTCATTCCATTTTTATTTTGTTGTATTAGGACAATAAAGCTAGTTCAACTTTGTACTAGATTTTTTTGTCCTAACGACAAAAAAAGAAAAAGAAAAAGAAAAAGAAAAAAAAGAGGGAGTATTTTATTGGCAACACTTCATCTGCGTCACAGCAAATGGTCGGCCGGTTTCTACATCACTTAACCTTGGTGGCCACTCTGTATTGGGCCTAGGAACCTTGTTAGCTGTATAACTCTGGTGTTATAAATCCTGTACATTATCTATAATTAAAAAAATTAATGTTTTGGTAGATTCTCCCCTACCATTCACCGAAAAAGTAGAATCAAGGATCATATTGATTCATCCTGTTGGTGTTCTATTTTTTCCATTGTATGAACCATCTCCAATGACTGTTATGTGGGATGCCATAGTTTACTGCTGTAATACTGCGGCCATAGGATGGATCTGCTAACTAGCTATTTACATTTTGCAGGCCCTTGCAAAGACATTGACGACAGATCAGCTCTTCTACCTAAGAGAGCAGTTTGAATTGTTAGGCCCAAACAAGAGCGGCCATATATCGTTGCAAAATTTGAAGATGGTTAGTAATTTTGTCTTGTTCAGTCAAAATTAATCTCTGCCACATAATTGCTAAATATTAATGGGATTCCATAGGCCTTGACAAAGAATTCCACGAGTGCGATGAACGATTCAAGGGTTCTTGACTTTGTTAACACAGTAAGCATTCTCTGTTCTTTCTTATTTTCTTTTCATATTTATGTGACATGAGTACATGATTCCGTACTTATCCTACCCAATGTGCTAGATATGCAATGTGCAGTATCGAAAGCTTGATTTTGAGGAGTTCTCTGCTTCGGCTATTAGCGTTTATCAGATGGAAGGTCTGGAGACCTGGGAACAACATGCTCAACAAGCGTATGAATTATTTGACAAGGAGGGCAACCGGCCTATTGTGATTGAAGAACTTGCATCGGTATAGTGATCTTTAGTACTAGTACACCAATAGCCTACACATAATAAAATCGTCATCACTTATGATTTTGTTCGATCTTTCAGGAACTTGGACTTGGCCCTTCAGTTCCACTCCATGTCGTTCTCCAAGATTGGATCAGACATTCTGATGGAAAACTCAGCTTCCTTGGGTTCATAAAACTATTGCATGGAGTTTCTTCGCGCACTATCCCCAAAGTCTAAGATGACTGTTCTTATGTCAGCAAGAGTAGAAGTGATAACTAAGCTAATTTTGGCCATTGCATGGCTGATTGTAGGAGTTGTGTGAAACAAATACAAAGATTAACAGATTGTGTTAGTGTAAGAGGTCAAAGGCTCTCTTTAGGTCTATAATTTGTGCTTTTCAGAAAATGCATTGACATCGTATTCAAGATGTTTAGAGAAATGTACAGATTTCATTTGGGAAAGAATGCAAGGACATGAGATTTGTAGCTGCCTTTTTGTGGGTGTCAACTCTGTGCTCCCCTTGTCACGAAAATTTTTTGAGACCTTGTGTTCGCCCGCATAATTCCTAGTTAAATATTGTACTATTGTGTTGTTCATCTTGCACTTCTAGCGAGGTAGTGCAGCTCCGTATCATTTTATTTTTATTTTTTTTGGAAAGGGACACTATCTATGATTGCAAGGGGATTATGCAAATGCTTTATATGAAGTAGTTACCTAAAATCAAATCTTGCTACAAGAACATCTTTACAATATTGTCTGAGGAAACTAGGCTGTTTCAAGCTGGCGCAGCAATAAAACACGTAAAAAAGGTATGGTAGTGCAACGGTAAATACAAATATAAATAGAGGAAAGATGGGTTCAACAACTCTTTTTAAATGCAATTTATAGACTAACGATTTTAAAAACAGTGAAGCAATCGTTGATCCAACATTTTTGAATTATGCAATTTATAGACTAACTACCAACGATTTTTCCCCACTCAACGTTTTAAAATGTTGAAAGAACATTTTCAACATATAGATCAAACATTCTCTGATCTCTCTCCAGCTCTAGTTGCGAACTAATTAATTGGAAAGAAGAAAACGTTCAAGATTCTTCTCCTTTGTTTTCCTCCCCGAGAGTATATAACCTACCTTATACATGTTGGATTAACCCCTGCGGCACAATGACCAGTGAGAGAACAACCAAACGCCCATGGAGAGTTGAACCTAGAACCTAAAGAGTGCAACTAGAGTCTAGAGACACCTAACCAATTCAGTTAGAGGCCCGTTCCCTGATATATGAAAAATAATAAGTTGATGGAGTTGCTTAGCAACCTAGATTATTCAAAAAAATATTTTAGAGGTATTGGTTATTGGTTTCTGATGAAAGCAATACCCTCAGCTATTTAACTCTTGGTTTTGGGTAGGACAATGACACCGGTGAGCAAATTTCTCTTAAATTTAATGACCGATATGGTATAATGCCGGATTATAAGCTCAATTGAATCCTTCTTGGATAACTTATGAGATTATGATAATATGGAGATCCACTGGAGAATAGAGATTGTTTCAGCTGCATTATACAATCTGTCCTAGGGAACACACGCCCCCATTTACATAGAAAAAAGCACAGTTGAAAGGTAAAAAACATAAGTGACTTTCCAGGCAAGTTTTCTTTTGGATTGCATCCGAAACTGATTTACATGAACAGTTTTGAATCTTCTCCAAACAGGCCCCCGACTCGGAATACAGTTAAGGCTGACTTCAACAGCGCGATCCAAATCCATATATGCATCACCGAGCGTACTGTGCATGAGAAATTTTTCTCCAACAGCCGAGCCATACGCTCATGCATATATGGATAGGAGGAGAGAGGGAAGCTAAATTTAGCTTCCCTCTCTCCTCCGATGCATCTGCGAGCGTGGGCCCGCCGGAGGGAGCTGAACGCGGGAAGCAACGGCGAGCGGGAGCGTCGGGCGATTGGGGAAGGCGGCGTCGACGCAGGCCGAGAGCGCCGGCGGCGGAGGTGGTCGTCGAGGAGGTCTTCCGCGTCGGCCACGGCGTTCGCGAGCTGGACGAGCCAGGCGAGCCGCGCGGGTGCCTCGTATCCGCTGGTCAGGTTCGGCGGCTGCGAGCTCGGCTCCGGCTGCGCGACGACGGGGCCCACGTGCAGCACTGGCGCATGCGTAGGAGCAGCGAACGCAGGAGGAGGAGGAGCCGGGCGCGCCTCGACGGGCCCGCGGCGGAAGCGGGCGTGGCCGATGCGGTCGAGGATGGAGATCCCCTTGCAGAAATTGGAGACGGCCTGGTCGTCGATCTCGCCGATGGCTTGATGCTGCCGGGCTGGCCTGGGTCCCCAACGCGATGCGCTGGAGGGAAGACGACGGCGAGAGGCGCAGGCCAGCGGCAGGCCGGAGCGAGTGCTTGTGATGCGGGCGCCCGAAGCAGCAGCTGGTCCGCCGCCGCCCTGTCCGCCGCCGCGTCCTTCATCCCGCGTGCCTTGTCCTCCGCCGCGTCCCACGTCCCACATCCTGCGCGCCAGGTCCGCGTCCCGGTGGCCGTTGATGCGAAGGCGCGTGGGGGTGCGCGGAGCTCGGCGGTGCGTGGCGGAGCCCGGCGCGCGGGCTCGACGGCGCGCGGAGGACGGCGGGGCTCGACGGCGCGCGGCGAGGGGCGGGCGCGGAGCCCGGCTCGCGGGGCTCGACGGCGGGGCTCGACGGCGCGCGGAGGAGGGCGTCGTCGGCGTCGCGTGGCGAGCTGCGGCGGCGGCGCGAGCGGGATGCGGGGAGTCGACGCCGAGATGCTCGCGAGGTGGCGCCGCGGCGGATGCTGCGGAGGTGGGCGGCATGCGCGGGGGACGTGTTGCGGCGGCAGCTCGTCGGCGCGGGAGTCGCGGCACTCTATGGGGACGCGGTGCGCGGCGCGAGCAAGCAGGGCGCGCGACAGCTCGATGCGGAGTTCATGGCGTTGAGGAACTGAGGAGGATTTGCATTTGCTTGACTGTTGGAGAAGAGAAGTTTTGGATGTTACTGTGCGCGAGCAAAAGATGGAATGGATGTCGTTTTTCTTCGCGCTGTTGGAGTCAGTCTTAAGTAACGGAACGGTGCAAATAATGAAGAAGCTAACGTGACTGAATTTCTGACGTTGGATTGATCTTGAACGGTTCTGATGGTTGCTTACCGCTTAAGTTGTATTCACACATGTGATGTACTAGGACTAGCTCCAGATGGATCCCAGCCCCCACTCGCACTCCCATGGCGATCCCTCCTCCCCGGAGCAGCGGCGGCGGCCGCAAGCCGAGGGTGCCGCCGGTGCCTCCGGCGAGGACCCTGATCACCGCCCTTGCCGCGGTGGTGACACTGGCCGTCCTCTGCCTCCTCTCCTCCTCGTCTCCCGCCGCCTCGCTGTCGGGTTATCGGAGATCCGTCGCCGGGAGCGGCGACAAGTACCTGTACTGGGGCGCTCGCGTCGACTGCCCCGGCAAGCACTGCGACTCCTGCGCGGGTCTCGGGCACCAGGAGTCCAGCCTCCGCTGCGCACTCGAGGAGGCACTCTTCCTCGGCAGGTAACTAGCACCTCTGCTTTCCTGCTCACCAATGATGGTTCAGAAGGACAAGTAATGGCGGATTAATGCCAGGATTGAGTAATTACATGATTGAAAGTGGCCGTAGACCAAGGGGTTTTGCTACTTGCCAAGTGATCCCCACATCATAGCTGAACTCTCGCGTGTTTTTTTTGGCTGTGGCTGTTAGATAACTGTCACCCCATTTGATTTTCCACGCGACTGGTGTGCACCATGTACTCCTAAATAGAAAAATTATTCCACACATTGCTCTGCTTGCTTGGATTAAGTATCAGTTGAATAGATAGGTTGGATTGGTTGAATTATGTAGGGAGCATTATGCTACATATGCTAGTTGGAAAACGAAGGGATGTTATTTATCTTATGTTGGGCTTATCCTGCTCATAAGCTTCCACTGTTCTATCATAGTGAATATGGAGGGGTTTTTTTCCTGATCAACCCATTCCAGATTGCGTGGAAGATAGCAATTTTGACTATAAAGACTTAGAAATGGTATATAGGTACAGGGCCCATGGTAATGTCTTGAACCTACTAATTGTGTTCCTCTATAGTGACATTTTGTTTTCTGCTTAAGTAATGCATGTGTTTCAATAAACTTGTATCGAGTGAGGTATGTAAAGGCATTATTGGTTTCGTTTCTTTACAGAATATTTGTCATGCCGTCGAGAATGTGCCTCAGCTCAGTACATAATACAAAGAGGGTCCTCCAAAGCAATGCAACTTCAACACGAAGGTGTTCGCTTCTTAACCATATCTATCTCTCTGTAGCTTTCTTACAATGAGTTCTGAATATCTCAATATCTTACTAATGCAAGTATGTCGTAGATGGGAAGAAAGTTCTTGTGCCATGGAATCTCTATATGATATCGATCTCATATCAAGAACAGTACCTGCTATTCTGGACAATTCTGAGACATGGCATGATATAGTGTCACGAAGGACAATTCAAAAGGGCAGTGTAGCACATGTTCAAGGAATTAGCAGAGCTGAACTCAAAGCAAATCCGCTGTACTCTACAGCTCTCATAATAAACCGTACTGCAAGTCCTCTTGCTTGGTATGGATACCTGTTTCTTTGCTTCCCATTTTGTTCTTCATCTATCTGGACTACCAATATTGTTCAGCGTGATTACAGTAACTTCAATCAATGATGTCCAGACGTTAAGCACATATCTCAATCTTGGCTGAAACCGCAGCTCTGTGATGTTATCCTACACCTTTTTGCCAAGTATGCCAGCAAGAAAGTTGAGGGATGCAGCAAATAAGGTATCATCCTCTCCTTTCTTTATGTGCAATCTGATATACTTGAGAAATGGACTGGTAGTCTACTGCAGACTCTTTCCTGCATATTTTGTTTGTTCATATCATTAATCCTAGACATTGAGCTTGACACTTGGAGTATGTCTTCTTGAATGACTTGATCTAGTTGTTTCACACAATTCTTTTTCTGCTCTGATACCCTAAATTACCAAATGATATTGTACCTAAACTGGGGAATCAATGTGAACTAAATATGCTCTAAGTTCTGACATGTTTCTTAAATCCACATTGAAAAAATTCTGACGTTTCTTTCTCATTTATTCTTTGCAAAATATGCCAAGTAATGATATCTATTGTTGTTTTGATGCGGCATTCATAAAGCAATGTCAATGTAAGGGGTGTTGGCATGCCAGCGTACACTAATACATGAAAATATTGAACAAACAGAGAATACGGAAACATGTAATTGGAGGTTAAAGTAGGGGTAAGAAACCAATTGCCCCATTTCATTACTTAATAGTTCAACAAAGTACAATTTCCCTTTTATCTGATTGTGATCCATAAATCGCTGTTGGGCTGTCCTCATGGTCTCGCTTTGACGGCCTCCTGGTCAGTCACCTCCATGAATGGAAGCTTTCTAGAGAACCTACAATTAAGTTGCGTTGTTGTCGTATTTGGTCTTTGCTTCATATCTCTTTTATGTGGCGTGATAGTGCAGATAGGTGTTTCTTCTTAATGAAATATGTTGCATTGCACATTCTCTGGAAAGATAGTGCAGAACTGCAGATAGGGTGTTGGCACCATCCATGGCCTCATCAGTCAATGAGCCTATAGAGCGAATGAGGAAGCTGAAAAGAAATGTTATGACCAAACCGATGGAATTTATTCGAAGGATTAGTATATATGATTCAACTAACTAATGTCGACCTACTTTACTTAAGGATAAAAACCAGCTTACTGACCATAAGAGGAAATGTTTCAAATGGTCCTAGAACTAGTAATAAAGAAATCTCAAAGTATTACATTGGTTTGGTCCTATCTTTTCTGTCCAGCTTCCTCTTTCACTGAAATTTACTCAGGAGAGCAGATACATGACATGTTCTAGCAAAGCACATAGGAGTTAAAAGTATGGAATGGGTACAGAATCTTGTTAACTTCCATTTATATGGTAATCTTAATCTTCAATAAGTAACTTGTTCTACTTTGTCAGCTCTCGCCAGTAACGTTTGTTGTGGGCTGTGATGCAACCCTTAATTCAGTTCCTCTTTTTCAGATGAAAGAAATACTTGGCGACTATGATGCTATTCATGTGCGACGGGGCGATCTGCTCAAAAATAGGAAAGACAGATTTGGTGTTGAACGTAGCCTTCATCCTCATCTAGATAGAGATACCCGCCCTGAGTTTATCAAAAAAAGAATTGCAAAATGGATTCCACCAGGTCGAACTCTATTCATTGCCTCAAATGAAAGGACACCAGGTTTCTTTTCTCCTCTGTCAGATAGGTACGTTGTACTGTTTTGCCTATTGCTCGGACCAAATGGGACCTCCAGCATTGCATTAGCACTTGGCTTCCACATGCTTCTAGTTCAATATGCATCATTTCTTGGTAAATGCAGTTGAATGGCTATCTCGTTCTTTTTCGTATTCAAGATTAGCCTAGGGAATTAAAATATCTTTTTTGTTCAGTTGTCATGTTGCCGAGGTTAAGCATCTCAACAGTAAACTAGTCTCTGTAGTAGGGTTTTAGCTGCTGCACACATATGGTTCATTTAAGAACTCTTCATTTAATAAATTTTGCATACAGAAATGAGAGAATCCTTCAATATGCATACTGGAACAATCCTATTATAAATGCATCTACCTGCATGTGTATCATTGTACCTAGAATGATGTGGACACGCTTATTGATACTCGTTATTTTCTTGGCACCAATCCAGGTATAAGCTAGCATACTCGTCCAACTTCAGTAGCATATTGGGGCCAGTAATTGAGAACAATTATCAGCTCTTCATGGTAGAGAGGCTAATCATGCAAGGAGCGAAGACTTTTGTCAAGACAATGAGAGAATTTGACAGTGATCTCACCCTTTGTGATGATCCCAAAAAGAACACTAAAGTTTGGCAAAAGCCAGTATATACAGATTGATAATTCCTGGCCTCCGTGATGCTGGTCGCACTTTCTGCAGCTTGAAGGTTTGACATGGATGGTTGATTTCCTATGTTCGCAGATGACTACACAAAATGAATCAACTCCCCCTGTGATCACTGCATCACGTTTCTTCACATACACCATATGTCCGTATACTCAGGAAGAGTCAAAGGTGTTAACTTTTCTATTTATTCCTTTTAAGTTAGGAAGTAGGTTACAAGAGAAGTTTTGTTTGCTGATTTAGAATGCATAGATCTCATATAGTCCTTCTGTATAGTATTGTGTAAGAATGAATCGGCACCTTGAGCCTTCCGTTGTGTTCCTTTTTTAGATTTTGTATTGTTTGTTTTTGTACTCAGGTGCATGTATCGCACCTGCTAAGATCTCAGTTCTTGTGTATGTATAATATTTGTGTAAGCATGTATTGACACCTTAGTCGTGTGGTGTGGCCAATATCATTAACTGGTTCTCGTTTTTAAGTGTTGTATTGTCTATTATACATACTCTGGTGTATCATATGCATCGCACTTGTTTTCTGAGTTCTTGTTTGCAATGAGGTTCGCGAAAGGGCCTCTAGCTGAACTGGTTAGGTGGTCTCAGTAGCACTCCTCAGGTCCTGAGTTCGATTCCCGGTGGGAGCGAATTTCAGGTTGAGGTTAAAAAAATTCCCTCGTTTGTCCCACATCCAAAGCACATGTCTAAGGTCCGGCCCAGGTCGTCTCACATGGGTTACGGTGCCGTTGTGTACGGGTGAGGCAGGGGTCCAGAGGTTTTCTCGACCTGCGTGAGAAGGTCTTCTTAAAATGCAATGCTCGGGGGCTGTCTTACCCTCCGCAGGTCGAGTTTTTTTTTTTTTTTTGGTTGCAATGAGGTGCTGTTACGACAGTAAACCTAATATTTTTGATAAGATTTCTCTTGAAAAAACGTATTCAGCATTAAACGTAACATCTGAATTAAGGTTCCAGAGACATAGGCCTGTTCAGTACCGGTTTTAGCAAACTTTGAGCGCAGCTCTTTAGGGAGCTGCATATATAATTTGTCATCATGTCGATACATTCTACTGGTGGGTTCTGATGATGGTGACATTCTCTCTTTTCAATTTGTGCTTCCTTCATCTGCGGCTCTTTATAGTTTTAGAAAGAAATAATGTTGACACAGAAGACAGAAGATAAACAGTGTCTGAGTTTGCGGATCTGCAGCTCACTCAAGAAACAAAGCAGCAGTATGATCAACTGAAATCCTTACTAAAACATATGGGGAACTACACGAAACTATGGAAGCTAAAGCAGAACAAGGCGGAAACATTGTTTTGTCCAAGCTAACAATATCTGTTTCTGGATCCAGAACTTGGGACAATCAAGACCAGTCTTGCATTGCAATGCAGAGAAGATCTCACTTCATCTTTGCTTCCGTAAACAGAACATGCTTGTTCACACGGGGGTCGTACTTCCTGAACTCAAGCTTCTCAGTGATCCGCCGAGGGTTCTACGCTTCACATAAAAGAATCCAGTGCCAGCTGCTGAAACCAGCCTGATGAAGATTGATGCGCGCTTTGCCTTCCCCATCTGAGATTATAAATTTGCGGCAGAACTGAAAAGAGGATAAACATAACCATAAGGCCAGAATTCATGAATAGCAACATTTCAAAACTGTATCTACACAACAAATCGTGAAGAGAAGGCTCAGTGCTATCATAGCTAAAGCCTCTTGCTACCCTTCGCAAATCACATACCACACACCTAGACATGCAGTATGTATGTACTATCCCATTGACTTCTGAAACATATCACATACCTATACATCTATGTATCTACTCTCCTATTGCCTAGACACCCATTGCAAACAAGTTACTTAACAACTGGAACGCAACCTTCAAAATGACGGAAGTATAGCAGGTAGTTCAGCAAAATGCTATGATTTCTAAAGCAGGTGAATGTCTCTCGGTGTGCAGCGAGAAAACTCAAAAGAGATGCTGCTGAACAGGAACAAGGAAATGGAGTAATGTGATTTTTTTTTTTTTACACTTTATTTCCAGCTATTCTTCTGTTAATGTACCTAAACAATAGTGCCTTCTTTCTTCGAATCAATGAACATGCCATGCTTGATTGCAATTACGCCTGATCAGTAGGAAGTACATACAAGTTTGATGCAAGGCCCGGCTTGAATGTCTCTTGCCTCTAGAAGCAGCTAATGAAACACAAGGGGCTTGCATACTGCGGTTATGATGTGGCCATTGAAGTTGTTATATTTCTTTCTTGAAAATGCAGAAACTTCTTATGAAAATGCAACCCATAGGCAATGCCAACTCTCATGGCATCTCTTTTTCTTTTTCTAGACTCAATAATCATAGCCATCACTGACAATAACATATGTGCTGCAGACAAACAAATCATAGCCATCACTGTTCTACAATAAACGTAGAACAAGCATACGCCCATATCATTAACAAGCACAACATTAGCATTTATATTTCACTACATAATATTCATTGCACAGGAAAATTGGCAGTAGCATTTATGTGGTCAACTACATATCAGCACAAATACGATGTGTAATCAACAATTAGATATTTAGACGCGTAGAAATCATGAGCAGCACCTTGTTTTCCCAGCCAAAAATGGACAAATTGGGGCTAGGTTTTCCTTACCTTGGACTGAACGGATCTGCTGCTGCGCTCGATTGGGCTGACCGTCGAGCGCCGGGGCGTCGGAGCGGAGGTCGAGCACAAGGTGCTCGTGGCGCACGTTAGGGGCCGGGGCCGAGGACGAGTGTCGGGACGGAAGAAGAGCGCGGGGTGGAGGACAAGCGTCGCCGGAGGGATGGGGACACACGGGCGGCCTGCCGGATGCACGCTGCAGTTGGCAGGAGCGCCGCCGCCGCTGCTTCTGCTGCTGCCTCTAACGGGAGAAGAGAGATGAGGGCTGCCTGTAACTGGAGCACACAGCCCACCGACGGCCCACGAAGGAATTCCCCACGAAGCCAAGCCCAAGAATTGATTTTTTAAAAAAAAACAGCGCTGGAACAATATGTTTGCTTAGGCCTCCTTTGGAACAGAATGCAAAACGCAGGAATAGGAAAAAACACAGGAACAGAGAAAATTCAGGAATGGAAAAAGGGAGAAAACCACAGGAATACAAAACATAGGAATGAGAAACTTTTGCCATTTAGATTGCAAGAAGGTTTTGGCTGTGAATAATCTTTTGCTAAACAATAAAATGACACTTCATAATGGTACGTTAAGCATCAATTATTAATCAATAATAACGGTTATAAATGGGGAAAAAGAAAGGAAAGAGACAAAGGATTAATGATGTTATGCGGGCTGCCTTTAATTTGACGGCCCATTCATCCTGTTATCTATAGCCATCCAGCCTAGTACAAAAGGGCCTTCAGTGGCGGGCCTTTTGGGTCATCAGTGGCGGTCAAAAGCGTGCGCCACCGAGCATCCGCCACTAGAAGATCGTCGAGCGGTGGCGCACAAACAGTCCGCCACTGATATAGAGAACAGTGGCGGACGATGACGCCATAAATCGTCCGCCACCGAGAGACGACACATCGTGGCAGAGACAATGACGTCATGCGTACCGCCACTGGTGTTGGAGCCTGCAGTGGCGTTCACTATGACGTCACCCGTCCGCCACTGCGTTTCAGACATCAGAGGCGGACGGCATGACGTCACACCAGCACCGTCCGCCACAGAAACAAGGAGTCCAGTGGCGGACGATGGCGTCATGGCGTCCGCCTCTGTTGCTGCACATCTGTGGCGGTTAGCGTGACGTCATGCTGCCCGCCACTGGTACTATGTACCAGATTCAAAGATCATGCCGAATTTCAAATACACCTAGGATTTAAAATTCAAATATCTTTCACAAACCAATATTCATCACAGATCATCATCACATATCAAATATCCATCACATCACACATAACCAACATTGAAGATCATAATAACAACAAATACAAGTTACAAGTTCATCTATGCATATATATTACAAAATATCATCAAGAATAGTGTACACAAGCTATGGAGCAACATCATCGCTTTCATACGGCCAACTATAGTCTATCAAGTCCCCTACGAGCGAGATCATCCTTCCAATTGTTCTCAATGACGGTCTGGTGGTGGCTTGTAGATGATTTTCCGGTCCAAGTGCATAAGTCGATGTGCTGTGCCAAATCACTTGTAGGATCAATATGCTCCTTCGGGATGGATAAGATGATGCATAATGAAGAACATATCCTAGATGTGAAGCTATAAAGCTCTGAGTCGCTATAAACCCACTAACGCCTTTTTTTCTTCGTGTCCTGCGCACATGACAAAAACAAACATCAAGATTTTGTCATGAAACATAACAAACTATAGCAACTATGTGTGCGTGTGTGTGTGCAAATTGCGTGATTTAATGTACTTACGTGTTTCGTAGCGTGTTCGCGAGGCAAGTGTAGAAACTTGTTATGCACGCCCATGGACATCCATCCAAGCACGTAGTAGCCACAGTGCACGGAGCCTTAGGCTGTTTTCGACACTGGGTAACCATAAAAACGACGTTAGCGTTAGGCTCAAATCTCCGACATAAGTACCTATAGAGTGATAGAAATGAGAGCTCATTCTATTGTAGTTCCGGATAGTTCCCACCGCCATCCCATATGCGTTTCCCACTTCGCCGGGTGCTCGCCGTTATAATGATGAATGTAATGCTGGTACCCGCTGTTGCAAAAGTAAACGATGGCGAGTCAGCTTTAGTGTCGATGTAACTATATATATATTGACAAGATTCCCTTAGATACGAGTTCTTACCGCTCTATGACTTTCATAAACATCATGTATCTCTATGGTCATAGTCGAGGGAGTCAAACACCCAAACCCTCCTTGCTTCGGATATATCAGAAAACATATCCAGTGGTTCCTACACAAAGAATTATCTATGTTACTCTCATAGTTTAGCAATGAACAACGAAATAAACAACGACGTGATTGAGAAAACTTACTTAAAATTGTAAGGGGCCACGATGCAGTGTCTGTCTCGCCATTCGTACATGCATCTACCAATATAGACCGAACATGCTTCCCTCATATTTTGGTCATTTGGTCGACCATATTACGCCGCTCTTTTGGAGACATGCTAGCGTATTGTGGCGCATTTTCATCGATCTTCGGGGTGAGGTGTAATTCAGATATGAGATGCGGGTGGAGGAACCCAACATGCTTTTGGTCATTGTGGCAACAAATCCTACACAAGAATTGCATTAGTAATGCTTAGTAATCATTTCCATAGAGAATGAAAATATAGAAAGTACTTACAAGCACCAAAGAATAATCATCGTCGCGTCGATCCGATCGAGACGATACATGTGATGGATATCCTCAAAAGCACCTTCATCTCGAAATCAGTGGAGTTGAAAATCTTCCCAGGAACGCGACATGGGATATTCTCAATGCTTCGGGAACACGCCTCAATGTACCACTCGTGAAATCTATTCATTACCCAATCACAGTCATTGAGCTTATTCCTTGGAAGGAGTGGCATGCCGTGCACGTACTGCGGGAAATCATCTTGTTCATAATCCCAAGACCCTTCCGTCACACCTGGCTCATCGTACGTTTGGGCGCCTCAACGGCCTGCACCGTAGCCTTCTTCGTCGTCCTATCGGCCAAGGTGCGATAGAAAGCTGCACATGCAGTATCAAGTGGTTTAGCCGGTTGGTCATCGTTATAAAGTCTTGTCTTCTTATCTTAGGGATAATTAAGCAAATAGGCTTACCTTGGACAATCCCCTTAGAGCATCATTAGGCTTCTCTTTTTGTTGCTTCTTTGCCTTTTTCCCCTCAGTCGCCTTATCATTTTTGATGTGGTGGAGGTGAGGAATCGCGCGATCTCTTGCTACCCTCGGCCTTCTTGTCCTTTTCCGGTGATCGCGGAGGTGAAGGAGCACGCGTAGCCTTGGTACCCTCGGCCTCCTTGTCATTTTTCGGTGACGAAGGAGGCGTAGGATTGCGAGTGTCCTCTTGTTCATGGCCAGAGAAGCTATAGGTGAACGAGGTGAAGCTTGAATATCCATCTCCGGCTCTTCCCTTTCCTCTCGAGCCGGAGACTCCGCAGCTGGAGCTGTAGCTGGAGACTCCGCAGCTCGACCTGCACCCGGAGCTGGACAGTCCGCTACAGGAGGCGGAGGCGGAGGCGGAGGCGGAAGCGGAGGCGGAGATGGAGACACGGTGTGTACAATAATGTCCTTCCTGTGCCATGCCACGAAATTGTCGATGGCATCTTCGAGAGTCTCAATCCCCTCTTCCTCATCTGGGTAGTCAACCTCCTCCTTGAGGAATTTATCGTCTATGACCCGGCTGACAAACACCCTGGCACACTCTTTTGGCAATTCCTTTGCGTTGATCTCGCGACCAACATAAGCAGTGCCTTCTGCAACCTTGAACTGCCGGCTCTTCCCTTTCCTCTCCATTGTCAGAAACAGAGAGCATGGTGTAGGCTCCTTGATATCATCCACTGGGTACCTCTGAGTATCGGCAGCCGTGGAGCCAGCGCTGCTTGGAGCCTTGTGTTCGCTTTGCTACATGTTGCTGTCGTGTCTCGATACTCAAAGTGAATTCAGGAACTTGTATTGGTGCCGCCAAGTGTGGGTTCTCCTTGATGAACCTGAACATGTTTCCTCTGAAATTCCTCGAACGATTGATCCACGAAGGGACGCTCGTCTCGGGCTCGACAACGCACCGTGCGATGGAAGAGAATCCTCGTGTGCGACCACGGTGTTCCTTGGTCCCGAGGGCAACGCTAAGCTGCTTATCTGCTTCCTTTCCCTTTAGCTTCTTTGCTTGTGGGACGCAGCAAAGTCCCTGGCTCTCTGCACCACTTCACTAACCTGGGAGTTTTTTGGCACCAACTTCCCGTTAGCAAGTTTCTTCAGCCGTGCAAAGAGCCAGTTTCGAGTACGGACAGACATGTCTCCATACTCAACAACTTCTCCGATTCGCGGGCTTCCCGTTCCCTTCTCCTCCATATTGGGATCTTGCCTCTGTAGCCTCCAGGCCCTAGGTTATGATGCAGCTGGTTCTTTTATTCAGAGCAGTGAATATTTTGCTGATCTATTTGAACTCTTCAGAGGACCTGGAGTTGACGAAGGCTTTCCAGTCATCGGTGGGATAAACCCAAATTCCTTCAATGGGTCTCGACCAGTTTTGATGAAGTCCTTGTCCAGGTTATACCTGAACGTGCGAAGGCACTTCGACATGGTCTTTAGAGTAGCAGCTTTTGCGGCTTCAAGAGAGTGGGCAGGGAAGATGTACTTGGCCTCAATGAGACTCCACAAACGATCTTTCTCCTTGTCGGGTACCTTCTTCCAATTCGACCAAGTGATCTTCCTTTTCTCTCTAACTAAACACCCGCAATCAGTGCGCCAGTTTGCAAGATTCCCTGCGGCTCGATTGGCGACCCTTCTTCGCTGACCCTGTCCACTCTGTGGATGCCAGAACTAGCTTGTTCCGCTTCCTTTTTCCTTTGTTTTTCTCCTTCTGCATAGAGCTCGTTTCAGGAGCGGGTACTTGGTCTGCCGGCACTATGGCAGATGCGTCTTCACGAACAACCGTTTTCGTTTACTTCGCCGTGGTCGTGGCTGTGAAGGATCTACGAAATAGCACACCATGTGTCAGTTTAATGAAACATTTAACTCCTGATGTAATAGGTGTCGATGACCTGATACCTCATCATTCGGATTGTAATCGGGGTCTGGGGTCCCTCAGCGCGCTGCCTTTTACCGCACGGCGGGAAAAAGAGGGATTCAGCCTCATAGGGATCAGCCTCTT